>JASAOG010000257.1:0-335000 GCA_030265305.1 Biomphalaria pfeifferi
TCTAGTTTCTCTTTCTTCTCCTTTTCAGAGCAGACCTTAAGCCCTGCAACATATGCGGTAGAAGTGGGGCCTCCACACTTTGATAGACCCAGCACATGAAAATCTCCAGGAAAAATAGACAAAATTGTCGTTTTTGGTGTGTCATTCAAAATGGAAAACGCTAATTGTTCGTGCAATATAGAATGGTACTGTTAGCTTAAATTTAATTAAAATATGTAATAATAGGGCGAATTTTAACTAAAAGCGGAAGTTACTTGTTTTTTACTATAACAGTCACTGGTATTTAAATATAGATGTAAATCTATCTCTATCTCTTTAAAAAAAAAATTAAAAAGATTATTTTTAGGTTTGATCGTGTACATAGTACAGCATTGAATAAAATACAAAGACGAATTGAGTTTCTAATAAAAATCTTAATTTTAACTTATTATCCTTATCCCTACACAAAGTGGGCCCCGCCCAATCCGTTTTGCATAGGGCCCCGAAATAGTCAGGGCCGGCCCTGCTCCTTTACTTTCTCTTCTATGTTCTTCCCTTCACTCACACCTTCTTTCACGCGGCCTCAATGTCTGTCTCTCTCTCTCTCTCATATCTTTGCTAAGCTACTCTTCTAGCCACATCAATAGATATCAGTCCACTGTGGTTTCGAGAGTACACCGAGACATTGACCTTTGACATCAAACGTCATGAGCCTTAACCAGGACCTTAACCAGGTCCTGTGTGTCACAAGACACCCACACATATATGCATTCATTTATTTGTTTTTACTCGGCATCTATAATAGTTTCTACAATGACTGAGATTCACTGCGTGGGAGTAGAATTAAGTTATTGTATTCATTTAAATCTATTCCAGTCAATATTGAAAATATTAATGTTAAATATTCTATAAACTATAGGAAGAAAATTCAACGATTACATATTTTAAAATATAAATAATAAAATGAAAAACATAAAAAAATACGTTCAGATGAATACAACGAAGGTTATACGAAGTCTAACTATATCAATTAGTTTGGATCAGTTGTGTCATTAAATTGGCAGTTGACTAACAAGAACAAATCTGTGCGATTAATACTATTTTACCACTTGTTTTTGTTGAGCGCTTTTTTCTGCTTTAGTTTTTCTCATTACGATGTGGGTCCTATCACTTATCACAGTCAGGAAAATGGGAAATGGGGGGGGGGGGGAGATAAAAGGGGTGTATGGGTGGGTTTTTACAGTAATTGGATTTTAAAAGCATTTACATAAAAAAAAAAGAAAACTCGTGAATGGCGCCTCCTTGGGCAGAAGTGCAAACCACTCGGCTAGTGAGGTACTTAAGACTGAAGAAGATTGTATAAGTATTTATTGTTTGTTGCAATTTAGAGCGGCATCATATAAAGGGGAATAATTCGGCGTATACCACTTCCATTAAGTACAATTTCTTGCCTTTGTTTGAGAAATCAAACAAAATTAATATCCAATAGTTCATTAACTAATATGTTAGGTTTTTTTTTTGTTTGTTTTGTTTTATCCTTGTGTTGTCAGGTAAAACTAATACCTGTGCCAAATTTTATCTTGATCCGAGATTGGGTGAGGGAGAAATGTCGTGTATACATTTTGTACCAGACAAACAGAGTGAGTTAATATACGTTTTATAATTAAAGATTACGTTTTTATGATATGTTGCTTTCCTTCATGCACCTTTGTTTTGTTAATTATTGCGTTTGTTACTATTAATGTTGAGTTATGAAATCGTATTTATTGCTTTTGTATAGGATCTCTCTCTCTTTTTCTCTCTCTCTCTACAACATTGGGGGGGGGGGGGGGGGTACTCTTGTCCGAGCATCAAGCATCTAACGTCATCAGTCTTAACCAGAAGCGATCTTGTCTAATCCCTTTTGTGGCCGTGTAGTGGTGGAGGAGGTTTAGGCAAAGGGATTCCGTGCTTTCTTCAGGTGCTCATGACAAACAACTTAACTCGAGCTTAATCTCGAATCAACATAGTGACATGATGATTGGAACTCGAGATCCCTCAGGAGGCCACCATATTTATGTCACACATTTCAGTGGGCAAAACTTTATGTCAAGCATTATGTTTTAATTGTCACTAGGCATAATTAGTTTGTATATTTAAAGAGCAGCGGCTATAAAATATGAATACATAAATTAAAGACATGCAAACAAAATTCAACTCCAACTAGGTTTAGCAAGTGTTGCTGTTTCATTCGTAACATTTTTTTTACAACCAAGATTTTATAATTTATTGTTACAAGAAAACAAAATAGATATTTAAATAAATTAATTCAAAATCAAACATTTTACCAACATTCTGAATTTTTTAGCAATGGACTTTAAATAACAATTTCTTACAGTTATTTCTCCTACAAAGGGAAAGCATACACAAAATAGTTTAAATTCTTAGAGAATTCGTATAATTATTACCTCCCTTATTTAAGTAAAAATGAAATAAGTCTTAAGAAACATATTTCGACAATCCATTTTCAGATCTATTCTTACTGAAGATTTCTATTCCTTATTGTTCAGATATTTTCAGATAATTATGAATTTATCCCCGTCACAAGGGGCCTATAAAGTATCTTCTATCATGAAACCTGCCTGGCTAATTATCCTAGACATATTTTCAACACATAAATTTAGTATATACACAGTTCACAGGGCCGGTCCTACAGATTGCGGGGCCCTATGCGAAACAGCTAGCGCGGGGCCTAGTCTGAATAGGGAAAAGGATAATAAGTGAAAATTAGAGAATTTATGTAATAAAATTAATTCGTCATTGCATTTTATTCATATTTTACTAAGTGTAAAATCACGGTCAAATTAAATTACAAGCCATGTACAATAGAAAGTAGTTTTCCAACAAAAGACAAATAAACATACACATCTGCCTTGTAGATTTCCTTTTTTTAAGAGATCGGCGTTTCCCATTTTTAATGACACCCCAAAATGACAATTTTGTTATTTCTAAGGTCATTTTCTATGAGTTTTCAGAATAATAATAATTTCAGGAGATTTTCATGACTTTTATTCGTATACTTTGTAATTTCTTCTTCTTATATAATACAGACGTTACTTCAAAATAGAAGATGATTACGTCAAGCGTCACTGGTTTTCCTGGCTAGCTCAGGCAACCCATTCCATGCTCTAACAGCACTAGGGAAGAAGGTGCATTTGTACAAATTTGTCCTATCATATGGAACGAGGAGGCCTTGAGAACACTGTTATAAATTATAATGGTTTAATTTAATAATTTACAACTAGTGTTAGCGCGGGGCCTATGAAAGTACGGGGCCCACTGCGGCCGCATAGGTTGCAGTGCCCTAAGACCGGCCCTGACAGTTCATAACATGATAATATCCCAACCCTTACGAGAGAGTTACATATTTTTAAAAAGTGATAATTACAATATATTTTAAATATGTTTGAACATTACCATTTTCCACATACAGTTAAACTGGGAAATAATTAATTATAATTTGTACATTTTTAATGCTTGAACGAGTGCCAAGTTTAGGAAGAGCGTAAGTCAAGTCGGAACAGAAGTAATTTAGAAAAATAAAATTCTTTTAACAACATGGCAGCAACACTTGTACTAATTTTTATTCATTGTTTCAACAGTAAAGTAAGTATGGACAGATAATGGATGGTGGCTGTTGAATCCATCTTGCTGGTTCTCATTATCTGAAATGTACAATGATTGGCTTTGAATGTCTAGAATAGAGACGTGAGTTATTTTTTAAATTCCTTAAAAAAACAACTTATATATGGGAAAGAACTCCACACTTACAACTATATATCTCAATAATATAGAAGTTATTTCCCTTATTCAGTATAAATCCAAATAATTAGTTACTAATAATTATTGAATAAGTAGTTGTTGGTTTTTTTTGACAATTAATTCATGTTTTATTAAGTACGATAAAAATTCTTAAAAGTTTCAACTTGCCTCGAGATTGAGTGTTGGAGGGATAATGTATTCAGTTATTTAAGGGGGCAAAACATTTTTTTTTAAATACTAAAGGATAAATTTTCGTTGTTGGTTTCAAACAACATAATTAATCATCAGTAACTAATTGACTAATCGGTAACTTTTGGTATTGATCGACATTCTCTGGTAACATGCCACATGGGCTTTTTTCACTAGTCTCCATCTTCAGCTTCCATAACATACGCTGATCTTATTACTATCTTTTAAGACGCATCTTACAATGCATGTACATGTACATATTGTTTTTAGTTGGTAGAGTATGTTTCGTACAGCTTACTCAGATGGACTGGAGAAAAATCCTGAATGACAAATTATGACCCCCCCCCCACCCACCCCCCCCGCAAATTTGTAGAAGACTTTCGGTTGTGACCCTTCTCAGTATTTTTAAGCTATTATTAATGTGTCAAAACATCAAGACATTATTACGTCTCTAAGAAACTATACATTTTCTTTCTTCTATTGGTTTTGTTATGAAGTAAGAATTCTGGGTTTCTTTACCAAGCTTAAAGTCACTTCTATAAATTTGAAATTAAACATAAAATATAGTGCTACTTTCAATTAATTAAATATTAGATGAATGTACTCCTTTAATATGTATAAGATGTAAGACTCAAGCAATCAGTTTTGGTTTGAGTCTCTTGCAGATTTGACTCGCTATTCATTCGAATCACAATGCTCATTCCAAACCAACCTGTATGTTTTATCCATTTGCAAAAAAAAAAACGGACCCTGGCAGTTTTTTATTATGGTAAGCATGTCTTCAACATCAACTTTCACTAAATTTCTTTGTGTAGCATTACAAATGTCTATGGACTCTTAATTATTGACCATTCAGGAAGCAGGATTGTGTCACGACGTCTGGGGACGAGGATGGACTTGAGAGGGGAGAGTGTGAGGTCGAAGTATTGCGTGTATCCTCTTCACTAAAATCAAATTTATCATCTCAAAGACGAAAGTGGCCATCATTTAACCACGATGAACGAGCTCTCTATTGACCATCCAGGGTGACAGACTTGTAACCTCTTAAAATGTTGGCTGCCGACAGAAGACTTCATAAGGAATTACGCCGTCGTACAACCGCGTGTCGTTCGCGAAGTGATACAATCTTGTAGCTAAGATAACTACGGTAAGGGAATATTTATACAAACTTATAGCTAAGATAACTAGGATAAGAAAATATTATACAAAATTATAGCTAAAATAGCTAGGATAAGAGAGTATATGTACGATTGTGTACATTGCGAGTTGTTGCATGGACTCTAGTTCTCATTCACTAAACTTTACCTGTGCTATTCCTTCCCATCTTTATTTCTCATCTGCTTCGTACGCCTGATTGTTCAGAAGCTCCAAAAGACTTTTCCTAAATCGATCCGGCACAGCTCTTGACTGTAGACCTCCGACCTCACGCGCGGCGTCTTCATCTGAATCGCGCACTTCAAGAACTTGGAAAGGCTTTAAGAGAGACTGATGAGTTGGGAACAATGGAGAAATTAGAGAATATTACAGCAACGCAAACTATCGCGTGACTGAGTTAATGTGACTCATACATGGTTAGCTACTTGTATTATTTAAGGGAAATATCAAGTTAACATTTCAGAAACCGCTATTAATTTTTTTAAAAAAGCTAAAAATAGAATTTTAATAGATTCGATTGCCTCCCTTTTTTCTCCTTAGTTATATATATTTTAATCAACGCATTTATACCTTTCTTATTTTGGTATGTAAATAAAGATTTTACTAAGCTATAGTATGTAACGTTTTCCCTTTTAGACATTGAGATCTATGGGGTAGATGATGTAAAGGTTTATGTTTCATTAGCCTTCGGTAAACGAGGGTGTCATGTGACCAGCACAACTACCAACCGCCTTTACTTCCCCCAACTAATAGCAGGTAACAATTAGAGCTGGGTGGACTCAGCTTTTAAGATCCCAAAATTAAAACCCCCTAGTCTTCAACATGATTCGAACTAGGGAACCCTCGTTCGGAAGCAAAGCGCTTTACCATTCAGCCAACGCACATCATTACTAATTTATATCGACAAATAACTTAAAAGAAGCTTTCAAGCACTCTCTCTCAGTCCTTTCTGATCTATAGGGCAGATAATATATAGGTCATCTATTTCTAATTTTCTATGTATGAAGGTTAACTTTCCACAACCAATGTCAGGTACTTATTAGAGTTGGTCAGACTCAGAGGTGCCCTAGAAATCCGAAATAAAAAAACAAACTCCCATTCTATAATCGACATTAATCGTAAATCTTCAATTCTAGAAAACGTTAGAAATTCGAATTGTTTTTGTTTGATTGGCGGCTTCTCTTGTAAAAAACAAAATGTCATTGACAGTTTCTGTCTCTTAGCCACTTTTCAAGCAGCTAGTCGTAAATTAGAATCCAAGGACAGACTAAGATTTAGTAATCAATAATTCATTCACCAGACTAATAAGCTCTTATAATCTATACTGTTAAGTGCACTCGGATGATTGTAGTGATATAGGCAAGGCGTAGTCTACGAAAGGTCAAGGATATTAAACACATTAGAGATACAGATCAAGTGCACTCGGATCGTCACATTTTTAGCTACATGACGACCTGTTAGAAAGCTGGGCACAGAAATATAAACTTCATAATAGTAATGGAAAGTAAAGGTCAAACTGTAATAAACATCAAAAAGTTTTCCGAAAGTTTTCCTACAGTAATTTAAGAATTGTAATTATCTTTAAAAGTTTGTTCTTCCATTACGATTGCCTGGAGATGGAGAGCCTATACCATTTGCAAGCCTGCAATCAACACTTCAAGGCAAACTCTCATCTGAAACGCCCGGAAAATAAGAGAAAGAGAGGACGGACAAGGAAGACATTGAAGCCGCCATTCGGAAGCAGATGCCAGACGGACTAGGCGTGGGGGCAGATGGACAGACTCTGAACCGAGACGCCTGGAGGAAGCTGGTAAGTCGTCTTTGTCCCAGCCGGGACCAAAAGAAGAGAAGTAGGTCCTTCTAAGACTCAGACTGAAGCCGTCATGCATGAAGTAGCTGGTTTATAAAGTTATTATTAAAATGCCAGGCCAGTAGCTATGGTCAAGGCTTTTTGATCGAAATTCTTCATGCTTCAGGAGAAGCCGAAGTCCTTTAGGAAGTGATAGCCTAGATTGACCTAGATAGTAATACTTCTGTCAGTATTATTTTGCTGACATATAAAATTAGGGTAGCCTTAGCTTCAGAAACGTGAATAGGGAAAACATGAAAGTCGTGGGCGGCCCCTGTGGGTTAATCGTACCAACACATTACGATACACACACGCATGCGCCTTGTATTACATAACAGTTACAAATAAACACGAACTGGTTTAAAAAATGTCGTTAGCAGAAAGAATTACCATATCTGTATAATTTTAAAGTCATACTTAGCCCTTTAGACATTTATTAGATAATTACTAAAATAGTTAAAGTCATTTAGATGCAGTTGTGAATTTCTGATGAAGACTATATTATCACCATACAATTACATTGTATACATTTGAATCTTGTTTTAGAGATAGTGAATATATAGGGGAGACAATTGTCTTCAGTAGTCTAAAAGTACCCAGTGCATCAATTTTAAGCACGATACAGGCGATGGTGAAACTAAACACGTGAAATCGAATATTTTTATTTTATTTTTGTACTCAAACGTTTTTTAAATGAATGTCAGACAGACAGACAGACAGACAGACTGGCAGACAGACAGACAGACAGACTGACAGACTGGCAGATAAAAAAAACCTCTTGGAATTTTTTTTTATTGTGAATAATAATCAGCAAGTCACTTACTTCTATTTGCATACTCCTCTTTCGAAACTGAAAAGATAAAATAAAATTATATGTATCATGTTTATCATTCTTAATTTCGTAATTACTTCAATGTTTATTTTTCTGTAATGACATAAACCATTTTTTGAATAAATATATAACGTGAAAAGAGACAATGAAAGTGGTATTGTAAACTTTGACAACACTAAAACATCAAAAACATCGTCCTTTAGGAGACTTCACACAAATGAAAACAAAATTAAAAACGTTAGAGCTACATTGTATATAAAAACAAATATTCATAAATTGCAACAGACCGCCTGCTACAGCACTCCGAGACACAGTAAGAGAAAACAAAAAGTGAACATTTAAATAAATTAATTACAACGTTAACAATGAAATACATATATAATTATTTACATCACCCACGCCACCCTAACAGCTTTACAAACAAACAAACAATATTATTTTCAAATATTTTAGTATTTACATTGCACGCTGATTTATACTATTTATATATTATACTTATTATTATTATTATGTTTTTACAATTATCACATACAATCTCTAATTGCCATTTGAATTTTTTTTTTTAGACTTTTACTCACGATTCACATTCTCTTGTTTCTTGACACACGCGCTGTCCATAAGTCAGAGCAACACAAATGTCTAAATACGAGGTATTTGCGTTTCTGAATAATTTAGTTTGATTTCTTAAAGAACTATTCTTCGAGAAATATATCGAGTAGCTTTAGTGAAATCAATCTTTTTGAAAGGAAATATAAAGGATTTGAACTGACAATAGAAGCTATGAACTCGGTGCGTCTGAACGAATCGAAGGGAAATAATTCATCCAATATACTCCAGAGACATTCTTTACATACAAGATGGCAGTCTTCTGAAATGAAGAGCTGGCCAGTTTTTTTTTTCGTGTTCTATAGTTTATCCTAGCAACGCGCGGAAGAGAAACAAGAAAAGAAGATTGACAGATGTTGTTTTAAATGTCACAACTTTAAGTCTGTTCTAGTGAAGCCTGTCAGTTCACATGTCATACATAGAACTAAAGAAACTAAGACGCATAGTGACACAACCACAAACACACACACACGTAGCACGCCCTTGCACGCGCGTAAAATTAAAAAGTATCAAGAAGCCGCTGACCGAAGTTTGGAGACACAGATCATGAGAATTAGTCCGTGAACGCATTACATGCTAGTATACTTTAAGTTCTATATTTAAATGCTCAATCTAAGTGGCACCTTTGACTATTACAAGTAGGTTTATAGCCACAGCAGGCCCTAATGACAATATAAATATAGTTTAGATAGAGTTTTAAAAAAAAGGAACAAAATATAAATGTAAGATTTGGAATATACTAAAGCAAAAGTTTATCAAACTCTATGATATAAAGGTTACGATTATCTTAGCTTTACAGGATAGTTAAATTATAATAATTTAATAATCTAATACTTTTCATAATTATTTAAGTAAAGTTGAAAACAAAACAGGTTAGACGTTTTATCTTTCTTTTTTTTTTCTCGTTTTTTCTGACTTGTTTTCATAAAGATGGACCAGGTGTGTTGAGACAGCCATTTCGCTAGTAACATTGCCAAGTATTTTCAGCGTGTGACTGTTGACATTTGCCTCGATGTAAACCAATCTCTAACACTGTATATACTTACTAGCGGGCAATTCTGTGGAACAATAGGAAACAGAGACAACATTGAATCAATGAAGCATTCACTTAACTAAGCGTCAGCAATAAACAATTTTTGTTTTTACTGCCTCAATTGGCTGTTAAATGTGTAGCCAAAACTAACATAAATAACAACTAAAAACCCGTTAAAATAAAAAAAAAACAATAGTATTCTCAATGGTCGATGAATTGAAAGAGGAATAGTAGACCGTGGATCTTATTCTTAGTAGCTGTCCCTAAATTAGGATTAGAAACAACTGGGAAGTCTCAAAATCCTTATTTTAATGAAGTCATATGTGCATTGCAGGTAAGATAACTACTGTCAATTTGTGGGAGAACTAGACAAAAGCTCATAGCCCAAGATATCAAAAAGTGAAAGTGGAGCTGATAGGACAAACGTTGCCTAACCACAAAGGCCTAACCCATGAGAAGCACCGTAAGATCACTGACACATCTCTCAATATTGCAGTAGTTACCTCCCCTTGTTTATTGTGCCATTTAAATATAGTCATTGGTCTTTCTTTATTGGCCTCTCTATACATGGTATAAAACAATGTATCTTTGTAGGCCCTAAAATATGTTAATTAGATATATACGTGACTTTTATATGAGTGTATGGTGCAACATGGTTTTATCCCTTTTTTTAAAAGTTTTACTGTAATGAAGTGTAATATAAATTTGACTTACTCTTGGATGAATCTGTAAATGAAAAAAAAAATTACACAGTTATAAAAATATAATGAAACATCCTACACATTTCTTTCTTTTTAAATGTTGATTTATTTTAATTTTTTTCTACTGATTCTTAGTCAGTAAAAAATATTTGAAAACGCTAATATTTAAACAAAACCTTTTTTAAAACAGAAATTACACATTCGTTTTTGTAGCCAGCAGAGGATATTGTTTTCCTAGGCCAATAAAAAAATACTTTATAATTTAATTTACCTACAAGTGTATATATACCAAATATTGACCGTTTACCCAATCATAAGATTATATTTATCAAATTTGAAAAACGATATCAAATTAGAGACAGTTATTTAATTATGATTAACCCATTTCAGCTAAAGAAAAACAACTCAAAATATGATCTCTTTAACTATCTATATATATGGCTCAACAGTCTGGACACCAAGAAGGAAAGCAAAGATCACTCTTTATTTCTAAAAGTCGGACTACAGTTACCCCGTGTAACTTTAGCGGCTCAGAAAAAAAGAAGGGAGTGGGGAACAAGTACACTACTCTGTATTCACCCATCACTAAATAGAAAGGCCGGACTTAACCATCGTGGGGCGCTTTGCGAAACCGATTTCGCGGGGCCAAGTTTGGGTAGGGATTGTACAGGGTCGACTAGTATAGAATAAAACTTTTGTTTCATCATTTTATTTTTACATAAATAAATCTAATCAAAAATATTTACAAAAATAAGTACAATAGTAGTCATAATTTTACTGGGACAGTCTTCATTTGCAAAATAATTTTTCTCTTAATATTCTAATCCATGTTATGGAGACTATGTGAATGTTTACGATGTAACCATGAAGAAATTAAGGCGAATGTTTGGTTTCTGTTGGTTAAATAATGACTGATGAAACCACGAAGTTGTCTGTCGTAATCAAAGAGAATAAAAAGGACTGGCATGAAAACATAAGAGAAGATGAGCTATAGACGTGAGACAGAAAGGACATGTTTTCAAAGTGAGTGGGAACTAAATTATCATTTTATTTATGTTTCATCTAATCTCTACTTTCAAAATGAAACTGTTTATATCTATAATAAAAGCTATATTGAATTTTGATGTAAAAGATGTCTGTTCAAAGTTTATTTAAAGTTGTTTTTTTTTTATTGGTTTAGTTGTACTAAGAACTTGAAGCTAGACACCAACGTTCTAATATCAACAGTCTTAAACTAACAAAGGTTTTTATTTTATTGGTAAATCTATACATTGTTTGTAAAAAATAATTATCGCTGTTTGCAATTTATGATTTAATTTATTTTTGATAATATCAACATCAAACTTACCTGACACGCCTGTAATTCGATCCCAGGCAGCAGAAGAGAAACAAATGTCAATCAAACGTTATAATTAAAGATGCACTTAGTAGATATCATATTACAATAGCTAAAGTGAAACCTAAACAGCAGTTTGTGCTGGAGTTGTTTCAATAAATGTTTTATAAAAGTAAAAACCAGAACCCACAAATACATGCTCACTACATGTCACAGCTACAGAGTATAGAAAAAAAATTGCTTGGAAAACAAATGTAATGTAAAACGCTGTAGAAATAAAAGAAAAAAAATCATAACACGTGTATAAAACTATTAAAGGCAGACTTAATTATGCCTTAGAAGGTAGCAATTTATGTCATGAGTTGTTTTGGAGGGTATTGCATTGTCTTTAATAACGTCTCCCCCAAAAAAACATGGCATATGCGGATTCGTAGTTGCCTGTATACTGCTATTAAACGGACACCATTCGATATAAAAGGTATAGTTTAGACCTAAGACGTGGCAACGATCTATTGGCCTAAACTGCCCACATGTTGCGACGTTACAGGTCAGATTTCAGGCATTCTATAACGATTGGTGTGGATTAAACATTCTGAAGAACAACAGTTTAATTATATTTTTTTTTTTTTAGTTTTATGTTTTTAAACTCAATTCAATAAACAAATGATCCAGCAATGAACAAGCGATGAATTATACGCCACTTGTACAATAGAATAACCGCTTGAACCACATAAAATATTATAAATAAATAAGCATATTGAAGATAGCAGATACTAAAATCAATAATCCATTACAGACTACAGAATACGTGGAGCCACGACCCCGATAACTTGCCCTGACAAATGTTAGAAATACTAAAGGACTATTCAAAAAGATGCATGACGTTCTACTAAAAACAACAATAATGCACAACTTGAGGGATGGCAGCGGACAGGGTATGAACCCGGTACCTTTAAGACTACGCCACGAACAAAGGCATTTATTTTTCCTAGAGCTGGGTATACTTATAGGGGCCCTAAAGAGCACTAAATTCAAACTCCCAGTCTTCACCGAGATTCGAATCCACGGTTTGGAAGCAAAGCGCTTTACCGCTAAGCCACCGCGCCTCCTCATCTGGTTTTCTGAAGTAACGTCTGTATTTTATAAGATAAGAAAAGATAAGAAGAGATCAATTAGACCTGAGAAACAATATAATTCAAAGTTTATTTTAACTAAAAGTATTTAGACTAAATATTGACCATTCATTTAAATCAATTTTTAAAATCGATATATTTAGAGGCATTCATTAAATAATGATTAATCCAGTTACCAAAGAAACAAAAACTCATAATATGATTTCTCTATATTGAATGAAACTTATTTACTCGTATATTCGATAGTATTGCCTGGTCGTGCGATCCCATACGTCAACACTTTCACACAGAAGACAAGACAGTTTAACACAACCTCTACGACTGCAGGGTGCTCAGAAACACATTCGAAGATACGACTAGTCTTGGAACAGATAGAACTGTTGCATGCGGGGGTCTCGCCCTGTACGGAGACAGGCAGACCCTACAGAACACTGCCAGATACTTAGACCGTGCTGTAAGGGATTAATTTCAGCACTGAGCCTTAGTGCATGGAGGCTTTCAAATGGTCTTGCGGTCGTCTCGGTGGTTCCGGGATCATACTTTTCCTGCTGCCATCCCCCGTCGTCCTGCGGGAGGTTTGGACTAGGAAGTAAATATCTTCAACTCTGAAGGACGTTTGGACTAGGAAATAAATATCTTCAACTCTGAAGTAATATTCCAAAACAAGTTAAACAAACATTTGACAACATTTAACAAACAATGTGAGTAAAACAGAAAATATAAAGCAAAAAAATAACAACAAGTAAACAACTATAAAACTAAATAGTAAAGAGGAGACGCGGTGGCTGAGTGGTAAGCGCTTTGATTCCGAACCGTGGATTCGAATCTGAGTGAAGACTGGGATTTTGAATTTCAGAAAATTTTAGGGCGCCATTGAGTCTACCCAGCTCTAATGACATTAGTTAGGGAAAAGTAAAGGTGGTTGGTCGAAATAGGAATTAAAGATATGAATACATATATACGTTAGAAAATACAATTGCATTAAAATAGAAAGAAATAAAAAGTTTGGCTCTAGAAATATACAGAGACAGGGAGTAGCAGAGATAAAAAAAAAAAAAAGAACTTGAGATATTTTTAACTTCTTAATTTTTTTCTAAGCGCTAGCCTGAAGTGCCCAGCAAACTTTAGCTAAGGGGGGACAACCTAGCAAACACATATTTGTTTTATCGATGCAGTGAATACATGTTCCCAAAATGTATTATCTTCCCTTGTACTTTTGCTTAAAAGAAAAGTGTGCATATTCTGTACAAAGTCATGGCTAAGCGTCTGCCCACCCTCCCCCCCCCCCGCCACACACACACATCCCCCCCTTACCTTTTTTTAAACAGCGTTGCTAGCTTGATGGAAATGAATCAGCGCAAGTGCCGGGCACATATTTATATCATAGCGCCTTAAGCCCCTACACATAATTTTGCGTTATATTCCATTATGAGTATCAAGCGTGCAAACAAGAGCTGTATTGAAGGAATCATATATGTGTGCTTTAACTCTGGTTAAGGAACGAATAAGTTTGCCTCCTTCAGTCGTAACGACTGTGCGTCATCTCATAGAACTGTTTATCACGTGACTGTGGGGTCCTATTTTGGAGAGACACCCCCGTCCACATATATCGCAGGTTAAGGTGGCTTTCGCTTTGGTGATATAGGAGCCGGCCATTATTGTTTGGCAAGCTTTTTTCCAGAGCTGAGGCTGTCCATAGCTTTCTTGGTCATCATCTCTCTCCACGTAATGCGGTCTAGGGCTGTCTTCCCAATGGTCAGTAACAAAGTTCACTGTTTTGAGGCCTCACTTGATTGCATCCACGTAACGGAGTTGGGTGGGGGGGGGGGGGGGGGGCGACCAGTTTTTCTAGAGCCAGACGCGAGTTGCCAGTAAAATAGAAACGAATAGAGAAAAGAAAACAAATAATATTTTTAAGAAGTAATAAGAAAATATATTTGCAATGTACGTCCACCCCCCCCGCCCCCAATCCCCTCCCTCGCAATAAGCACATAAAAAATGTTGCATCTTGACAATATGTTTTAATTTCATTTGTTTTTGCTCGATAAGTGTCAATTCAACAGAATAGATACATATTTGTGTGTGAATGAATACCTCCCGTATATATTATATTGAAACAAAATATATAGGATGAAAAAATTAAATTAAAAAAAATGTTCATGTCTAATTACCGAAACAAAACAAAAGAAATATGAATACCGAGGTTAGCTATTCGATGTTTTCCACCGCATTGTTTGTATGGGATAAAAAGAACAAAAGCCATTCAGTTTAGTCGAGCTGTGTCCAATGGGTGTTTCAATTATGAATACATTTAGTTTCGCGGTTTATTTTGTTGGCTTTTGTTGCACAATGCTCTGTCTTTAATGCTAGATAAGTTTATTTATAAAATAGACAAAACGAAATGGTTGAATGCAATGCCATGAAAACAACAAGGAAATTTGAGATGAGCTTTTGTTGTTATTGAAAGCTGGAATGCATAATTAATGCAAATGTTGGTTTCGATGTAACGAACTGCATGCCCTGATTCCATTTTTATGACTCTTCTTAACGAAAGATTTGCCTCAAACAAATTGGTATTTAGAAAACTGTGCTCTTTGCAGAGTTGGTGACGGTGACAAATGCGAATTTCAAACACGACTACTAATTAATTTTGTGAATGAAATCTAATAAGTTACCCAAGTAATGGCTCATTTTTAATTATTCGAAATCGCTTGCAATTTTCTATAATTTACAAAAAGACAAAACAATTTAATGTCCAGGAATGTTTTTTTTTTTTTTTTAGTTTTCGATCTAAAAATGTAATAAAATAGCAGAATTAGGAGGGACATTTTTCTGGCAAAGAAAAAAAAATGTCCAATAGTATATCACGTATCTGCTATTGGCAGTTTAAAAACAATAAATTGGAAATATTTAATAAAATAGTTTTAAAAGTTCAACAAAAATTTGAAGATAGATTTGTAAACATGAAAAAAAAATAAAAAATCACAGCAAATAGAAAAGGTTTTCTTAAAAATTTAACTCTCTAAATTGGGCATAAAGAAGGAATACATTTACTAGAGGTATACAAGGCGTAAACATTTCTGTTGTTTTTTAAATTCCTAAAGCCACAATTGCAAAAATTAAAGTTACCATTACTTAATTACTTTTATCAGTAAAAATTCTGACTGTTGGGATCAGATCCAACATAAATTTTAGCATGTGTTAGGATCAAATCCAACATATCAGATTTCAGCTTGTGTTGAGATAATATATGTTAGATTTTAGTGTTTGTTGGGATCAGATCCAACATTTTAGACTGCATTTTGACAGTGTAGTGATCAGAGCAAAAAAAAATATTTGAAACAACATTCTATTCCAGACAATAGTACTTCTAACAAGTCGGTCATTGAACTATTCTTGTTAGTATGTGAACTAAATACTTGACAAGTTTTCTCTGCATCAAATAGAGCTAAACAAAGGCAATCACAATTTGAGAAACTTTTTATGGAATTCCAAATATCACTAGGAGAATTTACTATTATTCTATTTTTAGAACAAACTGTAATGTGATACTTCATTCCTTAACAGTCACTGACATTAAGCAAACCATTGACAGTATTAAATTAATGTGGACAGAAAAAAAGTAGAATTTTTTATACTTACCAACTTCGATAGTCGATTGAAAAAAAAACAAGAAAAAAGAATTTCATGATTAAAAAATGAACGTATAAGAAAATAATATTTATATCTAGACAGGGCCGGATTTAAAGGAGAGCAGGCAAGGCTACAGAACGGAACTCTACAAGACAGGGGCCTCCACAAAAGAGATAAAAATATATCCGAATTTCGACGGGTCACAAACTGTTTTTCTTACTTTTTACTACGGTCAAAAGAAAGACGACTATTCATAGTCCCTGATTCATAAGAAGGATCCTATCAACCATTTATAACAAACCATAATGTGATGACTTTGACTGGTGAAGGAAGTTGCATGACCACTTATAGTAATGTGTAACACCGCACTCATCCTTAATTTTCGGAATCAAAAGCATAGCCATTATTATTCCACATTTATATTAAGTTATAGTTATATATTTTAGTATTTTTACCTTCGATTCAGGATACATTTTACTTATCTAAATGTCTATGTCCAGTAAGGCGATGCAAGGGAACTTTTTTTCAATTCGGATTTATTTTTTTAAATTGAACAAATGTGCAGAGGCGTCGCTAGGTAGCTGCCCCCTAGTGCGGTAAACACCTTCACAAAATAAACTTTCCCAACAAAAAGTTATTATTACTAAACCTCTGTTTCTGTATCTTAAGAAAAAAAATCATCTACGTTCTCTTAAAAAAAAAAAATTACTTTTTTTTTTACCTTATTAGATATCATTTTCGATTAGGTGTCACTTCGCATCCCTCTAGGTACCCCACCTCTACGAAATAATTCAAACTAAAACTTTCAAACAGTTCTACATCCTCTTTTTCTAACAAGCTCGACTAGCGACTCTAAAGTTTATGAACTCATTGGCCACATCAACAACATTATTATACATCATATCTCTTTAAGTCCAAGAAAATACAAAACATTATAACCAGTTAAACTTACCTCAACTCCCTGTTTTCAACCATTGCAAGTACATCCACAGTAGCAAGTAATTGTTACGAAGGAAAAAAATGAAATAGCACAAATGAATAAATAAAATTTGAAAATCAAATTTAAAGCCTGAATGTGATTATTGAAAGTCAAATGCCTTATATGATTTGTAATTACGGAAAGCCTGATAAGCTTGATAATAAAGTCTCTCATTTATACATGTATTATTGTCTTTTGATTATATTTAATTTTTAGTTGAATTTTTGTCTGTCTCTTTTTTTCATAAATTGTTCAACTTATTTATACATGAATATTTGTCTGTCTCTAATTAATACATGCCTTTTTGTCGTCTCATATTTATACACGAATTGTCTCATATTTTACATGAATAGTCTTTTATTTATACATTTATTTTCATTTAGAATAAATTAAAAGTTCATTTATTTATGCTTGAATCGACTTCTATTTATAAAATCATTGTATCCTGATTTACATGCTCTAGTTCGATTTATAAGGTTATGCTATGTAAATTACATTCAAAGAAACAAAACTATACAAACTTTATAAAATTTTTCGATAAAAAATAGTATACTAATAAGACTTACAATCCAGGCAACATAGGGATGTAGCAAATAAATTATGTTAATAGAGTAACACTCATTAACAAACGCAAACTTACAAATACTTCTCAGATTGTATTGTCAAACTTAACAAGCAATAATACACTTAAAGCATGAATGTAGACACGCATGCAATTAACTCATTGCAAACAAATCCACATGTTATGAAAATAATGCTTATTAGTATATTTGTTTAACAGAAAACATTTTAACATTGAAAATATTATAATTATGAACACCAAATAATAATCAGATTTAAATCTTCCATTAAGATCTTTATCGTTGTCTTAGTGTCGGTACATTAGACGAGTTTTTAAACTTAATTAGTCATTTCGCTCATGCTTGGGTTTAATATAATAACATGGACATTTCACTGAAGCACACACTAACGAAGTCAAGTGACATTGATTGACGACACACATGCGCAGTGTTTTTTTTTTGTTGTTGACATTTACGTCGTGGACATTCATGTCTGGTACTTCAACAACAAACTCGACATTTCTATCAGGTAATATAACAGGTTTTCAAGCAAAGTGGTTTCGTGAGAAGAGTTTGAAAAGTTGCCATACTGACTGAAAGCCACATAAACAGACGAAAAAAAAAAAAAGGAAAAAAAAAACGTTTTCGAGATATGGAAGAGAAAAAAATGGTAAACACCAAAGAGGCAACTACTAAGTTATCTACAGAAATACCAAAATACTTTAGTATCACTTACTTATTTTGCAACTAGGGGCATGATGGCTGAGTTGTAAAGCACTTGGCTTCCGAACCGAGCGGTCTCGTATTCAAAACTCAGTGAAGACTTAGATTTTAAATCTCGGGATTTTTAGGACGCACCCATATGCACCCAACTATAATGGATAGATGACATTATTTGGGGAAGTAAAGGCGGATGGCGGTTGTGTAAATCAAATGACACCCTCGTTAACCGTAAACCACAAAAAAACAGCCAAACTAACCTATAGTTCCCCTCTGAGTCTACCCAGCTCCAATTGGTACTGGACATTAATTTGGGAAAAGTATTGTGAAAAGTATAAAGCGTTGTGCTGGCTACATGACTCCCTCGTTAACCATAGAAACAGATTATCTGCCTTATAGATCGTAAGGTCTGAAAGGGAACTTATTTTTTTTAAAAACTTTATTTGCACATCCCTCCCTATACAAAGTTTTGTGGCTTAGGATCAATAGGCTGACGATAATGTAACACAGTTTTATTAAAATCAATTATAACTACTTGTCCTGTAACACAGACTTATATTTACAAAAAAAACTCATTACCAACAGGTTTCACGAGTCTTTCAGATTGTGTGACGCTCAGAAGCCAAAAGGCGAAAAGGAAATATTGTATTGACGTGAGCAAGCCTCAAGATGGTGCTCGTCTTCCAATGACGTCTACGACGTAACCGCGTGAGAATACTAGATAGGGAAAGACTGAGCATAGACTGGAAGAGAATGATGCTAGCACTTCAAGTTGTCAAGGACGCTGGAGACTCGCCATATTACTGGTGTTCCGTCGGCGGAAATGAAAAAGTTAATATTTCCAACCGTACACACGACGTTCATATAAAGTATCGATTAAATATCAGTTGTACAAAAAGTTCGATTAACAGAATGGATAAAAAAGAACGAGAACTCGCCACGTGTGTTATTTAACTTTACGGAGATCTGAAAACTTTTAATAAGTTACATTCAGTAATTTTTTAAAAATCTTATTTTGTAGTTAGTTTGGAACACTACGGTGTCCAGTTACAAAATGAAATATATATTTTTTTGAAAAAAGTTAGATTTTAGGAAAAGGTTTGTACATGTTTGTAAGTGTAAAAACCATATGTTGGTCAGCTGGGCTTGCTTAATGTTGTAGAAAGAGAAGACATTTTCAGAAAGTGGAACATAAAAAACAGGAGAAAATTTAAATAAATTAATTTCTGTGAATATCTTTGCATATTTAATAACTGCATACATGGCATGATACAGAAAAGGAGTTAGACCTAAATTTTAGTAGCACATTGTACACAAAAGTTTACAATAGTCTAATCAACTTTTACAATACTCTAATAAACTTTATAACTTCCTTTTTTCTGTCTGTTCATGCCTGTAATATTTTTGTTTATTTCCACGCTTTTCAAATTATTATGCATGTAATTATTTTTTTAAATGCTTTTTAAACTAAGCGTCATCAAGTTATATAAGTCCATTCGAAGACACATTCGTTATTTTGACGACCCTTAAAATTAGAAAAAAAGAACATGATATTAACATATCATATACGCAGGTTTTTTTTTTGTTGATCTGAATTATTTGTTTACCGAAAATAAGATAATCAGCATTAATTACTTTTTTTTGGGTATGGTTTTACTTTTAATACCTGGAAACGTAATTGGTGAGCTTTCATTAAGATTCCACTGTCATAAACTGATCTTTTTATATAAAAAATAAAAAATTTCCACCAGTCTCCTTGTTGATTAACACACATTGGAAGATAATGTAAACATATTTTAGGCTACACAAAAGGCGGGTGCTGAAGGCCGTCATTACTAGATAGAACTATGTAAATTACGAATGCCTCTATCATGCATAACAATGCCATCTTAAAGCAACAGACAGACACACGACAGATACGTGGGCTACAGATAAAGATCACAGGAAAAGTCCAAAAGTGGAAAGTTGAGAATGAAAGGGTGACAACCCTACCCCGCTTCCCAATTTCAAGCCGTTTCTGTTTTCTCGGTTGGGCTGGTATCAAACATTTGATAAAAACATGTGATAATAAAGATTGTTTTAAGTTACACTTACAACACATTGTGTGCTATATGTAGTGACAATAAGACAACATTATATACATATAAAAATTGTCTGTGGGTTTCGCTACATTAAATCATACCCATCTCCCTTTTGCCGAAGTAAAAAACTATTCTTATCTTACTTAAGAATTGTTACCTATACCGATATTTGTGCACCATAACAAACATGTGGAACTGAAAGCTGTCGCAAAAGTGACTTGTAATATGCTTAATTGAGAAAATAATGAACAATACTTTTTTTAGCAAATCTGATATTAACTCAAATATATTATACAGTTTTCTATTTGAAATTTATTTAACAAATAAAAAAAAAATTAAAATTGTTTTTTCTTTACAGTTTAGATTCAGTATCAAATTTAAGACCTAAATATTACAATATAAATATAATTATACTACTTTAGTATTTTGCTATGGATCCTTTTCTCTGCAACGAAAAACATATTTATCTAATTTCGATACCTTACTCTTTGCACAGAATTAAGAATTAATATGTCCCAACACAACGCTGCTCTGATTTAATAGCCAATTTTAAAACGCAAATTATTTTGAAAGAGTTTGCTGTTAGAAATATTGACAACTTTAACTTGCACTGGTGATAACAGAATATTGTGTTGACACATAAAGTGAGGTTATAATAAACGGAGAACACAGAAAAAGATAACAACAAACTAACAGCGGTGTATCGTGGTGAGGGAGTCACGTGACGTTCTACATGTGAACGGACAAACTTTGGACAAGTGCGGGAACGTCCTGGGCAATATTGCATCCAATAACAGAACAAAAAATACAAGACAAAATCATTCCTAAAAAGGGCGAACGTCTTTGTGCGCGAGGCATGTTAACAATGTGGCTAATGGGGCACAAGCCTAAGGCAGTGCTGTCCAGCAAACGCTACACAATGTGGTAAGTAAAACAACAACAGCAACCACTAAGACACCACCGCTCTAGTGTTGTACTCACACACACAAACAAGCTCAGTGCTCATCACGACGAGCTAGCTTATTGTTTACAAACTAAACTAACACAAATAAATAATAAAACAAAGAGTCTAGAATTTAAAAAAAAAATGTTTACTAAAACTAAACATATAAAATGTAATCTTTGTGATTTCACCTTAAAAAAGGTTGAAAAAACAAAACGCAAACAAACCCACACAAAAAAAAGCAAAACATCGATATTGCCCTTTTGAGAAGTACTCACCATATACTTTGAAAGACAAACATAAACAGATTATTTTGTAGTACAAGCATATAATATTACATCAAATCATCATCCTTTTGTACACTATTTAAAGAATTTTAAGATGAAGAATAATTTACAAGCAAAACATAAAAGAAAAAAAAAAATTTTCCCAAGAAGGGGAAGAACCGCACAATTACACCTTATCTCGGAATACTGTAAATTTTTTCTCCTTTTTAAATAAAAATCAATAAACGAATTGACTAGCTGATTAACTCTATCTCTCCTAACTAACGATACCAACGTTTATTTCACCAGAATGTGGTAAATAATTACGGAGAGAAAGAGTTAAATATTTTGATGGATTCATGTACTATCATCAACATTGAATAACTGCAGAGTTTCATCTTGATCCAAGAATGATACGTTGGCGAAATGACGTGTACGAAATGTGTACCAGAGAGACAGAAGGAATGGATATAAGTATTGTAAAAAGATAACATTTTAAGTAAACAAACATAATGTATCCTCTAGTAAAAAATATATTCCAATGAAGTATCTATATTGTTGCATTTCTCAAACAAAGTTTCATTGCAGAGAACTCTCATTTTATTTTTGATGTGATGCTTTTTAAAATACATATGTGAATGTAAACAAATCTCGCACAGTGCACGGTTAATAAAAGACATAGCAGTGCGCTTTAACTGTATGACTTAACGTTACGAAGGAATTTAGAAGTAAATTTTAGATATTAAATTTGATGACGTAATGTCCACTTGTATGCCGAAGATTTTTGTGTAGGGGAAGCAACAATCGAATTTCTGTTTAAAAAATTAAATATTTTATTCTTTCACGTAGAAACCATGAAAAAATATATTTAGCAAGAACGCACTTTATAATTCTAATTTAAATCATTCTAAATGCAATACATATATCTGTCAGGTTAAAACTTAGGAACTGACTAAACTCTTACATAAGCTCGTTAACTTTGTACATAGTTTCAGACCAAAAGGTTGAGAATATTCTCCTTTGAGAAATGAGTAATCTCCCTTTCATAATGTACTCGTGTAGAAACTGGAAGCTGCAGGAATGTAAACCATTTCCATTTGATGCTTATCCCACATGACACCATTATTGTAATGATGAAGTATAGGTCATAGTTTGGCACAACAAAGATCCTGAGGCGTTGAAGGGAAGTTAAAATATTATTGCAATGATCATAATCTTCCAAACATGAATTCCACTGTGAAATGCAATTCCAACAAGAAAAAAAAAAGATCAAGGAAAAACAAATCCGACTGTCTAAAAGAAAGAGTGTTTGTAGAGCTTATCTATTTAGTCCACTGCTTATGGTTTATGTTCACACTAGTACACCGTACACGGCGGTCGGTACAATGGTTATGCTCACATTTGTACAAAGATACTCAAAAGTCTTTATAATAACACGGCAATCTAAATGCATGATCACGTTTCGTAGTATTGCAACACATTGTACATACACGTACACCCAACATACGTATTGGTAAACTCAACAGGGTAAATCTATTTAACAAAGAGATCCCCATCAAAGTGTAACCGTTGTCCATTGTCCATCTGACCTACATAAGTTACATCCGTAGACATCCTGACAATTTTACTGAAGTGAATCTAACGTCAGTCTTAAAATTGCCAGGGCCTATGTGGTTCAATATTTAGAAAGCAGCATTATCTTTCCATAATCTCGAAGCTCTAAGGGAGAACAAAGGTCATGATAATCTCAATACATTGTTTTAATTTAGCTCTTTCCTTTTCAGTTTATTATAAGCTGCCATTTATTAGCATGCTATTAGAACGTGGAACGGGTTGCCTGAGTCAGCCAGGAAAACCAATGACTTGTCAGATTAACATGCATGACTACATTGACCTAGAGACACGCGTAGGGCATAATCATCTTTTTGAAGTAACATCTGTATTTCACAATAAGATATGTAAACATGTGTTAAGACCCGTGGCTGTGTCCCGTGTAGAGGGTTCATTAAAAGGTCACGTTGAGGTAACTACGTTGTCAAAGCTTTTTTTTATATTGTAAAAACAAAAACCAACCAACTTGTGAGGCCGTTACAAAGAGATCCCATTAAAAGAAGCTTTCCTTAACAAACATGCCACTATTAATTATACAAGCGAGAAAATTAATGAGGATAAAAATATCTGATATGCAATGTGGCAATTCAACAAATGCATTTTTTTTTTACATGTTCATTTTTATTCCTTTTCGAAAAATTAACTGAGTTGTGTTTTTCCATTCATGATGCATTAGAAAACTTATATCAGCTCACTCTGTCAGTCTGTCTGTCTGTCAGAAAGTTTAAACACGTCCTTTATTCCTCCCTCACCCATTCTTGGTTGAAATTGAAATGTTACGCATTTTATCCTTGACTTAGACAATAAATGAATCAATAACAAAAATATATAACCAATCTTAAGATTAATTTCTGATTATCAATTATTGTGTTCGATACCAACTAGGGAAACTAACACATCACTATTCAAATATACATTTAAATATGTCGGGTTTTGTCCCATTAAAGAATTGTACACGTTATTTCTCCCACCCATTCTCAGATCAAGTTGAAATTTTAAACAAATGTTAATTGTACGTAACAAAACATCAATCAATTATGAAATCAATTAGTCAATTAAATATTGGTTATTAATTTTTTATTAAAAAGGGGAAAAAACTAATCATTATCGACATATGTAGTTGTAAATGTTTAGTTCTTCCTCTTAGGTAAGCTTTTTTTTAAAAAGGATTATTAAATATTTTGCTTGTTTGTTTTTTGTTGTTATAGATAAAACTCAAAATGTTAGATCATTGAAATATTTCGCTATAAATGTCGTTTGATTGAAGATTATTTTAATAACAAGCTAAAGATTTGAAACATTTCAAAATTTAATTCCTGATTTGGTCTCTGATGATCAGCTTCACAATGGCAACTACAATAGGACTATTTTCTGTTTCTAGAAGCCACTTCCCTCCTAGTCTGGGCGATAACTGAATGATTTGAGTTCTGAAAGTATTCTAATCAAGGCTTCTCTCTCTCTCTCTCTCTCTCTCTCTCTCTCAGTTTATCAGGGCTTCTCATCCATCATTGGGAAAAGTCATCCTAAAATAGAGCAACAAATCTTTATTTCTGGTTGATCGGCTGTATAGTTTAAAAACCATTCTTATTTTTGCTTCTATCTTAAAGGGTTTTACTTTTCGTGCTTTCTACTTCAAGTAAATCTTACGATTTTTCAGTAATTCACCCGTCACTATTTGCACAGTAAGCTTCTGGACATAAAGAGGCATCTTAGATATGCGAGTTGTTTTTAAGTTCTGCTCGTCCTGGAGCTCAATATCTCTAGGTCGAAATGTCGAAATCCTTTCATCTTCTCGCATTACTTACTTTTTGGTGGTCGAAATGTCCTACTTCCTATAATGTAACTCGTTTTGTTCAGTTTCGTGTCGTCTCATTTGTTTTTGTTATAACATATTATCAAAGTATATCACAGTCCTCCTATTATCCGAGTAGGCTGAAATCTGTTAAATTAGAGAGCGTTGGGATAGAATAGCGCTACGATAAATAATGTCATGATGAATGTTGTTGTGGACAATATACGGACACTATTTGTGGCTGGACCTATCCTTTTATGTGAAGACCGTATGCAAAACAATTTTTTTTTCTACACTGACGAAGAAGGCTAAAATGTAAAAACAAAACTAATCAATCCTAGACAAACTTAATTTGATTTTTTTTAAATATCCAAATGTGAGGTTAGCATATAATATCTCTGCCGATCTAAACAGCCTAAATACAAACTTAATTATACAATACACATTAAATATAAAACAGGTGTATTGTGTTGGTGATACATCACCTGCTTCGAGACATTGACATGATCAACACTTAGACAAAACAATAATCACAATTAGTAATCCAGTGTGTATGTTATATCATGACATATATCTTTACAACCTATTTAAATGTAAAATATCAATAGAATAAATATTGTACATTTTTTAAGAAAGAACTATTCTATTGTTTTCTGTAATTATGTTCTATCTAATTTCTTAATATTTTGTTAAGCTCAACTTTTTTCAAACATATGAAATAAACAACAAAAAAAAAAGAAATTTCTAAATATACTCAAATATAAAAAGGAGAATAGTTATAATAATGACAGTAATAATAATTGTAGTAATAATATGAAACATACATATGTATCTCATAGGGTTCTAAATAATAGTCTGATTCACATAACCTAGTGATATTTTACGTTGAAAGATATTAGGGTGCTTACCGTATCTCTTTTTTCTTTATATGTAGGCACATCGCTTTCTTGTAGACTGTAGGCTGTGCAATAAAAATGTACACTAGGTTACAGTATACAAAAAAAAAGGTTTTATCCAGTATAAAAGTAGAACTATTTTGTTTAGCACGATCCCTTATACAATATACATGCACTCGAGGGACTGAGGTTAGGGGTTAAAGGTTAGGAAAACGGAGAAGTACAGTAAGAACAATCCACCTTTGAACCCTTGCGATATACAGGGCAGATGGTGTAAAGGTCAACTGTTGCTGTGGCCCACGGTTAACGAGAGTGTCGTGTGGCCAGTACAAAGACCAACCCCTTTATATTTCCCCTACTAATGTCAGGTACCAATTAGAGCTGGTTGGACTCGGAGACGACCAAAGATCCCGAAATAAAAAATCCCAGTCTTCCGCAGGATTTGAACCCTGGACACTTTATCACCAAGACATCGCCTCCAAATGAATTAAAGTGTAAGCATGCCATGGCATGATTGTCAAAGGTAGCTCCGGCACTGGAGTGAGACCATTTGTTACAGAAGCCTTCAACACTGGCCTGCGACTTATGAGTAGTGTAGACCAATAGCTCGTTGCCACCTCGTAGAGACCTGTGACGTGGTAACAAGGTATTGGTCTCCGCAGCCCATAAGTTGTGACGTTGCAGAAATCAATAATCCCAGTTTTCACCAGGATACGAAGAAGGGACCCCCCCCCCCCACCCGCCCGGTTCGGAAGTCAAGCGTTTTATCACTCAACCACTTCGCCTCAATGAATACGTTGAACATTTAAACAAAAAACATTTCTCCTTTTCAGATCCTTACGATGCATAGGGCAGCGGTTGCAGAGCTCATTTGCTTCAATAGTGGACGATAAATGAGAATGTCAACTTGTGACCATAATGACCAGCTGCTTTCTATTTTTCCAAGATACGAACTCGAAACGTTCAAATCGGTCTTCACCACGCGACCACCACGAGCTACATAATACGTAAAAAGGAAGACATTTATATTTTCGTACAAAGTAGTCGTCACTTTTTGTTTGACTCAGATTTGTGCTCAACATAATGTAAACATCATTTAGATTTTAGAACAATGTCACCAGACTATCACTTTGTTTGCATGTTGTGTCAAAGTCCGCTAGAGCGTTTCCTCCCGCCCCATGTCCCCTAATCCCAGGAGTCACTTGTTGCTGCCTGTAGATGTTCTTGATCGACCCTTAAACACCGATGTTTGAGCGGTAGGCAATGACGTCAAAGATAATGGAACGTCAAGAGACCAACGTGGCGACTGTTCTCGTCTGCACAGCGTGAACGGAAATGATGTCATTTTCTTTATAAAATGGCACAGTATTTTTAACACATTTTTTTAGCCTTTAATAGATTTGTGTTAAATGTTCGTGTGTCCGTCTGTCACACTCAGATCTAAAAAAAACTAGAAAGGAAATGAACAAATTTATTTTGCCATACGATGTGGCTTGCAAAGTTTAGATCCAACAGCTACTTTTTGTTTTCTAAAAGCAAAACACTTTTATTTAAAAACTAGTTATGCAAGCGACTTTTTTTTTTCATAAAAATACACCACTTCTAAAACAATACATTAATGTAAATCACAATCAAACAAATAATGATAATTTAGTTGTATTTTCTGTATCACTTATCCATATATTTTCAAGTAAGACATACACAATATGTTGGTACTACATATGTGTGTTGTGGTTTCATTTCGCTGAGTATTTAGACTTATACATTGAGAGTTGGATCAAGTACGATCTCCAGCCATCTCAAGTCGGGGGACAATGTGGTTTTGGAAAGACTAGAACCGATAATCCCATGAATGTTTAATCTGTTAATCAGTTCTTGGGATTTGCTTTGAGAATAATTTGATTACCCCTCCACCCGGTGTCACAGTGACTAAATAAAATCTTTTTTCTCTTTCTACCCGCCAACCTTTCACTCCCTCTCTCTTTTACTTGACTTATTTTTTTTCTCCCTTTTATTTTCTGCATTCCTGACACTCGCATTCACCATTTTTAAATCATTAATATATACATATATAAGTTAACTATATAACTGCCAGAGGCGCACAGGGTAAGTAACAGTACCAGGCTCGCGCCCGAGAATTGCCCAGCGATTGGAGATTCCAATGTCACCGTCAGCTTTGAAAACCAGACCAGTTCTCGTAAATGAGGACATGTTACTCTAATCTATATAATAACAATTACCATCAAAACTATTAATCTTTCATGACATTCTATCTTTTGTTTCGAATTGTCGTATTGTCATTACCTAAGTAAGGTTCCATGTTTTGTAGCTATTGCCTAAAGCAAGAGAGTCGGATGAGCCCGTTAGCATGATGTGGTACGGTATATACAGTCTAAGCTTGTTAATGTTTCGAATGTTTCTTTAGACTTGAAGATAATTCACTTCTTAGTCCAAACCTCCTGTAGGACGACGGGAGATAGCAGAGGGTAGGATATGAGCCCAGGACCATCCACACTACCGAAAGACAGTCCAGCACACATACTACACGACTAGGCAGCCATATGGGCTCCCAAGCCATCAAATGACACTCGCCAGGGGCCCCGCGCGCTGCCATGCAGTCTCTGACAAGATGACTATGTTAGGTGCATTAATATCGAATATCAATACAGCTTTTTTTTTTTTGGTTGACTCTTTGCTTATGAAATTTGTCCTTGTAACATACTTTCCTGACCAGCAGAGTCGACCTTTAAATTCGATCATACATTCATACTATATCCGATTCGAGACAGGCTTGCCCCCCCCCCCCCCCCCCCCCCATTTAAATCGTACAGTTGGAAGCCACGCTTCAGTAGCTTTCTCCACCATATTTCCATATTCTAGCGTGATGTAGGTATTACGTCCCCTTAGTTTTCTCCTTTTCCGGACACAATGTGTGGTAAAGGTCGTAGTCAATGTGAAGGGTGGGAAGGAACAGGGAACGGAACTCTAGCTTTCAAATAATTGCAACAAAAGACAAATAATCATCCCATTGTTTTTATAGTCATACCCCACTCCCAAAGGTCTTGCCAATAGAAAGATGGACAATAGATTACGAAGAGATAAAACTTTGAACTGAAAAGTCGGATATCATTTTTTAAGGTAGATTTTCGCTTTATAGAAAAAGGCATACCATCACATCTACGTCAACAAACGAACGAAACAGTAACTTTTTTATTGAGATAAGCACATTTATGGTAGGTGTATATTTATTTTTCCATTTGCTAGAAGAAATTCGTACAAGTATCAGTAGAGATTTGATTGGGTTACTTGAATTAACCAGGAAATCATTGACTTTAGCAGAATTAAGGTCTCTAATTAACAAGCACGACTAGATTAATACATTAATACGCGAAGGACGTAATTATCTTCTTTTTTGTTTTTGCGGAAGGTCTTATAAGATAAGATAAGATAAGATAAGATGGAATGTTGCATCCTTACTGAAGAACGAAGCTTCGCACAAATAAGCCTTTCCTCGGTCACGCCATTCCAGCTTTTCAACAGAATATCAATAAAAGGGGTCTAATCCTTTGTAACCATATCTTTGAACCATCCTGCTTATTTGACTACTCACACAAAACCTTTGTCTGGTCTAGAGCACGCGCATTAATCCATACAGTCACAGATCTGCATTAAATGTACGCGTACTATTGAGAACACTTGGCTACGCGATTAGAGGCTACTTCTAAAATATCTCGCGCATTCGAGAACTTCTACTCTGAACACTTCGCTTTGTGTATAACTATTGATTAAATGGGAATAACTCTGAGAAGAATTGAGTTAAGATATTTTTCGATAAACCAGATCCAAATCTTTCGCGCTACAGATCCGACTTTCTGAAAATAGTGCAACTTTTGAAAGATATGTGGGTACCTCAGACATTAAATTGATCTGAATATTTAATATCATAGACAAAAGCGATACACAATAAAATAAGTAGAAAACTGAACATAGAAAATAAAATTAGAAACAATGAAAGGAACAACAAAATGTACAGCTCTCAGCACATTTCCTATGACGTCTGCACTCACGTCTGCTAACTTTTGGATGACGTCTGCACATACGTCTGAAAACTTTTGTTCTCAAATGCTTATGTTTTTTAAAATTCTCTAAACAGAATATTTCTCTTCTGGACTATTAATAACCCAAGGTAAACAACTCGTCCAAATCGCCACAAGCAGAACGCGGTATGAAAAGATGAAATTAAACTTTCATTAAAACATTCAAGGCGCCTTTTTTTGGGCTGACGTTGACGTAGAGAGTTTAACTATATAATATTTTTTTATTCAGTTAAAATATTTCATGGAATGTACAAACGAAATAAAACGGAACCTTACTACCGTTTATTTACCATTAAAAGAATTAAAATAGCTCACAATACATATGGCGATGAAAGTGTAAGATCTGCTATATATAATTATTTACAAACATGGGTACACACTAGGTCAGGGTTTCTCAACCTGTGGGTCGTGACCCCTTGGGGGTCGATTGACGATTTGCCAGGGGTCGCCTACGACTATCAAAAATATTGATTGTTTTTGTCTACTTGTCACAGTCTCAGTTGACAAAAAATGATTTAATGTTCACGTCATTTTAAGAGGTTAAAAGACACGTGGAATTCCTGATTTAGAAAACAGGAAGTAGAATGAATAAAGTTGACTTTCAGTTCAGTCAAGTCAGTTAAGTGGTATCCTCTAGACCGGGTGGTCAAGTAGTATTTTGGTCGGGGATGGACAGTAGCGAGTTAGAAAAGTCGAGTACTAATTTCAGTGAGATAGTAACTTGTGGGCAGTTGTTGCCAGTGGTCTTTTGAGACATGTAATTTTATTAGTTATTCTGCATTATTCTGTACAGTGTTACCCGCTAAGATGCGGAAGTGATTTGTAATATACTCTAGAGAGTTTAACGTATTGGATATATTTGATACCGCTGTTATGCGGATAGGATTGTTTATCATTTCTTGACTTGTAGCACTAACAAGGAGTGCAGTATTATTATGTTGTAAAATAAACTTTATATTTGTCTGCTGAAACGGACTTAAGTCAATTTGTGGTGTCTATATTTGTCACGTGTCAAGAGTGCTCCAGGAAGCACAAACCCAGCATTCCACCACATTCGCATTCTTCAACATTACACCATTTCACGTCATTTACACTACTCTTCTATTGCTGTGTGGGTGGGGGTCGCTACATGGTGGGGGATTGTAAAAAATAAAGGGGTCGCCGAGCTTAAAAGGTTGAGAACCGCTGCACTAGATGCTAGATCTAGAGTTCTCAATTTGTCATCCCCTGGGATTACGATAGACCTTAAAACACAAAAGTAGTTTGTTTTCTTTCTCTTTTGTTTCATTGAAAAGGAAACAATCTTTTAAGGTTACCTTCTTTAAGTCTAAAACCAAGAAAAACATTATTGAAAAATACTTTAAAAAACAAAAACAAATAAGGTTATGCTGCGCGCAGGTTATCAATTAGTTAGGATCAGTCATGTAATTAAATATGTACTAGATCTGAGTTTTTCTGGACAAAGAAGTATAAATCTGTGCGATTATAAATATTTTTACCAATTGTTTTTGTTAAGCGCAATTTCATGTTTTAGTTTTCTCAATACTCTATGACCCTATCACTTGTCAGGACCAGTTGGAAAGGGGTGGGAGGGGAAAGAAGGGGGTATCTGGGTGATCGCTTTTTTAATGCATTTATTTTTTTTTAAAGTGAACGACATGAATTCAAACTCGAGGGCTGAAGCCTCATCAGCCTCCTCAAGTCAAAACACTAACCACTCTGCCAGCGAATCTCTTATAAAAATATAACGTTTTATAGTTATCTATTGTTAGCTTTAAACTTTAAAGCGGCGACCTACAAAGAATAAAGGGGGCTAATTCAACTTATACCACTTAATCAGTCAAGAACCATTTCTTTCCCTTCTTCGAGACAGCAAAAAAAATAAATGATAACCATTAGTTAATTAAGCGTGGTCGAGAGGCCAAGTGCGCTTGAGCTTGGCTTGGCTACCTAGAAGGGGGCTCGTGGTTCGACACCCGACTCGAGCAAATTTTATGTATACTGAGCGCCTAAAGGCAGCACGGAAAACCAACTCCTAGATACCCCCCTCCCCCCCCCCCCCCCCCCCCACCAGTCCACAAGTGAGATTGGACCAAAATCGCTCTGAGCATGCTATAAGCATGAAAGTAGCGATATATAAAAGCTATGATAATAATAATAATATTCTTGTTAGTGATTTTTGATTTGTCAGATAAAAAAAATAATTGTGCAAAATTTCAGCTTGATCCAAGATCGGGTGTGATAAAAACATTTTACCAGACAGACATAGTGAGTTGATATCCGCTTTGTAAAAAATATTAACTTCTCTTTCTTTCTGAAAGATCAATTTACCTTACATTCAATGTAGGAAGAATGGAGTCTAATGGGTGCTAAAACTCTTGGTTGACCAAGGGTTACAGGTTAACTCTTTCCCTCAGTAATTATTTACCACATTCGGGTGGAATCAACGTTGGTATAGTTAGTTAGGAGAGAAAGAGTTAAGATGAAAAATATAATATCTATATACGGTGTTTTTAGAAAGTCCAATCAAGTTTAAATGGGTCGGCATATAGAAATAGATAATTTTACAGAGTATGTCTACAAATTGCAGAATCTGCTATCGAGGTTTTTTTGCCTTTTAGTGTAAAGATTCTGTTACACTGTAAATGCGTAAACAAACAGTGAATGAGAGATGTCGATCTAAAGTTTAATTCAATTACTTCTTACACTGTTCAGATCAAATCATTTCAATAAAATACGATGTCGTAAACAAGTTCTTAATGTGCTTAACTTTCCCGTTTTGCGCTTTTCTTATCATTCTACAGTCATTGGAACATTAAGTCACTGACTGGCATAACCAGTGCTGGATTTACCTATAGGCAAAATATGCTATAGCTTATCGCCCCCACTGATTGTGGGGTCCCCAAATATTGTTTTGAAGAAAAGTCAAAGCAATAAATTGCAAGGAGCCCCATATCTCAAATAGTTTAGGGCCTTACCAAGCCTAAATCCGGCCCTAGACAGATTTGAGTTTTCAGTTACAAAGAATCAGAACTGGACAGCTGCTAGTGATACTATAGACACATAATTGGCAGTGTGAAATAAACCATTAAAACGAGATAGTCTGACTGCATGAAGGAAATACAACGATTTTGATTGGTTAAAATCTCATTAGTGGACCAGTGGGGGAGGGGGGGGGGGAGGGGGTATCTAGGAGTTGGTTTTCCGTGCTGCCTTTAGGCGCTCAGTAAACACAACTCTGCCCGAGTCGGGTGTCGAACCTCGATCCCTCTTCTAGGTAGCCAAGCCAAGCCAAGTTCAAGTGCACTTCTCAGCCACGCTTCCCAGATTTCTAGATTTGACACTAGACCTTAAGTTCTGATTTAGTTAGAACTCGTAAGATCTACAGATTTACTTCTAGATCTAGAAGTAATCTATATAAGATTTAGGTAAACATATAAGCAACACTTATGAACTTCAATAAAATTGAAGCAACTTTAAATTTGCTTAGTTATGGCTGATTATGGTAATTCTTCTGACTACGCATTGCGGGCTCATGACCTAGACCTGGACCTCCAGCCAAATTTACATTTATTTATATTTTACTTTTAAAAAATTATAGGAGGCACGGTGGCTGAGCTATAAAACGCTTGACTTTTAAACTGGGGAACCAGGGTTCGAGTCCTGATGAAGACTGGGATTTTTAATTTCGGGATCTTTGGGTGCCTCTGACTCCACCCAACTCTAATGGGTACATGACATTAGTTGGTAAAAAGTCGTTGGTCGTTGTGCTGGCCACAGGACACCCTCGTAAACCGTTAACCACAGAAACAGATGACCTATAGACCACAAGGTCTGAAAGGGAACTTTTTTTACTTTAAAAAAATTATAACGATCGAATGAGAGTTTTCCACGTGTGGTCAGCGAGCTAGTAAATCTTTCTTTTTTTTCAGAGATTTCAAACAACTGTTAAATTTCTAGGAAAATCGTTTGAGGCCTTTTTGAGATCAGCTGTCCAGGTTCCTGGATACACGTTTCTGAATGTTCCACGAAGTTCTGACTTCAAAAATTATTATAAAATAATAACAATAACATAGTAATCAGAATAACTTTGTTAGTTGAATTTGGTATTTTCATTTATTGAATGTAATTGATTATCTTACAAAAATATCATTTTTTAAGATTGTTAAATTTCAGAAATATAATTTTGATAATGCAGATTGTCCTCCATGGAGTATAATCTATAACAACAAATGTTTTGGTGTATCCGGTGTACAGATGAAGAAAACTTTGATAAGCGGTGTTTTTGCAAATCATTCTTGAAATTTTGAGTATTTTTCAGGACTGTAGAATATATTTTTGAACCTATTTGGCTTGTAGGACAAATCAATTTTGAGTGTTTTAGTTGACAACAGTAATCTTTAAATATGGCTTCCTAGACATGATCTATTTGATAGATTTAGTTTCAAATCTCTTTCTCTGTTCACCTCTTACGTTTCTCTTTAGGTTTCATTACATCCCACCACTTACGTTCATATCGCTTTGTCTTCTTGTTCTCTCTTATTTTATTTTCATGCTTGCAGAAAGTAAACGGGAACTTAACAATCAATGCATAAGAATACATTTTTGTGTGAAAATCCGATAATAAACAAGCAAGTGCTGAGACATGCTGTTGTTTGGATAGTTCCTAGATACATTCTGGCATTCAATTGAAACCAATGTTGTACATCGGGTCTTGTTTTGAGCTTTTTAGGAATTTCTCAAAATAATAGAGTCGATTTTAATTGTTATTACTATTACATTAAAAGACCGCATCACAACCCAAGAGATTAGAAACAGGGTTACTGCGGCGATTGGACCCCATGATGACCTGCTAACTATCGTAAAAAAACACAAGCTAAAAATATATGGCCATATTTCAAGGTCTTCGGGGCCCGCAATGACCTTCCTTCAGGGACCAGTACCAGGAAAAAGAAGAAGAGGCAGACAGAGAAAGCGATGCAAAGACAACATAAAAGAATAGACGGGCCGGCCATTGAAAGAGGCACTAAGGCAAAAGACAGAGAGGAAAGGAGAAAGACGGTCGAACGTCCAACAAACTAAGGGATAGGTCAAGGTGAATTACAGTATTGAATTGACTTTCATTCTTAGGCACTGCCGGGGGGTCAAGATTAATTAATATTGGAAAAACAAACATTCACTGTATTTGTAAACAATAACAACAAAAATACAGATATTTCAAAAAAAAGGGTTGCTGAATGCTAGAACGTGAGAACCCCTGACGTAAACTAAGGCAGAGCTTTTCTTAATGAGCTGTGTTCATCACACGATGAGGAATAAGCGAAAGAGTAAAAAAAAAAAAAAGAAGAGGGAGGGGGGAGGAGAGTGTATGTGGTAAGAGGTATAAAAAAACTAAATAACGGACGGACCGGAAAGTGGGAGAGGCAGGAATCAATGAGCACTTCAAGTGAGGGGCATTAAGGGAGGTAAATAGGCTTGAACAAAAGTAAGGACAAGGGGAGACAAGCCAGTGTCCTCGATATGAAAATATTAAAATCTTTTTCGTTTTTTTTTTTAAGAAGTTGTCCAACCCCCCCCCCCCCCCCCCCCCCCATGAGGTGGGCTGAACAAAAAAAAAAAAAAGACAAAGACAATTTCCCAGCATCACATACTTGACACTTTTGATACTTTATTTTTTATGTTTATATATGGGCTCGCAAAGACGTTCCTTCAGAGCACAGTGTCAGGCAAAAGAAGAAGAGGCAGACAGAGAGAGAAAGACTGGGATACAACATAAAAGAATGGACGGGCCTATCATTAACAGAGATGATATCCAAGGCAAAAGACAGAGTTTTGGAATAGGACGAAGGTATAGGTGTAGTTGATAGGGGAAGTATGCTAACTGGGTATTCTTAACATCCACCATTAGTAAGGAAAGTCAAACAGCCTTTTGCAGAAAGGATTTTAAAAGGATTATAGACATTAAGTTATACATATATGCTCCGCAAGTATTAGCGCCGATTTATTGACTACAATAGTAACCATTTTATGTAACCTCCCTAAGTTCGAATACCCCAGCGCGTTTCATTTAAATATATTGACAAATGAATAAAATCACAACATTTCACCATTCGTTCTCTTCTTATGAATAAATGAAGACATCGTTTGAGACATTGACGAGAACATCACGTGACCGATATCGTGGCTCTACAGCTTTACTAACATGAGCTTGTAGTTCAGAGCTTTTTTGTGTTTGGTTCTTATTGAAACTCATACGTTCGTTTAATAATACCGTTGTTTTTCTATCAAATCACTATGCGTGGAGATGTAATGGTCTTGGGGTGTCTGATTCATTGTGCTCAAACTAATTCAAGTATCAATTCATTAAATTGATCGTTTTATTGTCTAAGATTGTGCTCTCTGTTATTTGATTCAAGAGAGACACTGATACAAGTAGATTATTAATATTATGACATTCTCTGCCCCATGCAAGAGTATCCATTGGCTTACAAACCCACTACAAACACTTAATTGGTTTCGATCATCTATTACTATTCTAGTTTAACAAGTGCGGATGTATGAAAACACGACATGAAGATCTTCAAAATTAACACGCAGTTGGGAAAAAGTGGCACTGGATAGATCCACGTGGAGAGCGAGCATAAAGGAAGAGTCCTGGATTACAGATGCCATACACAAAAGTAGTAGAAAGAAGGGTGAAAATGCAACGACGCCTGTTGATTATATATGCCCAACCTGCGACCGCAGCTGTGTATCAAGGATTGGCCTCTTTAGTCACACAAGAAGTTGCAAAGGGATATTATTATTCCGTCAGACGTTAAAGGCCACAGACAGACAGAGAATTATTTTGTTATTCGTTTACTAGCAAAATAAAATTGTATTTAAAAAAAAAAAAAAAAAAAAAAAAGCTTTTCTAAAGGAAATATATCTACATAAATAAAAACAATATATAAGACTAAGACTGCTATATTGATCCGTATGGAAATTTATTGTGATTACAAGGACTCCTTTTTTCATATAAAAACAACACAGACAGAAACATACACAGAAATACAATAGACACAACATAAAGAGTTCATTCAGCGACTACACACAGACACCTTGATCCTTTTCATGTTTCCTGATCAACGAGTGGCGTTGATATAGTCTGACCGAGTGAGGAAAGAACAAGTTTTTTGTACAGCTCAATACTGTAGAATCTATTTCCATTGTCATATTAAAATTTGTTTTCATCACTAATTAATTATTTAATTTAAAAGAAAAAATGTATGTTTCGTTAGGTGTGTAAAGTTTCAACTTGATCCCAGATTGGGAATGACGAGAAATAACGTGTACGAACATTGTACCAGACAGACAGCGTGAGTTGATATAAGCTTTTTAAGAAGTGGTCAAAAGTATTAAGAAAAATGATAAGCTATTACATTTATCAGAAATATATTTTAATCTATCATTCCTTCCTGAGAAAAAGATTTCGATGTCTGAGATAAGTGTTTTTCTGTCTGCTGACAAGGAAAGAGGATACACTGAGAGGTTTTTCTATATGTTTCTTTAACAAAATTTGATTTAAAACAGAAAGCCTAGTGTTTGAATATAATGTAGATTAGATCAATGTCCGTAACAAGAAAACTGCTTTCGATTTCTTTCCAGCTGTTACATTGCATTGTGAGCTAGCTGCTTAAATCAGTTCTAGAGAAATACTTCTATCTATAGTGAGAGAGAGAAAGAGGACAGAAAGAGAGAGAAAGAGAGTGAGTGGGAGAGATAGAGAGGTAGAGAGGGGAGAGGGAGAGAGAGAGAGGTAAAGAGGGAGAGGGAGAGAGAAAGAGTGGGAGAGAGAGAGAGGAAGAGAGGGAGAAGGGAGAGAGAGGGGGAGAGAGAGGGAGAGAGAGAGAGGGAGAGAGAGAGAGAGAGAGGGAGAGGGGAGGAGAGAGAGGGGGAGAGAGAGGGAGAGGGGGAGATGAAAGAGTGGGAGAGAGAGAGAGAGAGGAAGAGAGGGGAGAGAGAGAAAGAGAGTGAGTGGGAGAAAGAGAGAGGTAGAGAGGGAGAGGGAGAGAGAAAGAGTGGGAGAGAGAGAGGGAGAGAGATAGAGGGAGAGAGGGAGAGGGGGAGAGAGAGGGGGAGAGGGGGAGAGAGAGAGGGAGAGAGAGAGGGAGAGAGAGGGAGAGAGGGAGAGGGGAGAGAGAGAGAGGGAGAGAGAGAGAGGGAGAGAGAGAGAGAATGAAAGGGGGAGAAAGAGAGAGGGAGGGAGAGAGAGACAGAGAAAGAGTGGGAGAGGGAGAGGGAGAAAGGGAGAGGGAGAGAGAGAGAATGAGAGGGAGAGAGAGACAGAGAAAGAGTGGGAGAGAGAGAGGGAGAGGGAGAGAGAGAGAGGGAGAGAGGGAAAGAGAGAGAGAAAGTGGGAGAGAGGGAGAGGAAGAGAGAGGGAGAGGGAGAGAGGGAGAGAGAGAAAGAGTGGGAGAGAGAGAGGGAGAAGGAGAGAGGGAGAATGAGGGAGAGATAAAGAGTGGGAGAGATAGAGGGAGAGGGAGAGAGAAGGAGAGAGAGAGAGAGAAAGAGAGAGAGAAGAGGGAGAGAGAGGGGAAAGAGAAAGGGGGGAGAAAGAGTGGGAGAGGAAGTGAGAGAGGGGAAGAGAGAGAGAGAGAGAGGGAGAGAGAGAGAGAAAGAGTGGGAGAGAGAGAGAGAAGGAGAGGGAGAGAGAGAGGGGAGAGATGGGGAGAGAGAGGGGGAGAGGGGAGAGAGAGGGAGAGGTAGAGAGAGAGAGAGAAGGAGAGGGAGAGAGAGAAGGAGAGGGAGAGAGAGAGAAAGAGAGAGAGAGAAACGGAGAGGGGGACAATGAGAGGAAAATACAATATACCAGAACAAATGTTATACGTTAAAAAAGTGCGTTTAAAAATACTCACAATTTTAATAAATTTGAAATGTATTAAGCCTTATTTAACCAAATACAAAAATCCATAGAAGCTCAAAAAAGAGGCAGTGTACTTCCATTAAGTCAAGTGTATTTTATTTCCAGTTTTCGAAATGTAAATCTACGTCCCAAACAAATGATCAGAATGGAAAGATTTATCTCGACGTGTGTCATGGCTTTTTGTCCTGCAGCTACTCTAACAAATGTCTACAACACAATCACCGTTCTTGGGAGAGTTGTGGTCTTTCTACTTGTAGAATTCAAAGGTTGCCTTCTTTATTCACTTCTGATGCTGCAAGAGGAAAATGTCAAAGACCATAATAGTTTGTCATAACACGTCCCTGGTTTGGATCCATTTTGTGAGACAGTTTAAACTGAGAGTCTGGCCATAGAACACATAGAGACTTGGAACTTTTAATTCCTCACTTAACTGAGTTATGTTTGCTGAGCTCCAAAAGTAGCATGAGAAAATGTCTCCAAGGAATCCCTTATAATTAAAGTCCATAAAAAGGTATGTACAGAGTGCACTGGACATTGGAATCAAAAGCAACCTTAGCATTACGCGGAATCCTGAGATAATCTTATAGGCTACATGGCTTATCACTGTCTCTAATACAACATATCTTGCAAGGACTTTCGTGCTAATTGTTTTAGATGCCCGAAAGACCCCAGCAATATCGAGGAACAAGGCTCAGAAGACATGCGTTGATATAAATCCTTAACACTGTATTTCAGTCTATAGCGTTTTGATACGTACACTAAAATGCGTACCTCATATGTTTCAACGATTAACTAACAGGGAGTCATGTGGCCAGAACAACGGCCAACCGCCTTTACTTTCCCCAACTAAAATCAAGTACCCTTTAGAGTTGGGTGGGCTGAAGCGTGCCCTAAAAATGCCTATATTCAAAATCCCAGTCTTCACCGAGATTCGAAGCCAGGACCCAAAATATTCGGAAGCTAAGTGCTTAACCATTCCTATAAAAGTATCAAAGAGGGGGGAAAATTCCATATTAAGGATTTTTTAACAGCTTTAAATAATTACTTTTTTTTCTCGTTGCTAGCATACTGACTACTTAATAATGTTTTGTGCAATAGTGTATTTGTGAGTGTGTGTTTTAAATTGTTTTTATTGACATATTCTCAAACAACCGATTGTTTAATGACTCCTAGGACTGAATGAATATTTCAAGACTTTGAAGAGCAATGATAGATATATGATACCTAAGAAAGCAAAGGTTTCTCTTATACTCCAAATACTTGATTTACAAAAGGATTCTTGATTTCACATTCAATGATTATATTACAAACGTGGACATCGGAAACTCAACGACAATGAGGCACCATGGCGACCTTCTGAACACTGATAAAAAGTTAAGCATGTACGGCCATAGAATGAAATCCTCGAAACTCGCAAAGACTTTTGTACAGGGAACAGTAACAGGCTAAAGAAGAGGGGGCAAGCAGTGGAAGCGATGGAAAGACAACATTAATGAACGGACGGCCCTGTTTGGAAGAGACCTTGATCCTGGCAAAAGACAAAGAGGAAGGGTGAAAGCCGATTGACAGATCATGTGTAGTGCCCCAACAGTCTAGAAGACTAAAGACAGGTATAGGTGAAAACATAATTTTCGCAGGCAAACAGAGCTCTTCGCTTATCGCCAGTTATCGATATTGATTGGTCAAGATTGTAGTTGATGTCTAGACTAAATAAGCGCAGTCAAAAGTGATCAAAGGTTAAACTAGTTAGCCTTTATGGCAACGTAATACTGTACGATTAATATGTGGTCAACTTTAACCTCGCACATCGCCAAAGCACAACGACGCCTGATGTCAAATATTTAATGATAGTGACGATATATCTATTACGACTGTGGTATTATGCATGAGACATATTAAAAATGTGTAGATATTTTATGCATGAAACTCATCACTATCATGAAACATATCTGGCCTACAATTCAAGTACTTCCGTAATGCTGAAACTCACATGTCACCTATAACATTATACAGTATGTCTACATCTAGTATTTACATTAGCAATGTTGATAACAAACAATATTCAGACACACCAACAAACACATTGGAGGCTGCAAGAATAATAAGAAAGGAAATGTAAAGATTAGATATCACGACTTCTCTCCCCTTCCTCTTCTTGATCAGCCCCATAAAGTAAAGGAACATTTAGAAGACACAACACTTGTTGTTACACACTCCATATTTAATTCTTATGAAACTGTATAACGAACATTCCAAATTATCCAACTCTGGACAGACCCTGGTTCCCAAACCATACAGTTGATGTATAATACCCAATGCTTTTTAAAGTTTTGATAGCATACTTTTTATTAACGATCAGTTCACACAGGTTGTATAAATCATTAATATTGGCCCTGTTGATTTAAGAGACAGGCATTATAAAGGTTATAATGAGGACATTAAGCTAATATAGAACTAAATACCTTTTATAATTTCACCGAAACAAGAGGTGTATTTATGGCATATGTGCTTAAATCAACTCCCTCTGTCTGTCTGGTAAAAAGTTTGTACACGTTATTTCTTCCACACTCCGTCTCGGATCAAGTTGAAATTTTGCACAATTATTTATTTATTTAAATGACATAGAATAATTTTTAAAAAAATTAACCAATTAGTTAATTATGTATTGGTAATTAATTGATTTTTGTTTGAAATCTCGAACTAGAGAGAAATATCGTACTTGACTGAAGTTGGAGTTGAATTAGTACCCTTTATACTTTGTAGATAGAAACGTTTGAAGCTAGCAATAGATAACTATAAAAATTTCTATTGTGATAAGCACTTCCCTGGCCCAGTAGTCCGTGTATCAGCTTGTGGACGCTTAGCTCGCGAGTTCGAATTTAGGTCGTTCAATTATTTATATTTTTTTACAAACGCATTTTAAATGCAATCACTACAACATTCACACAAATAGCTCATTTTTTATCCCCGAACTCCTTTCCAAACTGGTTAAGACTATGATTAGCTCATAGGGTATTGAGAAAGCTAAAAGCATGAAATTGTGCGAAGCAAAAACAGTTTGGTAAAAATATTTCTAATCGCACAGATTTATTATTGTTAGTCTAGATTTATTATGAATTTAATTACATGACTAATCCAAATTGATACAACTAAGCGTAATATAAGCTTCCTTGTAAAAAAGAAATAATTTGTAAATATTTTTCTTGTTCGTAAATTGGTTTGACAATACTTTATTGCAAACAGCGCACACTGTCTCTATTATTTGTTGATTTGAATAATATAAAAAAATATACAATAAGAACCCCACTGCAAATACTTTGTTACTTGCGACTTATTACGATGTTTTATTTTTCGATGTTATCACAATATCACCGAAAACCTTGCTGTTCAAACCACCGCTTTGTGATTCGTGTACATATGTTCTACACATAATGTACATATGTTGGCACTTTATAATCACACTACGGGCGCAGTAGCTGAGTAATTAGGCGCTTGGCTTATGAACCTGTGGTCCTAGGTTCAAATCTTGGTGAAAATTAGGATTTTGAATTTCGGCATTTTTAGGTCGCCCCTGAGTCCACCTATGTCTAATGGGTACCTGTCTTAAGTAAGGGAAAGAATAGGCGGTTGGTCAAGGTGCTGGCCACATGACTCCCTGCTCCTTAATTGTTGAAACAGATGACCTTAACAACATCTGCCCTATAGATTGCAAGATCTGATAGAGGAACTTTTACTTTTGATGACAAAATTTGTTCATCTTAAAAGACTGCATGCGACGAAACAGATTGGTAACACACCTCCTTCTTGGAAGCACAAAGCTAAAGAAATGATGGTACAAAGCCAGCTGTGACATGCCTGGCTGCTAGCGAGTGGTACTCTTTTTAAATCTCTAATTAGGGGGGATTATTAAAAACAAAAAGAAAATCTTGTATCTTGTTTCTATTTCTACAATGTGTACTTCTTCTCTAACGATGATCTTTTACGGAACAAATAAAATATATGAATATAGAAAGAATGGAAAGGTCTTGACATCGATTCTTGGAAACTAGAAGACGAGTACCACTTGGCATGGCTTGAAGTACCACTAATTGTTCGCGAACCACTTGTTTGAAAAGCACTGCTTTAACCAGCACAGTGTATAGTTGTGTAGAGCAACCAGCTTGTTATTTTAGTTCCAATTTCGCATTCTTTAACTCTTTCTCTCCTAACTGACGATACCAACGTTCATTCCACCAGAATGTAGTAAATAATTACGGAGAGAAAGAGTTAAAAGCGTCTGCAGCTCATTAACCAGAAGAGCTGGTTAGAAGCAGATGAGAGAAACGCTGAAGACTTCAAGTAAAAATGTACCAAGTCTTCACATTTCTATTTGAACATATATATCTGATGTATCCTTCTTTGTTTTTTATTAAACCTTCATCAAACGATCGCTGTTCACCATATCTCTACAGTTCTTGAATTATTAATGTTATGTTTTGTGTAAAAATGATGCATAATGGAGCCAAGGTATACAAGTGTCCTTGTAGTAGTAGTATCGATTTGTAAATTATGTTTGAATAGGAGCACGAACAGAAACACACACTCATTAAAAAAATAGGAATGTTTATAATATCACTTTAGTATGATAGTATCCAATTTAGATCAAGGAAATAAGGTCTGTGTGATACGATGGTCCATAAAGTACTGACCGCAATGTATTATAAGTATGCATCTTTAGCCCGGAAAATTTCACTGTGAATGGCTACCTGGTCGTGTGGTATGCGCTCTGGACTGTCGTCTCTATAGAACTCTGACCGCCACTTTCCCCTGACGTCTGCTGGAGGTTTGGGCCAGGTTGTAATATTCTTCAGTTCAGAAAGAATATCCAAAACATGGACAAAAAACAAACAAAAACATCAACAAAACATCAACAAAACATCAACAAAACATCAGGTAATTGAAATAGAACGTTACCCAAACAGTTTTTAGGGATAAATACATTAAAAAAAATAGAATATAGACATATACCATATTTTTAGAAGATGTAATAAAATAAACATAAAATGAATTTATAAATTATTTGGTCAAAATATTTTGCTCCAAACCTACCAGCGCAAAAACGGCTGCACCGAAACGGATGCGCTAAAATGTTATTCTTTTGTGACAAATGTAATAGATGCCATTGTAAAGTCGGTCGTGCAATCATTCATTAATGTTAAATGATTACTGGAACAAAAGTGAAATGTTTTAATACAGGCATGAAATGTTATATAAATGCTTCACCATGTAATGCACAATACGTTTTTGCAAACAATTGGTGAGTGATAGTGGTTTTAGCGGCTCCCCTAGCAGAGGCGGCCTTAGCAGAGCGCGGAGCCCTGAGCGAGTGTCACATTCGGGGCCCTGAGCCTATATATACAGTACCACATCTAGCTAACCTATTGTTTCTAAAAGATAGCAGGTTATGTTTGAAATTAAGACTTTGTGGTTTGGTAGTTTTATACCTGTACTTCGGAAAAAATGAGCGGATCCCTTGGGGGTCGTATGAGTTTGTATTATAACACAAACTTGTTTTTTTTTAAAAATATTGCTTTTTTCTAGCTTGAGAAACATGCGCAGTAAGTTTCATCTGTCTGAATATGGCTGCCTGGTCGTGCGGTTTGCACGCTGGACTGTCGTTTGGATTTATCGATGGTCCAGGGTTCAAACCCTGCCCGCTCCCATCCCCCGTCGTCCTGCGGGAGGTTTGGACTAGGAAGTAAACTATCTTCAACTCTGAAGGAACATCCGAAATATGTAAAACATTAAACAAACAAACAAACATATTTGGGTCAATATAACCACAATTATACTTTAATTCTTTGTAATCCTCGGACTCGAAAACATTCGCTTTATTATTATAATTTCTAATATTATAACTTCTAATGATATTACTGCTAGTACATAACGCACAAAAGAAAAACGAATGAAGTTTCAAGCAGATCCATTCGTTTGATGTAGTACTTCAGCTTACCTGTGGAGACAGGAAGAAGTAGGATCATACAAAAGACCAAGACAAAGGTTAGCTCTGAAACTTGATAGATCCAAGACTGATGATTGGGGCCCATGTTCTGTTTCTTTGTAGGTGCGGCGTCTGCTGAAGGATAGTCACTGCAGATAGTGCTCTTGAGAATAATCGTGACTTGTTTGTACAAAGATTTATTGCAACAGTTCTACTTCGCCTTGTTAATCTCTTCAGTGAATGTCCCAACACTTGATGATCAGATTATACGTAATCTTTGTGTCCTTTAGCTCTTGGTTGTTTGTTACCCTGTAGTTGAACAAAAAAATAATAATTTTACAAAACTTATATCAACACACTCTATCGTCTATGGTCTGGTAAAAAGTTGAACTTGTTTTTTTGTGTGCAATTTCCAACTCTTGGATCAAGTTATTCGTATTGTTCATGCTTGTGTCGGCCTTTGAGCTATGGGATGTATGTGTTGTATTTGTAGTGTTGCAATATGTGTCCACAACTTTGATTTAGTATGCTGTCGCCTGTGCTGTCGCCTGTGCTGTTATTTTTTCTCTGTGCTGTCGTATTTGCTGTTGTCTGTGCTCTTGTCTGTGGTGTTGTCTGTGGTGTAGTCTGGAAGTATGTGTCATTTGATGCGTCATTTATCCATAATAAAGATTTTATATATTGTTCTATTAGGACTATACTCTGGCTGTCCATAGTGGTTCTTATTGCAATATAGTATTACAGTATTGATTGATGCAATACAGGTATTAGAGATTAGAAACACGATCACAATAGCTGTCAGGCCCCACTAAAACGTAAAAGCCATATCACAAGGGCCCTCACATATACACTCATTCAGGGAACAGTTCGGGGAAGAAGAGGAAGACAGAGAAAGCTAAGACACCAATAAGCGAATGGGCGGACCTGTTATTGAAACAGATTCTATTCATGGAAAAACACAGAGAGGAATAGAGAAAGACCGTCGACAGATCATGGTTGATGCCCCAAAGGTTCAACAGACTAAGGAATAGGAAAGGGTGAATATTGCTAGGAGTTCTTAGACTAAGATTCTGTTGCATGTGTCCAATATAAAGTGGGGGAGAGGCTAATAAATGGAAAGCCTGGGTAGCCGGTAACACGAATAGAACCTGGATTACGAGACAGTAGATTTAAATCTGAGAGCAGTGGAGGGTAGAGGCGTTGAGGGGGGAGATTGTTTGGCGGAGGGTGCGGTAACGGCAATTCAAAATTTCTGGATTTGCACGTGGTTGCGTTATGTTGAAAATTCGTTAACATGTTGTTACTTATTTTGTATTGTATGACATTGAAGGCGTGAAAATATTTGTAATATAAATCATATACTTTTTATATTAGATGATATGTATTTTAATTTTTAAATCGTAGTTTGGGATTAGCTGTCTGAAGCTAAAGATCTAGATCTACATATCAACTTGTAACATGTATGTAGAATATTAAAGTACAGCGGTATACACCGGAAACTATTCTTCAAATTTACTACAAGCTTAACCTTCTATAATGTCAGTGTCGTACTACGTCAAGTGTTATTCTACGTTGTTATATTGCGTAACTTGGCCTAAGCTGACATCATACAGACAAACAATGTACTTCAATAACGTCAGTGTCTTACTACGTCAAGTGTTATGCTATATTGCGTAACTTAGCCGAAGCTGAGATCGTACAGGGAAACAATGTACTTTTACCGGACGCTACACACTGTGCTGGTGTGCTCGTCATTGCGACATTAAGGACAAGTTCTCCGTCTTACACTGACACTTGCACCACGCACGCGCACACAGACTCCGATACAAGGACGCGCACACATCGTCCCTTCACAGTGCTCGTAAATTAAGGTCTCTGGGCTATTGATGCAGCATAATTCCGTCCGCGGTGACTTATGGAGAAGTCCAACACTGGGACAACTCAGCGTACTCGTATGGTCACGTGATTCGATTCTTCCCGCCAACGTGTACAAGATCAAAGCATCGAATATTTTTTGGTTTTAAATATTTTAAAACTAATTAGTTTGTTTACTTAGGATTTACACGTTCTATAACTCTTCTTACCGGCGGGAGCTAGGCTTTAGTATTACATGACCTTTACACTTTAAGTTTGTTCATTCATCTTTAGTCGACTTTGAAGTCGTGAGATTATGCAGAGGCGTAGCATCCATGGCGCGAAGGGTTCAATGAGCCCGGGCCCATGATCATCAAGGGCCCACAATGGCACTACAAATCAATCAAATTCTTATATCATTTACTTATCGTTATTATATAACTAACATAGTGTTAGGCGCTTCCGCGGTGTCTAATGCAAATAAACCAAAGGGTGATAATACTCAATGTAATCCAATAACACCGGCGAAAGACCGAACAATCAATAGAAGTTAGTCGTCGCTGATACTAAATGTCGAACAAGTTTAAAAGCAATGAAGGGAACCATCGAATGTCAGCTAACTCTAGACGTTCATAGAATGCGACTTGTTTCTACGTTGTCCTGGAAGTAGTCTGTTTACGTCGACTTCTATTTCGTTCTGTCTAAAACCTATTCTTGTTACTAGTCACGTCAATGTCACTAAGTCAAAACTCAGTCAAGTTTGCAAGTGGTCAGTTCAATTTAATACAGGTACCAAACAATTTTAAGCAGCGTTCTATTCCGATACGTTTGCAAAGATCCACATAATCGCAAAAGACAGTTGAATCCTATTTATTTCAATAGAACTTAACTTCTTCAGTTTAGTTACGAAATGTGGGCAGACTGTCTGAGAGGCCGGATAGCACCACGTTACGGGCCTAATATGGCCCGTAGGTTTTAGTTTAGACATCGCTGAAATAAACTTAACGAAATAGGCATGAACCAAATAGCGCAGTTAGAGGGCATTTTGTTTCCTTAAAATAGTCAAAAGATTTTGTTACCAATGAGCCAGTGCCTACGACCAATATGATAGTTGGAAATTGTAAGTGAATTAAGTAACTTTTCAAACCTTGTGGTCTATAGGGCAGATGATGTAAAGGTCATCTGTTACTGTGGCCTATGGTTAACGAGGTAGTCATGTGGCCAGCACAACAACCAACCACCTTTACTTTTACCCTACTATTGTCAGGTACCCATTAGAGCAAGGTGGACTTAGAGACGCCCAAAGATCCCGAAATAAAAAATCCCTGTCTTCCCCAGGATTTGAACCCTGGACCATTTGTTACAGAAGCCTTCAACACTGGCCTGCGACCTGTGAGCATGTAGACCATATAGCTCGTTGCCACCTGTGACGTGGCAACGAACTATTGGTCTTCGCTGCCACAAGTTGCGACGATGCAGATCAGAGTTCAGGCCTTCTATAATGATTGGTCTCGATTGGAGTGCCTTTTCGTAAATGTACTGATACTACTGATACCTACAGCTCGAATCGATGTGTCCCCTATTCCACTCAACTTAGTGAAGGCCTGTAGACACATTCTCGAACTCCTTGCTACGCCACTATTAATATAGGTCTAAGTGATAGTCATTCCCCCTCCCTACCACACAACCACAGTGTTTGTATAAGATATCACTATAACTAGTATACATGTGAACAGACGTTGGAGAAATTGAGCAGAAGTATTGAAAAAAACTTAGGCGCAGATCGATAGACAAGTTATTTAGCCAAGTTTGACACTAATTTGATAGGTAGAATGATTTTTCTGAGCCAGCAGCTAAAGTCCCACTACGCCAGTAGGTAAAATATAGAAGATTAGTAGGAACCAACATTGTTACATTAATACGAAGAAACCAGGAGGGGGGGGGGGGGGGCTAAAAAGCGTTTAGCATTGGAGAGTGAGAACAGCCTAAAAAGGAGAGGAAAAATATTAAGGGAGATAAAGAGAGAAGAGAGAGGGAGAGGGAGAAAAAAAACAGATTTAGAGAAAGAAAAAAAAATGAGAGAGAGAGAGAGAAACCCTGTCTCATTCTTCCAAGAAATCTAATTTATATCGTTCTCCACACTACCAAAGACCCTTATCACATACAAAAAGATTCTAAGACAAGATTCCTACAGATCCCACGATGACCTGCGAACTATTGTTTATAAAAACACAAACTAAAACTCTTTGGTCATATTACAAGAGGAAGAGGTGAAATGAAATGTAATTACTACCAACAGAAACATCACAACAGCAATAAGGCATGTATAAGGAAGAGTGCCTTTTAACACCTGACTACACAGACCCATTTGCAGCCTACCTATTTGGCCAAACCTACGAAGAAAAAGCCGTTGTCGACTTTGGTCCATGTTTTATGTTCACCTTTTGCGCTAGTATTTATGCAGTTTTGTTCTAGTATGTCTCCAACGAGTGATATACCACTATAGCGTAACAACATATAACATAAAATCTTTTGAATAATAATTATAAAAATACAATATAATAGAGACACATAATGTTCTTTCATATAGTAAAGTCTTCTAAAAAAGTATGAACAAAGATGCCACCTGGAAATACCAAAGAATAGAGCAGTCATTGAATAGAAATGATCGACACTAGCCTAGTCCCCTGAGTCTTGCCAAGGAGAGATTTGTGTGATTCTGCGATGTAAGTGTGTTTGTGCTGTGATTTGTGTAAGGCCTGGTGTGTGCGTGTATGAGTGATGTGTGTATATGTGTCACTACTGTAAAAACAAGAAAGTAGTAGTGTCCTTAGTGACGCAAGTCTATTTGATTTGTCAGCAGGATCAGAAAGCTATGATATCTGTCTTCTGTTGGTCAGTAAATCGACACTCCCTACAGGACCAGAAATACAACAGTAGCGACTTTGAATTCTTTCCTTTTGTCTTAACATCTCAGACATTTTTAAGATATCCCCCCTTCCCTTCCCCCTTCCATACAAATAAATAGCTACATGTTATTCTAAAGACTTATTGATCTAGATCCCGTTCTTTAGTAGCGTTCAATAAAAGGAAATGAGATAAATTGACACTTAAATATTTTTAAGGGGATTTGGAATTTTAAAAAAATAAAATTAACGACGTTTCCTACAATATATTCTTTATAAAAAAAGAGTTTATTTCCAGTTAAGATCAGTGGACACTCATTTCCTACTAATCCGGAGGTTAAGAATAAGTGAAGTTTATATTAGGTTTACTGATGTATGCGAACGGAGTCTTTAAGCTTTTCAAAATCGACACTAACAATTAGATAAAGTGGCTCTGGATATGATACACGGGAGAGAGAGAGAGAGAGCGAGCTTAAAGGAAGGGTACCGGATTGCAGACTTTACTTCAAAACAGAAGATTTTTTTTATCATTAACCCATCCAACTCTATTTTTTTTTCTGCTTTCAAAATAAACACTCTTTTTTCATTACTAACCAAACAGCTTTGCATTTAGTTGCTTCCCTTAGACATTCTTGGTCAGTGAATTCTAGTACGGTATCTGTTACTTTCAATTAGCATCGACTTATAACATAAAAATGTATTAAATAATGAGCTCTCTTATTCACTCTGAAAATGAGATATATTTTTTAGCTTTAAATCTAGAATGCATGTCGACCTAGATCAAGTCGTAATAAAATTAGACTTTAAATGTTAAAGACTCCGCACTTTGAAAAAGAAAATTAAATTGCTTTTGTTTCTAGATTTACATGGTTTAAAAAAAAAAAAAAAAATAGTGCGTGCATGGAAAGTTGGATAAAAAAAAAGAAATAGATTGTTTCCCTATTAAACATGAACAGACTCTTTCTAAGCACCTTTTGGAACAAAACTGAAATATAAAATAATTGGGGGGGGGGGGGGGGGGAATTAACCGCTATTTTGATCGTGAAAGGTGCTTAGTTGTTCTTGTCTCATGTTAAGTAATATTTTTTTTCTCGTCCACCCTAAGTTGGAGAATTGATGTTAGGTCAGTTAGTAAGTCAGGAGCGGAGAATTAGCCCCCCTCGCCTCAGCGTGACGCCTTTAGTAGTGCAACTAGAAAGGCTAAGAACGGGAAGCAAACAAGGCCCCAGCAGGATACACTGGAGATGGAAACAAGCCAGCACCCAGTCCAAAAAAAAAACGCCACCCCGTTCTGTAAAGAGGGCCGGCATCAGTGTCCCGATAGCTGGAACGTGGCGGCTACAGTATACGAATATAGGGTAAACCCTCAATGATTAGAGCTGCCCTCGGCCACTTATAGCGATTGGACCCAGGACCGAGGCGCGGTGAGATGTGTACGCGGTACGGCCCCTTTACTTGGTCTATGACCAAAGGGGGCCCTCAGACAGAACTTGGGGTGAAGAGCTCCCGGTCCAGGCCTGTTCGTTGGATAAAAGCCTTTCTAACGATTTCCTACTGGACTTTGTCGAAGGGTCAGTCAGGATCCATTGTAAATAAATATAATAAATTTGATTCAGTCAACACGTCGTTTTCTTCTAGTTTCAATAAATTTTGTTTTGTTCAAACTTTGTTTATATAAGTTTTATTACTCTAGACATCTAAGCAACACATTTTATTTGTCTGGATGTTTGTTTACTTCGCTAACAAGCTGATTATGAGGTTTTCATTTACTTGTTAAGTTTCGCGTGGATGTGTGATAATAGTGTGAGAGATTTTAGCCGGCAAATGACAAATAATGAGTCTATTTTGTTGTATGCTTCGCTGTTCAAACCTCTTCCCAATTATGCTTTTAAAATAATTATTTTGTGTCGCTTTTATTCCAACAGTGTATTTCAAGCAATGTTGGTCCAGCTTTGATCTTCACATTGAGTACAGTACCGCCTCTCCCCCACTTCTCTCGTCCCCCACCCCTTCTCAATTTGTATGCTCTTGTCATACACTTGTTCTCCCTCCCCCCCCCCCCCCCCCCAACTTTCTGCCATTTAACATACAAAACATCATTTACCTTTGACCTTCATTATGACGATGCCGAGACTATGCAAAGTAAACTACAGTGCTCTATTCTTTCCAGTAACAAGCCAGCAGCATTAGTGTTTTTAGAAACAGGTAGGCCCACTTCGTCCTAACTAGATGTTCTTCTAGAGCAGTGTTTCTCTAAACGGGGTCCGCGGAACGATTCTTTATTAACAAATTTCGAACCAACCTTTTAACTTAATCAGCCATATTTACAATTTTATATATCCGTTTATATATTGGAATTAATTTAAATAACAACCGGTTAGCTCAGTCGGTAGAGTGTCAGACTCTACATTGGAAGGTTAGTGGTTCAGATATCTGATCGCACATTTTTTTAAAGCGTTTTTGCACAATTTAAAATTAATTCAATCTACATAAAAGTTGAAACAGAAATTATAACATCGATCCTAAGATACGTTTTAACACTCGATTAACGGAACACACACTAAAATACACTGGCTAAACGGGGCTTGTTGAAATGCGAACAGTATTATTAAAAATATAACAAAATAAGGATGTGGGGGAGGGGGGTACGGCCATGTGAATATTGCAGGTTGAAATGAGAAAATAAACAATATATAGTCTTGGAACAAATCAACGGGCGAAGCCGGGAGGAGAGGGGTAATGCTAGTTACGCTATAAAGTCATGAAGAGCATGATTGAAGTAGTTCTGTACAAGACGAATGACAAGTTAACACGTGATCATTTGCAATGCCCAAAGACAACAAGTGTTTCGCTCAACTCTCTCTTTCTCTCTCCCCCCCTCCCCCCCCCCCCTCTCTCTCTCTCTGTTATATCTTTCGGACTTTACTTCAGAAATTGAATTCATTACTCCGTGTTTTATGCTTCCACAAAAGATGGCACAATGGCATCGGACAGACTTTGAATACAGAACCTTCGTAGCGAAAGTCCATAGGACATACTATACGACGAGTCAACCATTTATGTTTGGCAATCATTGCTTTTTTAAAAACCTCTTCAAACAAATAAAAGTCAATACTTACTAGTATGTTTCGTCAAAAGGAAATATCGTATTCACAAGAATATAAATAATTTTAATAAATAAATTTAGAATTCGTGAGAACCAAGCTGTTGAAGTTAAGATTCAATCATCCTAGTCCTATTCTGCCAAACATAATCTCCCCATGTTTTGGTGGAGAAGAGAATGCGGTTTGATTTCAGTTTATGGCAAAACCAAATGGGTCTGTCATGTTACATGCGTAGATATATCATAGCATTCCTGTCAAGATAAGCACGAGTCAATATCGGAATACTAGCTCGGCAGACATATCAATAGACATAATCGTGGCATCCTTAGTGAGGCCAGGGTCAGGGAGAGCGGTTTAAGTTTGTTTGTAGAGAGAGTGAAACGCTTATCAAACATGTATCATGGAGAGGCACTCTCTAGGATAGAGAGACAGGCAAAGGATGAGGGGAGATTTTATTAGATTATACATTACTAGCCTGACATTACCCGAGGCCTGCGGATCTTAGTTTGTGTTTACTAATCTAGTGGATTGGATTAAGATGTATGTTAAACTTAGCTACTGATTCTTTCAAGTTTTTCTCTTTCGCTACGAAAATAAAATTAGTTTTGCGAAAATGGGTTTACTCATATCTATTAAAAACGACTGGAGCGATAGATGAATAGGATATAAAGTACAATTATAACGGGTTTACTCGATTTGTTAAATGAATAGTATTATAAGTAAGTCAGGACTTCTGAATTCGCAGATATATGGAACGAATTTATGTAAAAGTACTTTTGAAACACAAATTTGAAGGTTAATTTTATTAAATAATGAAATCAATAGACTATCTTTTGTATTTTCATGTGTCAAAGTAAAAAACTATATGTCCAAAGTGTAGTTCTTAAAATTAGATCTAGATCTAAATCTTTTCGATCTTTTCTCGTGTCAAAATTGTAAACAAAGCGTAGATCCATATAATACTATAGCTTTAATAGAGTCGGTCAACTTTTTTTTTGAGGGTCTTAAGTTTGTTTTAGGGCTACAATACATCCACTACGGTCTAAGTTAGTATCCTAGGAACATTTCTGCCAAGTTTTATCAAGATTGGTCAAGTGGCTCTTATTTCTATTCCTAACATACATTACATACATACATACGCCTTACTTTCTACTTTATAGTATAGATCTACAAAACTTGCATTAAAAAATGAGCAAAGAAGCCTGTTATTTACCCAACGTTGTAACACTCCAGCATGTGTGACCCATTTACACGCGAACAGTTCAGCCATATCAATTGTATTGACATTATTCTTTATCACACTGCATGTAAGTTTAAGCGTATTAAATGTAGCAAGATTCTACCTGTGCTTTAAGAGCAAAGAACTAAATGCGACATTGAAAGCCCAGCGTATAGCACTCTCCTAAGCTAGAAACGAAAGAGGAGACGACGCATAATCTGGCCAGATCTGACAACCACTGCGCATGTCATCTCAGATATAGGACTACTTATCTCAGATATAGGACTACTTATCTCAGATATAGGACTACTTATCTCAGATATAGGACTACTTATCTCAGATATAGGACTACTTATCTCAGATATAGGACTACTTATCTCAGATATAGGACTACTTATCTCAGATAGAGGACTACTTATCTCAGATAGAGGACTACTTATCTCAGATAGAGGACTACTTATCTCAGATAAAGGACTACTTATCTCAAATATAGGACTACTTATCTCAGAATATAGGACTACTTATCTCAGATATAGGACTACTTATCTCAGATATAGGACTACTTATCTCAGATATAGGACTACTTTCCCTAACACTCCAATGTATAAATGAGAACAAAGTCATGACTTGGTTGGGTCTATTGGCAGCATTGCCCGTTTTCTTGGCTGAGCTTTTTTCTTTGCTAACGGATATAATGGTAGTTTGCAAAACTTTAATACTCGCGGCTCCTCACTCATAGGAGTGGCAAAAATTAGAAAACGTGGGCCCCCCCCCCCCCTCCTCCCCGCTCCCAAATAAAAAAAAGTACGTCACATTTAAATAAAATGTTTATTGTTTCTTTAAGTTCAGCTGTATTATTCCACGTTTGCATTGCCTAGAAATTCTCTGTTGCTTCTGCATAGTGTTGGGTTTGTTTTTGTGTGTAAACCAATCCAAAATACTTATGTGTTAAACATTAGTTATATAAAGTGCTTTTTTTTGTGACGGTATGCACCGGTACGGCGCACCGGTATCTTTTGTCAATGTGGGGAAAAATTATTGCATTTTAACGTTTATTCTTAATTTATCGGTAGTTAAAAGTTAGGTAATCCATCACTGAGTACCGGCACCTAATTTCTTTTTACAATAAAAATAAATCACTGTTTATATATGTAGATATGTAAAGTGTTGTATCATTATTCACAAATCTAAGTTGTTTAACCCAGACCAAGTCTAATCAATATATGAGTAATTGTGTATGCATGACATAATCATTAAACAGTTGAGTTGTCCATTGCAAATGAACCAGAGAGCTTGGGGGTGAACTTTAAATCTGCCAGTCCAACTGTTGAATCTTTTTAAAATAATAATACTTCATAGATTATATAAGAACAGTCATTTGGAAAATGTTAGTGTCAATGTAAGAGTTGGATTTTCTAAAACAGATGTTGAGGTAATAACAGGTGCTTCTTCTTCCCAATATTTTTTCAATACATCCAATTGTTTCATTAGATATCAGATTTAAAATCTGCAAAGTTATTTTCTAGACAGTTTCACACAACCCTTCCATGGTCGAGTAGCCCTTTTAAAAACAAGAATTGTTATTCGAATTCGTGCTAGTCCATGGAACAGGAAATATACTTCTATCCATGTCTTGATCTGAGTATTTAGTTAGTCTAGGATGTCTTTATTTACTTAGAAATAAATGAGAATAACGAATAAATCAGAAATTGTTTTTAAGCAAATTAAGACACTTTATGACATTATGTTATAATGACAGATCTTTTAGATCAACATTTGGAAGACGATTCGCAAAATTTTCCTAAATATTAATTTACTCATATATTAATAATTCACTACATTTGAAATTTCCCAAACGCGATTGTCTTTTCAAGAACGCGAAATACAATTCAAAACCGATGTTAAATCTAGACCTAGATCTTGTTCTCTAGACAAATTTAAATTTCTATCTTTTTTTATTACTAGAAAAATTATATCGGTCAAAGTAGAGTTTTGTCCGTGTGGCCAAAAAGCTAGTAATTCTTTTCCCAGCAATATACATCAATTGTTAAATTTCTAGGAAAATGGTTAGGTCCGTTTTTTAAATCAGCGTCCAGATTCCAACCTCCGCCCGCAAAGCACCCTCTGTGAAGTTCTGACTTGAATAGAAGTATTTGCAAAAAGCAATTAACAGCTGCAACTTTATTATTAAGCTTAAAAACCATTACATGTTCCTTACAAATCACTTATTGATATATTCATATCTAAAGGGAGATATAAACAAAGAGGCCTAACAAGCTTCTTTAATCAGTCAATTGGTTCACAGCATAGTGTCCCCTATGAATGTGCCTAACTCTTACCACCAGGGGCGGATTGGCTATATGGACAAACGGGCAAATGCCCGGTGGGCCGGTACCAAATGGGCCGGTCTGGCCGCGACCAAATGAAAAAAAAAATTTCAACGCAGACAACAAAAAAAAATGACAGCAGCTATACCAGTGGTTCACAACCTTTTAAGCTCGGCGACCCCTTTTTACAATCCCCACTCTGCGGCGACCCCCATCCACAAAGCAATAGAAGAAAAGACAAAAACAATCCATATTTTCGATGGTCTTAGGCAACCCCTGGCAAATCGACAATCGACCCCTAAGGGGGTCGCGATCCACAGGTTGAGAACCCCCGAGCTAGACACAGATGTCCGAACACGCTTTATTAATTTTTTGTTTGAAATTCAAAAAGAATATTTAAAAAATGTACACTATACACTGTACGTATGTATTATCATTTGCAAAACGTTACACCGTTCTTTTTTGCTATGCACGAGCGGCATGAACTTCAATACTGCTTTGATGTCTTCGAGGTTGTGTTTGGCCTAATCATTTTGCTGGTCGGCATGTACGTTTGATGGTACTCCATTTTGTTTTTGCTCCTTACCTCCCCCGACTTTTAATGGTTCCATTGTCAGTTAACCAAAAAGAGGGATGAGAGAGGTTAAGTTAGAAAACATTGATATAACGCGGAAAAAAAAAATAGAGGCGACAATTAACGGATACAATGGATACCAGCACATATAGAACTAGAAGGAATTGAGATGGCTGACACACTCGCCAAGAGTGGAAGAACAAAGTCACAATTAAACATAGCACTCTATCCAGAAAAAATAAAGAAACTAATAATAAATAAAATAAATAAGAAATGGGCAAGCTCTAATCCGAATCAAAAGAAAGATGATGTCTCTTGAAAGCTGTCCCGACAAGATCAACGTCTAATCTTAAGACTCAGGACCGGATCCAACAAAATAAGACAACATGTCCTTCAAAACTGTTCTCTTTATCATGAGGCCCGCACAAGACACTGGCCCAAAAACACCTCAATAGAAAGAAACAAAACAATATGGAGAACTCCTTCATCTGGAAACCACTGCGCAGTTCATCTCATAAATTAATCTAGTCATCTGTAGTACTGTAGATACCTCAGAATATGCATTTTTTAAAGCTTAAAATAACGGAAATAATACTCGGATCCGGGGCTTCGTCCCGACCAAGCTGGAGGAGTGCTGTTAGCTACCCCAGACTCTCTGTTCTTGGTGGTGTGTACTGTCTTTCCATTAATTAAAAGAATCTATTCTAGGCTTAAAAAAAGCGTCCGAAAGAATTAAAGGTCAGAATGAAATAAAGATTAATTACATAAATACGGTATACATTGCAGAGAGGGGTAGAAAGAAAATCCTCCCTAACCGAAAAAATCCTGGAAACGCCCATGATAAGACGCGCCATTCATTTATGGGCCGGTTAATATGGTAATGCCTGGGCCGATTTTGATACCCAGTCCGCCTCTGCTTACCACTATCGACAATATACCTAAAAGAGGGATAATATACAATATTATGTGAGTTACTGAAAGGGGGCGTAACATTCCATCAACAATATCATTGAATCTAAAAATAAATAAACAATACAACTAATATATACAAGTGTCAAACACTTTTAGTCTTCGGTGTCCTGCAAAATACTTAAAGTTAGCTGAGTCTCTAATCTCAATAATAAAACATCTAGCAAATATTCAGCAACTGCTTAGTGTGGACGTGATGTTCTATAAAACAAAAATCTTTGGATTATAAGGCAACCTTTATTCTAGCATAAACAAAATTTATAAAAGATGAGATCTAAGAAAAGGAAAAAAGGTCTCTGGATTTAAACGAGATGAAAAGAAAACGTCAACAAATTGAAGACTCGAAGTTTAGCTCAAGGCGGAGGTGGAAGGAGGAGGCTGCTGGAGGCTGGTAATTGATAAGACTTAGGAGAATAATCGGAAAAATCGTCAGAGTTCATGGTAGTACTTTAAAGAGGGAGCCAGAGTTACTGGATGAACTGAAAGAGCGAAAGAGAAATTAGGATAAAGGGAGGGGGCGAAAAAGGTTGGCGTCACGTTTATCTCTCCTTTGACCAGTGAGATACATATCTTCTGACGGCCTTTTGGTCAGGCTGGGGGAGGTCTTCAATAGTTAATTGAGAAGAGTTAAATGGGCAATGTACTTTGCCCTCTGCTCTCTGTCCTCCTCGTCTAGACGAAGGCAAACAATTGGGCAACCTGACACACAAGTTCTCTTTAAAAAAAAAGAAAAAAAGATGAAATTTACTCAAAGCAGCACTGAACTACGATGTAGAATGTCGTCATCTGCAAGAGCTCGGGATGGTCGAAGAAAAATGTTAACTGCAGAGAAATGTTTTGTTAGAAAATCAAACATAGTCTCCCCTTGTTAAATTGCCTCCCCTTGTAAGTTAGTCTCCCCCTTAATTATAACACAGTCTATCACAAGTATTTCACACATTTACTGGCAGTCTAATCTGATGACGAGGAGTTGCGACAGAGTTAAACTGTAAGTAAACACGGAGTCTCAATATGAAGATAAACACAAACCACACACACATAAACACACACACAAACACACACATTCATATCAACACAAAGCAGTCCATTACATATCTTTGAATGACATAAACTATGTATCAAATCTTTAACGAGATCTAGCAGTCTATTTGTAATTTTTTTAGACCACATGAAAGGAAGACCAACTCACAAACAAGGACCTGACAACGGTGACATTAGTACCTAACGTCTTACATGATAATCCATATTTTCAATAAGGGGCCTTTCCGTTCAGGAGGAATTAACTGACAATCCAAGCAGGATCACGTGACTCATGCAGTATTTGCTCCTTCAAATCATAAGAGTTTCATTTAAGGTTCATTTAACCCTAGAAGAAAAGGAACCTGGTATAGGATTTCCTGCTAGCACATAAACAAATTATGTACAAAATCATATTACCAGAATGGCTGCCTCATCGTGTGGTATGCAGTCTAGACTCTCGTTTCAATTGTCTCTGCTTCGAATCCTACCCTTCACCTTCCCAACCTTTTATCGGAAAATTCGAAACAAAATTACAATAACGATCAGGCGCAACGATGACCTACTTTAAAATTAGGCTAAATTAAACGGTATTACCAAATCACAAGGACCTCGGGGTTCACAAAAACTTTCATGCAGAAAACAGTACTAGGAGAAAGAAGTGTCAGACCAAGTCATGGGAAGAAAACATCAAATATTGGACAGGATGGTCATTGAATGAGTTTCTAGTCAAGTGAAAATCAGGAATAGAAAAAAACGGTCGACGAATCATGTGTGGTACCCCTAAGTTCCAGAGGACTAAGGTGAACGTGAAGCTGATATTAGATTATGTCCTTTTTAAAAAGCATTTTAATTAAAGGTTATTCTTTAGGGCAATTTTAAGTTTTAAAAATAAAAAAAAAGAAAACATTGCAACATACTGAATAAATAAATGAATAATTACTGAAATAGAAACTAAAAAAACAACAGAAATAAAAACTTAATAAACTTATACATAAAAATACAGTACTATGCATCAATGCAAAGCTCGCACTTAAAGTACTGAACAAAATATTTCACTCTGCAATGTATTGTAAATAATTGATAGTTATAGCAATGAGTATATGACGTCGCAAACTGGAAATGTTATTTCCTCTTACCTCGACCATTTCACTTGAATCTGGAGATACATTAATCAATGCCTGATTACATAAAGTGAGTTAAATTATGCAGCACTAACACACAACAAATCGTTCAACGAAAACAAAACCATTTTCTCGTGAGAAAAATCAATGGAATGTTTTGAAAACATTTGCATTATTATCTCCAGACTTATTTAAAATCTTTAAAAAAAAATAGAATAGAAAGCATTGTAATTTTTGTGTCCGCATGATAATAAATATGGCGTCTATACAACTTGGTGACGATGGAATAAAACGCTTGATTCGAAGCTAAGGATTTATTCAAACTACCGAGTTCTCTGTAACCGCAGTCACTATCAAGTTGTCAGTCACGACAAAGAAGTCAGTCACCAAAGTCAACACAAAGTTGTCAGTCACCACAGAGTTTTCAGTCACCACAGTCAGTACAAAGTTCTCTGTCACCAAAATAGTTGTCCGTCACCGCAGTCACTACATAATTGTCAGTACTACAGTCACCGAAGAGTTGTCAGTCACCACAGAGTTCTCAATCTTCACAGTGTAAGGAACGTATTTACCTTAGCAACGCATGATAGTTGACGGACCTTAAACGCGACATTTAGTGATATCATGGAAGTATTAGGGAATTGTTTATATTTTAGATTCTTAGGTTCAGATGGCTTTTGGGTTTTACAGCGACATTATTTGTTTAGTGACAGAGACTCGACTGTGGCCCTAATTACTTCTGTTTAATTGTGGAAGTTAACTGAATTTAGTCTTTACAAGCTTTATCTTGTAAACCCAGGCTCGTAACACAACGTATCTAAACTTTCCCCGTACAGTGCACACAAGCATCATCTGATTAAGGGAATAGCACACAAAGACAGACGCATTACAACAGTCACATAAGAAATCTTTGTCGCCACATTCAATACAGAGTTGTCAGTTACCGTAGAGCTCTCTGTCGTCATAGTCAGTATATAGTTCTCTGTCGCCATAGTCAGTATATAGTTCTGTGTAGCTATAGTCAGTATATAGTTCTCTGTAGCTATAGTCAGTATATAGTTTTCTGTCGCCATAGTCAGTATATAGTTCTCTGTCGCCATAGTCAGTATATAGTTCTCTGTACCTATAGTCAGTATATAGTTCTGTGTAGCTATAGTCAGTATTTAGTTCTCTGTAGCTATGTCAGTATATAGTTCTCTGTAGCTATAGTCAGTATATAGTTCTCTGTATCTATAGTCAGTATTAATTTCTCTATCACCACAGTTACCACATAGTTTTCAGTCACCACAGTCATCAGAGAGTTGTCAGTCACCACAAGATGTTAGATCAATCTGTAGGCTTTCTTGGCTTGAAGAGCTTCAAGAAGATTAAAATTCTATGTAAACATTCTGTAGTGAAAACATTTTTGTAGATGTTAGCCGATTGTAGGTAAATTATAAAGGAATTGAAGTTTTAAGGAAAAAGAAGCTCTAATAACAGTTAATTATAATGTTCAATATTTACTGGTGCATCACCTCTGGCACCAAATGCAAATTTCAGCACAATCAAAACATATACTTATATCTTACGATACAAACAAAATAGCCTATAATTATATACATTCAGTAATACAATAGCCAAATTATGTAGGAAACATTATTAATTATATACATTGAGGCCTAATGCTTGCAGGTTGTGATTCTAGATCAATTAAAATAGCTAAGAAATTGCAAATGAATCGGAATTTAAACTCATTTCCCGCGCCTAGAGTTTTTACCGAAGTTTTAAAAAAAAAATTGGTTTTATCTAATTGCGATCTAGAATAGTAAAAGGCTTGTTTTCTTTTAAGAAACAAAGAGCTGGGAAATATTTAAAAAAACAAAAGTTGAACACAATAGGGAAGAAAGAATTTTGTGGTTTTTTTTTATCATTGCTACGTCTGCAATTGTTGTCGGAGTTTCTGGCAAAGCGCGTGTTGATGTGACCACGTGAGCACGCGGGGGGTGCGAAATTATAAAGAGACATTTCAAGGGCAGACAAGTCTGCTTCCATCGTGCCACAATGCTTAAGCTTTTAACGCCCCCTTTATTTATTTTTTTTCTTCCCATTTTTCATGGTTGTGTCTCTTTAAAATGGGCAAAGACAATGGCAAACGCTTCTAAATAGATGCTGAACAGATAGATGTATATATACAAGTAAGAAGAAAGAAATGATGCACGTCTAAAAAACTTTTGTTGCCTTCTAGCGTCCGTCTAGAGTTTACCAGCACATACGATGCTAATGGTTTAACAGTTCGCTCCACGATTTAAAAAAATATCATTGATAATTTCGGAAAATTTAAGACATTCTATTTTCACCGCTTGCTGAGTTGTATGGTAAGTTCTCCATTTGAATCTACATGATTCAAATGTGTCATAAATCCCATTCTTATAGCCCATTCCTAGATCCCAGAAATAAATCTCAGTTCTAGATTCCATTTCTGGATTTCAGTTCTAGATTACATTCCTAGATAGTATATTAGATCCCACTCCTAGACCGCAGTAATAAATCTCATTTCTAGATCCCAGTATATATCTAAGTTCTCGAGATTCCAGTCCTATATCTCAGTTCCATGAGAGTAGCCAGGATTTTATTTTCCTGTTGGGGGGACGAGACTTTTTATATATGTGTGGTGTATTTGTGTCTGCGTGAATGTGTGTAATTAATCTTTATTATATTCCGACCATTCATTTTTAGGACGTTTTTTGTACCCCACATGGAGTTAGAGAATAGATAGTAGACATCCCATCCTTTTCAGCTTGTCTGTCCTAGATTTCACATCTAGATTCCAGTCCTAGATTCCAGTCCTAGATTCCAGTCCTACATTCCAGTCCTAGATTCCAGCCCTAGATACCAGTTCTAGATTCCACTCCTAGATTCCAGCCCTAGATTCCAGTCCTGGATTCCAGTCCTAGATTCCAGACCAAGATTTCAATTCTAGATTTCAGTCCTAGATTCCAGTCCTAGAATCCAGTCCTAGATTCCAGTCCTAGATTCCAGTCCTAGATTCCAGTCCTACATTCCAGTCCTAGATTCCAGTCCTAGATTCCAGTCCTACATTCCAGTCCTAGATTCCATTCCTAGATTCCAGTCCTAGATTCCAGTCCTACATTCCAGTCCTAGATTCCAGTCCTAGATTCCAGTCCTAGATTCCAGTCCTAGATTCCAGTCCTAGATTCCAGTCCTACATTCCAGTCCTAGATTCCAGTCCTACATTCCAGTCCTAGATTCCATTGCTAGATTCCAGTCCTAGATTCCAGTCTAAGATTCCAGTCCTAGATTCCAGCCTTAGATTCCAGTCCTAGATTCCAGTCTAAGATTACAACCCTAGATGTTACTCACTGACGGAAAAGTTACATTCAGATGTAGATCTACTGAAATGAAAGATGTTTAGGTCAGTAACAAAAATAAGTTACTTCTCTCATCACTGAAGAGTTCTTTCCGGATCGATGAACAGCGAATATTCTTCACGTATTTTTATTTTCATTTTTTTATGCGTGAGCGCATGCGTGCGCGCGTGAGGCTTTCTGAAGGAGCTCAGTTAATGAATGGCAGAACGACATATGAAGAGGCAATACTTCTGATTCATCACATCTCTGATCGCCATTGAACACACAGAATATTGCATCATTGACTGAACCGTACGATCGACCGACGGTCCGAAGCAGGCTTGTTTACGTATTGCATGTAGGCTGAATGAAAAAAAAAAAAGTTTCACGGAAACTCCTCGGGTGGCCTCTTGGATTTTAAGAAAGGTGTGCTAACAAATTTGTAATTCCGTCACACACACACACAAACTCAGAGACACGCCTTATACTTGTCATTCAAACATTTAAAGTTGTCAAAAGAAAATAATGTGCTACTCCTTGATATGTCATCTGGCTTAATGGGGGGGGGGGGGGGGGGGGGAAACTACGGGAAAAAGTTTGAGAATCATTTCACTAGTGTACATCGAATTAACTACACAACCCAAATAGTGTCGTACACTTTTTAATAATTTTGGCGTTTTCAATTATTTTACCCGCTGTTATTGTATCGTTTTAGTAATAAGAACAGACTTAGATCTAATAAGGTTCTAGACTGTTTCAGGAATGAGGTCACCTATAAATCAACTTCACTCGCTAAGCATATGTTGTTTAAAAATTTGAGCAATTTTTTTTTCTTCAAAATGATTGAAAATACGATTGAAACTTGTTTTTTTTTTAATAGTGCTTCAAAAACTTTTGACAAATGATGAATTTTTGCCACATTTTTTTCAAGTCATTTTCGTAGGTTCCATATCTCGATTAATCGTTTTTTTAAAAATCTGCTAATAGGTAAAAAACAAAAAAAAACGCAACAATAAACAAAAATCATTTCCATTCTACTTGATTCAATATGAAAATTTAATTCAAATGTTGCTCCCAAGAGAAAGCAAGGCTGCAAGAAGATGGCACCTCTGTAACTGTGTTAAAGTCTTGTACAAAATTTGCAATAAAGAAAATCATTCATGAGAACTGTAGAGTGGAGGCTTGATCATTGGTCATCATTGGGCGAGCTTTATTGTTTCTAATTTCAGAAATAAACATTAAAGTGGCGCATTATCACAATTGAAGCTTGTTCACATTCGGAAAGTATCCTAAGTCCCATACGGTGTCATCACTGATTCGCAAAAATAAAGAACTAGCTCGAAGAGACATTTTTTAAACTCAATTGTCTACCAGCTTTGACGGTATAAACTGACCACAGCCAACCAGACAAATTTGCTGAGATGATTGGATAAAACACTTTTGTAATGAGTTGATGCGCATATACTGTAAGAACGCCAATAACAGTTACATGGGCCGACCAAAGAAAAGCTAAATATATATAGATGGAATAGTTGGCATTGGACAAAAAGAGAAAAAAAAATGAGTCATCAAGACATTAACTGGCAAAAGCTCATCAGGATGTGGGACAGATGACAGCTGACATTTTGAAAAGAAGCGGGAAATTCAAAAATAAAGAATGGCTGGTTGAATTCACTTTTAAAGAAAACAAATTCTTGAGAGATTAATTAGGTTACGAAAAAAATTTCAAAGAACTATTTCAATCGGTACTTGAGCTTGTCATCGGCGTTTGATGCAGAGAAAATATTTCGTCTTTTTTAATGTATTAATAATTTGAACTGACTTTAAACAAAAAGACTAGTCCACTGCTGTTCTTTTCTCAGAAAAGCTTTTCTACGTCCATAGGGGAATATATATTTGATCTATTCGATTACTGTCAGACAAACGTTTATTTTCAGTACTTTAAAGCCCTATTGAACAAATAGTACATCTGAAGTAAAAGTCATCTAAAGTAATTAAAAAAAAACAACTGATAAATTAACAAATTGTTTTACTTGATTCTACAAAATAAATTTAGATTCTGTAACTATTTTTTTTTTAAACTTTAACGAAGTTTGGATAATCTTAAAGTCTCCGTGTTCCTTTAAAGTGGACTCTATTTATTTTCTTTTCAAAGACTAAAACTGAAGGCAAACTAAGCTTCAATTTCAGTCGCAATCAACTAGATTGGCAACGCTCAGCCACTCCTACAAGCACTAGGTTGTTGCCAACTAAATCACATACGAAAAAAAAGGAAATGCTGCTCGGTAAGATCGGACACCTCATAGTTACTCACAAGAGCCAAACGAGATGTTATCATCACTGCTCATTAAGGGCATCGTTCCGGGGAGATAACGACAATTTAAGGATGACATTTTATCTCCCCTTCTTTTCTGTGTATGTTTTCGCCTGCAGGAGTGATCTTCCCTTGCTTGTTGGCAGGCATATTGACCAGAATGCGTGCTTCAGAATCGGAAGGTTGCTTGAACGCCTTTCTAGATAGTCGTCCCCCTTCCCCCCCCCCCCTATTTTTATTTTCCACCCCGCTTCAAAAGCGGCCGCCCAGTACTATGTCTGACTCAGACTCTTTGACCTAGCAGCCTCTTAAAATTGATCAATCGGCGCCCCCGGTGCCAAAGTTGATTTCATAAGGAGTGACAAGAAAAGGAGGGGGTTCGTTGAGACTATACCAATATGTACTTGTAGCAATGCTTGAGCAATAACGCTTGCATATAGCTGATCAATCTCTGGAGTGTAACAGCTAGGACACTACTCAAAGTACGTCCACTACTATTAAAATCTGAAGGATATCTGTGAGTTAACATTTGAATAGCGCTTCAGTACAAGAGATATCTTACTTGGACTTGCTTCATGGGTAGCGCTGTTAGGACAATACAGCTAGGCATATGCTCTTTGGACAGCATTGCTATAGGAGCTTTTAAAAAAAAGTACCAACATCAGAATACACTCTTTTGAAACTCATGCTTAACCTTGGCTTCCAAAAATCAGAAACAATGAACGAAACAAAAAAACTTTTTAACACATAAAGAACGAGGCCTTACTTAAAGTCCAACGATTAGATAAAGTACAGAATTTCAATTGACCAAGTTTTGCACTAAATATTTTGTCAAACTTGTGGCAGTAGATCAGTAATTCCAAAACAAAGCTCTCAAGCCGCGGGTAATATCAGGCAAGTATATATATATACCTTGTGACCTAGGGCAGATGATGTTAAAGTCATCTGTTTCTGTGGCCAACGGTTAACGAGCAGGGTGTTATATAGCCAATTAAAAAACAAAGATTAAGACAAGAAGGATAATACGCCTCGATTGAGACCTGTGTGGATAAAACAAAAAGTCTTTTTGATTTTTGATCATAACATATTGTTGTCGTTTGTGTTAAGAATGTATATTGTTAAACTGTGTATTTATTAAACAGCTTCTTAAACTGTGGTGTGTTAAAACGCATGTTAAATTGTGGTATATCAATACACTTGTGAAACTGTGGTGTGTTAAAACGCATGTTAAATTGTGGTATATCAAAATACGTTTTAAACTGTGGTGTGCTAAAACGCCTCTTAGACTGTTGTGAGTTAAAACGCATGTTAAATTGTGTTATGTCAAAACGCATGTTAAACAGGGGTATGATAATACGCTTGTTGAATTGTGATGTGCTAACACACTTGATAAATTGTCGTTTGCTAAAACGCTTGTTAACCTGTGGTACATTAAAACGCTTGTTACACTGTGGTATGCTAAAACGCCTGTTCAAAATAATGTCCTGGGGTGTGGGGACGACATGGTGGGAAAAAGGAAAAGAGCAAGTTACATGAACTTTTTAAAGGGATTCGAAGGGGAATAATCAACGTTTATTTTGATCGCGAGCAACAGACAAGAAGAAAAGTTAATGTCAATACCTCGTTGCGGAATATGTTACGATAAACGTATGTAATGAAGCATTTCATTAGATGCGTGACTGCAGTGCAGTTTGAGTGCACCATTGTGTGAGTCTGTTATTTTAGGAAATCCATTTTATTTTTACTCACAACGATAGCAATAAAAACCAATGAACAAAGTCTGACATACAGAATCTTACATAAAAATAACTATGCTAGTATCATTGTACATAAGAGTCACATTAGGAGGGCGTACCGGACACCCTGTGGGCGGGCATTGTTTTTGTAGAGAATAACAGATCAAATACATGTCTAACACTGCTGAGTTAACTCGTATGATGTAGTAGCAGCATTGGTATACAGTGGTCCTTCATTGCCTCTCGCCCCTCAGATTAAAAAAAGGAAAAAATTTTGAAATAATAAATGATGTTTGGTGAAAATATGGTGGCCGATATTTGAATAATCATTGTATTTACACTTGTGTCATACGAAAAGTGTGTCACGTGTTTTTTTTTTAAAGGCAATGTATATGAGTTCGTAGCAGTGCCTATACCCACTTTCGTGGGTGTTCGATGGTGTGGGATACCTCTTATTAAATTACTTTGTGATTGTTTATTCTCGTTGCTAGCCGGAAGTAGCAAGCATCCTGTCATTACGAGTATGAAGGAACGATAAATCAGCTAGTTACCATTATTGGAGTTCTCCCCCTTTGTGCCGATCACACTGCACACAATAAACATAAGTAAATGTGCAAACAAGGAAACATTTGAGTAAAGCTATGTAGTTATGAAATTCTGCAATGATATCTTCTTTTGATACTTTAGACGGTTAGATATTTTATATATACTGAACTTATATAAATACAGTAATCGATGGCTATAGCTTTGTAGCTATCTAGATGTATCTGGGACTGAGACAATTTAGTAATATCTTATCTGTTAATATAAGAAGTCCAATAAGTTAGATCTCTCTCTCTTAGCTATCCTGATGTACCTAGGACTATATAAATATAGGGGGGTGATGTGGCTAAGTAGATGAGCGATTGGCTTCCGAACGTGGGGCTCCTGAGATCGAATTTCGTCGAAGATTGGGATGTTGAATTTCGGGCGTCCCTGAGTCTACCCAACTCTAATGGGCACCTGACTTTAGTTGGGGAAAGTTAAGGCGGTTGGTCTTTGTGCTGTGCCACATGACACCCTGCTCGTAAACCGTTGGCCAAATAAACAGATGGACTTAACATCATCTGCCCCATAGATAGCAAGATTTAAAAGGGGAAATTTTACTTTTTCAAAATATAACTATAAAAATGCTGATTATTTATAATTCATAATGGCTTAGAGCTTAGAGGTATAGTGAAATCGAATCTTGGTAAGAAATGAGCTTTTGGATTTAAAAATCTTTTTGACCTCTCCAACAAATGGTAGTTTTGTTTGTTTGTTTGTTTGTTTGTTTGTTTCTTTGTTTGTTTGAAGACAGAAAAGGGATTGGTCCTTGTGTCAGCCACGTGACAGTCTCGTTTACATATAGGACGGCCTTAACGTAATATTAGTTTACAGTCAACATTAGCGAAATACATTTCATTTTTTGTTATTTTTTAAACGTACAGCAAACAATAGCCCAAAGGTGTGTGTTTTTATTGACTTTATAAGGGAAGGGAAGAGATGCTTTTGTTTAATCTGTTTAGGTTTTTCGTTGTAAAATAATAAATAAGTTTTACAACTATTTGTAAAATATTGTTGAAATGTTACATATTACAATTTTACAATTAAAAAAACAAATATAATATATATATATATATATGCTATAAAGTAGAATGAAAGGAGTATGTATGTCCCGTATAGAAATCAAAACCGTTTGGCCAATCTTGATGAAACTTTACACAATGTTCCTTGGGTGCTAACTTTAACCGTGAATTATGTATAGTATCCCTTCAACAAACTAACGACCCTCAAAAAAAGTTGCCCAACTCTATGAAAGTATTACTATTTCATGGATCTAGGCCATGTTTATCGTGTTTAGATCGAAAGGCTCTAGATATAATTTTTTAAACTACACTTTGCACAGATAGTTTTTTACTTTGACACATGAAAATACAAAATATAGTCTATTGATTTCATTATTTAATACAATTAACCTTGCAATTTGTGTTTCAAAAACATTTTTACATTATTTCCCTCCTTATATCATCGAATTTAGACGTCCTGACGTACTTTATAATCCCATTCGTTTAACAAATCGGGTAAACCCGTTTTAATTAAACTTTATATCCTATTCGTCTCGGCTCCTTTCGTTTTTATTAGATATGGAAACACATTTTCGCTAAACTAATTTTATTTTCATGGCGAAAGAGAAAACCTTGAAAAGATCATTAGCTAAGTTTAACATACATCTAAATCCAATCCACTAAATTAATAAACACAAACTAAGCTTCGCAGGACGCGGGTTATGTCCGGCTAGTACATATACATATATATATATATATATATATATATATATATATATATATATAATTTATAAATAACATCAACTTTTACAATATTGAAAGCAAGCAATAAGCTAGTTGCATTTTGAAATATATTTATAATATACATTTAATATACAAACATAATACGCTATGTACCAAAATTTACACTTGCGTAAGATTTTTTTTTTTCATTTTTTGTAAGTAAAGTAAATGAACACTACCGTTCATCAATATAAGCGATATAAAAGATGACTGGACTACGATTGTCTCACGTCCCCATTTACTTATGTACATAAAAAAATGAAATCTTTTATTGATAATTTACCTTAGCTTTTTTTTTATTCCCTAATCGTCTGACAGGCTGACATGTTGACACAAGAACAATATTGTTTATTCTCTAGGTTTCATCTACTTTGACACATTCTCTAACTTGTGTTATAAAATACTAAATTTAAAACATAATTAATCAGGAAAAAATGTTTGATATTTATTTTTTAGAATTTTCAAAATAATAATTTAAAAAAAAAACGCTTTCTATTGGGCAGTAACTGTAAATCTTAAAGTTTCAAAGATATTTCACAATCATCATTAATAGCTCCTTGATTTCTGTCGAGGGGGTGCTGTGATAGTTCTTCGTAGAGGTGCTGTGACAGTTCGCATAACAAAATCGTTTCCCTTTTACCGGCCAGCAGCTGTTTTTAGAAAGATATCAAGAGAGAGGCAAGACCATTATTTTGCGTTGTCCAGTAAGCTTTTCCTTCTAATCTCTGACCTGTGAAAGCGAGAATCGACTACAGGGTGGCCACACTTTGTCATCTGTGTATCTATAATAAGGAAATGCACTTGTACCTTAGCGAACTGATCACTCCATATGTCCATCAGAGAGCCTTTCGCTCCATGGACTTAAGCTCTAGTGGTGCCACGTTTCCCCCTCAAAGGCTACGGTCTTTGGGCTTTTTCAGTGCACGGACCAAAGGTTTGGGACTCATTCCCTATTGATCTCAGACAGACAACATGCTACTTAACTTTCAAGAGGAACATTAACGACCTATCTGTTTAAAGCTTGTTTAGATTAGTTTGTCATTTTTGCTCTCGAGTTTGTGTTTGTAATGTTATTACAGCGCCTTGAGCCTACATTTTGTTTGTTAACATCGCTTTATAAATAAAATTATAAATTTTTTTTTATCTCTGTACCTTGAAGACTGACCTTTGATATTGAGTCATTTCTTACAATAAGACCAAACCATCTCAGCTTTCGTCTCTTTACAGCATTGAGGATTCTTCCCTTTTGTGAGTCAGAATGTTGGTTTGTAAAAGAACAAACTCATTTTCCTGGTATTCGAAACCCAGCAGTTTTAGTAGCATTTACGCCCTCAAAGGTTTGAATACTCATTACAGTCACAGCTTCCCGCGTTTAACGTGAAGTCGTAGTGCCTTAAACGAAAATCTTTACTTTTAATTTTATTGGGAAGCTGATGTTACTCTTTCAGAGTTTCCACACATTTCTCATGGCAACAAATGCCAAAATTAGGGGTGTTTTTATTTCTTTTATTGATTCTCGATCTCTCGTTATGTTTGGCCAATCAACTGTATGCAAAGTTATCTTCACCACAAGCTAGTAAGAAATCGGCTAAATGAAAATTGCAGGCATATTAAAGTTTACACTGCATAGGACGGAAGGACAAAATGACTCAGCGTCTCCTAATTTGCCTAGGCATTGTATACAATTACTTTTCGTAAAGTTTATTAAAAAGATCACCCTGATCACTCTTTGTTGGCCGCCATGTGCTGTTGAAAATTTTACTTCACGTTTTCCAAGTTTGTCCAAGAAGTGCGCATTCTCCAGCCTCCCGGCCTTTTCATAATCACTAGGACCTGCAGGATTTTATGTCAATCCAAAAAACAAAAAAAAAAAAAAATGGCGCTATGAATTGTTCTTTATGTTCTCACTGGTGGCATGTTTGTTTACTGGTCAGACATGGTGTAGAGTGCTGGGATAAGGTTGGCTTACAATCTCTACTTTCCCCTCATCGATGTTCACATCGCATCGATCCTGCACCCTTAGATTCAGTAATCCCCCGCCCGAGTCCCTATTGAATGTCTGCCCCTAGGCAGCAATACTAATGATGTTTAACGAAGAAGCCATTTTACAGTATCGGTAACAATCCTGCATTTTATTGATAGTTCAAATGCTGCTTTCCTTACGCCGAGTCTCTTGTTATTTTTATGTGTATATGAAGACTAGCCTTACTCACCGGCTACGCACGCTGATGTATTCCTTAGCTATATATGACCCCCCACCCCTCCGTTTTTTTTAAAATTACGTATAACTTTGACAAGCCAGTCAAGTCGAGTATCACTTTTCTTCCTCTCTGCCCACGCAGCTTTCTACTTTGCTTTAACCAATAGCCTTATTTACACTGACTATTCTTCTGCTTTAACCAATAGCCTTATTTACACTGACTATTCTTCTGCTTTAACCAATAGCCTTATTTACACTGACTATTCTTCTGCTTTAACCAATAGCCTTATTTACACTGACTATTCTTCTGCTTTGCGGTTCTTATGTGGAAATATTTAATATGGGTCTATGATATTTTTGGGGCTTTGGCTCTCTTTACTTTTTTTTTTTTACAACCTTCTAATCATCATGCTCACATAACACTAGAGGGCCATATTCCTTCCCTTAATTTTTTTTTTTTAACATTTTCACTAAAAGTTTTAATTAAACTGCCCACATTTCTGCAATCCCCCTAAAGGCCAGAACAGTATAGTATATGCTGCATCTAATTTTAGTTTGTTAAGTTGAATTAAAACGGCCCGTTTATATCGACCCTCCCCCTTAAATGATCACACACTCCTTGCCTGAGAATTCTAGTTTCACTTTTCTAGCCTTCCCGCATCACTGTTTTTTTTTTTTTGTTTTTTTTTGTTTTAAGGAAACCTGAAAATCTTGTACCCGGACTAAAATAATATTATTGATTCATGATCTTATTTGTCTGGACTTATAATCCCGAATGGTTGATAAAATGTGGATAACTAATGTTTTTACATAACGCCATAAAATTAAGTTGTAATTAAGGGAAAAATATGAAATATTACTAACAACAACAAAATGGCATCTTTTGAAAATTTAAAAAAAAAATTCATCCGTTTGAATAAATAAATAATTGCTTTATTGCATAACAGAAATGTTTGAATGGACGATGTTTGAAAAGGGACTTAGACTTAGGTCCTCCAGCGCCGTTCGGCGCAGTGGGCGGCAAGCTGTCTCCATAAAGATATGTCATTGGCAATATCTGAAGCCTCCTCCCACCTGGTGTCCACTGTTCTGAGGTCCTCCATGAAGGTGTGACGTCAAGTAATACGAGGACGTCCTTGTTTGCGCTTTCCTCGTATTGGCCTCCCATGTCATCGCAACTCTTGGTATGCGTAGTTCATTTTGTCGTAGAAAATGTCCCGCAAACCTCATGTGAAGCTCTGTCAAAACCTCACTTAGTGTTCCACTCCCAGTTTGGCATAGGATTTTCTTGTTTGAGACCCGATCTGTGTAACTTACTTCCAAAATCCGTATCAGCCATTTTTGTTGTGCCACATTTAGTCTCTTATCAATTTTGACAGATGACTTCCATGTCTCACATGCATATGTTACAGTTGGAATGACGATTGTGTTGAGAAGGTGTATTTTTGTCTCGAGTCCGATGGCTTGGCTGCAGCCTTTGGAAAATACTTCATGCCTTTCCTATTCGGCACTCTACATCATGGTAGGTATCTCCATCATTGGTTATGATGCTGCCAAGGTACGTGAACTTGTCCAGCTCTTCAAGCTTTGACTCGCCAAGTCTGACGGGGGAACCCTTTGCCTTATATCTCACTCGCAAAATTTTAGTCTTATCCAAGTTTATGCGGAGGCCAATTTTGGGTGCCTAGGTCTAGGCTTTCCGTCATTTCTTTTATGCATTTATTTGTAACCCCGAGAAGTGCAGCGTCATCTGCAAAGTGCAGTGTTCACGCCATGGAATACCAAAGGCAGTCTGGTTCATTGCTCTCCTCATTATGTATTGGATGGCTAGGAGGAAAAGGAAGAGAGATAAGATGCACCCTGTCTCACGCCTGTCTCGATGCAAAAAAAAAACTCAGTTGTTCCTTCTTCTGTTTTAATGCAGCAACTAGACTGACTGTATAGGTGTCGTAGGATCTGGACGAATTTTTCTGGGATGCCATATTCTCTAGCTATTAAAGGTTGAGAAAGGAGGAGGGTTTGGCGTGGGGCTAACGACCCCACCCTGTAAAACACAATTGCTACAGTAACGGCAAACTTGATATATAAAGAAAATTATACATACAGCGAGGGGGCGGCCAACCCCCGATGACGGGGGAAGAATTTCAAATTAATTTTTAACCATCAACCAAAACTTTCAAATAAACTATTTTTCTTAACTAATGAGGACTATATCCGCAACTTTTAAACCACAATAATCTAACTAATTGATTTAATCAGCTGATTTCAATTGGAAAGCCTCCACAAAGGAAAGAGAGGAAATACACATCAAATGACCCAATGGAGAAAAACTAGAAAATCCTTTGTAACTGGGGAGCTCTCCATAGCTAGAGAACAGAAAAAGAAGTATTAGAATTAGCAGCTACCACGCTTGTGAACCACTGAAGTACCCCCGCACAGTCAGATTGTCTTCTTAACCAATATAAAACAAACTCAGGTTCCTCCTATGTGAAACGACTCAAGACGGCACTTATAAAACTCAACAACAAAAAGAAAAAAAAAACTGTTATTCAATGGATACCAGCACATATAGAACTAGAAGCAAATGAGAAGGCCGACACACTCGCCAAGTTTGGGAAAACAAACACACAATTAAACATTGCACTCTATCCAGAAGAAATGCAGAAACTAACAGTGAAAAGAATAATTGGGAAATCGACAAGCACTCTTCCAAATCAAAAGAAAGACAATGCCCACTAAAAGTTATCCCGACTCAGAACCGGGTGCAACAGAATGAGACAACTTATGTTCGTAAGCTAAAAATTGTAACTAGCGTAATCTGTTCCTGTGGAATGAATGCTGACCATGTCAATCAAATATACATTCTTTATCAAGAGGCCCAAACAAGGCATGGCCCCAAAACACCCCAATAGAAAGAAAAATATATGGAGAGCTCCCTGATTTGGAAACCACTGCGCAGTTCATCTCATGTATTGGTCTAGTCATCTGAAAGCTCCGACATAATAAATGAGAATAATGAAAAAGAAATAAAATTGTACGAACACGAGATAAATAGTAATTCAATGATTTATGGTGTTTCACAAGAGCTCTTGTCTACAAACTTTTGGTAAGAATTTTGATTTTGTTATTATGTTGTTAAGAAGAACCAAAACGTATCCCCCCACACCAGGTGTAAGAACTCAGCTGATAGTGATCTTGATATCAAGAAGAAGATGTGTGGGACTTAAGTACCTGGAACAATTTTAGTCGTCAAGTCGTTTTTATTTCCCATTTACAATTGAATGTCGTTAAACAATTACATTGAAATCCGTTTGTTTTCACATGAGGAGTTATCCAACAAAATAAAAAAAGCGTTCAGTTGAATAGCAAAAAATAAATTCACTAAGTTTCTCAATGCAATCAATGCTTGGAAAATTAAGGTTTACGCTAAACATAAATTGAAATGTTTTGTAAAAAATGTTTTGTTTGTAAAATGTTTTACATGTTTCGGATGTTACTTCAAAGCTGAAGATTGTTTACTTCCTAGTCCAAACCTCCCTCAGGTCGACGGGGGATGGGAGCGGGCAGGGTTTGAACCCGGGACCATCGATAAATCTGAAGGACGGTCCAGCGCGCAAACCGCACGACCAGGCAGCCATCCGCAATAAACTGCAAGCCGCCTGCAATTCTCAGCAAACATTTCTAACTTTCTGTTCATGGTGAAAATAATGAACAATGAAATAATAAAAAATCTTTTTTTTTTTTTACAGAACCAAAAAGTATGTTTAACGATTGCAACACACTTTCATATTTTAATGTAGAGTTGTTCTTATTTTATTAATAGCAAATGTAGAGCAGCAAAAAATGTTTTTAAGTTCAGGGACACTAATTAGCTGATCAATTTGATGAAAAGTTTTACATTTCACTGCTTTTGAAATTTAATCTATTTTTGATTTTATAGCAAATTATTATGTTGCAATTAACCATTCCACATTGCTACATGTACTCCAGATAAACATTTCTCTTAGAAAGAATAGGACTTTTTAAGATATTTAGTTTTATTTTAATTATTTAGCTAATCCTGGTATGGCGATATCTCATGGAGTAAGTACATGCAATCTGATCTGATTCATTAAATGACTGGCGTTTAAATGCATCAAGTGACAATAAGAAATCAGAAGTTAAGCCCACTTACGCATTTAATCAACTAACGATGGTCCCCGAAAACTCCCGCAGGAATTCGATGCCTAGTGTATTGTGTAGCTTTTTTATTTGGATGACTTCAGCCATGAGCGGCCATGATCTATTAAGTATCCCCTTTCAGACCTTGCGATCTATAGGGCAAATGATGTAAAGGTCATTTGTTTTTGTGAGTGTGATGTGGTCAGCACAACGACCAACCGCCGTTACTTTTCCCCAACTAATGTCAGGGGTTCATTCGAGCTGGACGGACTCAGAGGCGCCCAAAAAACCCGAAGTTAAAAATCCCTGTCTTCACCAGGATTCGAAACCGGAACTTCGTTTACCGCTACTCAGCCACCTATTCTGATAAAGCCCAACAATTCGTTGTTATAAAACATTGTCTTTGGAGGGAAATAGCTTTTAAACGATCAAAACATTTGGTTTCTACACTAGTAATGCACAGTGTTAGCTCTTACCTCTGAAGTCTTGTATGTTTTGAAATTGTTTTAAGTATAATTTTGTTTATATCTTTTGGATGCACTTTGAAAAATTAAGATTATTACATCCTAGTTTAAAGCTACTTAAGAACTTCGAGGGATAGTGGTGGTCAGGCTTTGAACTCGGAACCATCAAGCAAGACGTTAGTCCAGTCAGCCACCATGTAGCTGATTAAACAAAATGGCCTTATGCCAAAATGACTTAAGACATATTTGTTATTATTTGGTACCCATAACGTTTTTACCCCCTGTTATGGACGTCGTTGACTTGTAGCACCAAAACTGATGGTAGACAACTAAACCTATGTTGACGTATTATACCTTAAGCTTGAAATAACTTTAACAACTTTTTTGCGAACAATAATCAGTATAACATTTATTACAATATTGTTACAAATGAACAGTGATAGGTAGAGGTCAACGTATGACCCCGGCGAGATGACACAGCAGCGAGTGTTCTCTGGAATCTACATGTACAAACAAAGAGAGGATGTGACGTGTCCTCACGTGTTGTTCCAGGGGACGAACAGATCTAAGTAAGAGGACAGTTACTAATGAACAGTGACAGATAGAGGTCACTTCGTGTGACCCCGACTGGATGACACTGCAGCGAGTGTTCTCTGGAATCTACATGTATAAAAAAGACAGGATGTGACGTTTCCTCACGTGTTATTCCAGAACATACAAGCAGTGTTTGTGCAACTTTGGAGAAGCGATTAGGGACTCTATGTAAGCCAGAAAGTTAATGTGAAAGTCAGTCGTGAGTGAGTCGTCGGTACTGTTGTCTACTGTGCGAGACAGTAGAAGAGAGATGTGTACGACTCGATGCAAGTTAACTAGGGTAGAGTTAACTGGAGTGGACTACTGTCGTTAAAGTCTATACAGCAAACTACAGTGGACTTGAGCCGTTACAGTCTCAACAGTCGATGTAATGCGTGTGCGGCTCTGATTCGGTAGACTTGAGTACGACTTGGTTCAGCTTTGGAGCGACACTGGGAAGTGTGTCGTTGGTCTGTTCTGTGGAATACGGCTCGATGCAAGTTGAGAAGAGATGAATTGCAACAAAGTATATCTAACTGTAAACTGACATATTGTACAGTCTTCTACGCTACATGTTACAGTAACAAATTGTTAGAGTTAATAGTCAATAAAGTTATATGAAGCTGAAAGTTTAGTCGTCAAGTTCTTTACAGTGTTTTTTTATTTGTGTGCCTACTAGTATATTTAGCCAGAAGATTCTGAAATACATAACAATATAGTCAAATTTTAACTTGAGGTGAAAAAAATGTAGTAAGCTTTAGTAATAATCTAAAAAAGTATTTTGAACAACATCTAACTCAATACAGAAATAAGTCTTTTCACTTTGGCAATATGGAGTTGACTGTTCTACCACCGACGTCAATGCCGCTTATCTTGCATCATTCACACACTGCATTGCTAATCTCTTCTCTACCGTTATCATAGAAACACGCAAACGCACACTTCATAACACGCAAAGTCAAATCCCTCCAGTCAACTCCCTCCATCCATTTCCTTCAGTCAACTCCCTCCATCAACTCCCTTCAGTCAACTCCCTCCAGTCAACTTCCTCCAGTCAGTTCCCTTCAGTCAACTTCCTTTAGTCAACTCCCTCCAGTCAACTCCCTCCAGTTAACTCTCTCCAATCAACTCCCTCCCTTTAACTCTCTCCAGTCTACTTTCTCCAGTCAACTCCCTTCAGTTTACTCTCTCCAGTCAGCTCCCTTCAGTCAGCTCCCCCCTTCAACGTCCTCCAGTCAACTCCCTCCAGTCAGCTCCCTTCAGTCAACTCCCTCCAGTCAACAACACTGCCTAAACATACTGTTTGGTTTGTTTGACGTAGTAAGACTCACTTCAAGCCCTGGCAATGCTTCTCAACCTCGACGTGCGGTAGAAATACGCGTTAGAGAAGACGATTGGGAGGGACAATATGGAAACTAAACAGAACACCCCATTGGGGTTTCTAAGGATCGAGTTCATTACACTGGCGGGAATGGAAGAAAGCCCCAACACTTATGTCACTATGCCCATGCCCTTCCTCAAAGGGCAGTTGTTATGGCCAGAAATGGTCGATGTGTTACAAAGAAAGAATATGGGGGAATTTCCCCGGTGAGCTCGGCCTTTGGTATTGCTTCTGACCTGTGCGTCTTTTATAAGCGATCCATCGGTGACAGGGATGTAAAGTACTTCAATTGCTTGGATTTTTCCCAGACAGAACTCTGTTTAGATAGACAGATAGAGACAAGCTTTCATAGGTCTAAAATTCCAAGAGTCTTGGACTCAACACTTAGGACAATTACAATGAAGAAGAAAAAAAAAAGTTAACACGCCGCCCTGAGAACATGAACATAAACTAAGAAAATAACAAAGGTTGCCCCCACTAGATCCGCCCATGGGCAAGGAATATTCAAGCCATGATCTTATTTTGATTGTCTTTAAAAATACAATTTTAAAGAATAGTTGGGCAGTGCTTAAACTGAACAACATATTGATCATGACATTTCTGAATTTGTATTTTTTAAATTTTTTTTTTGCCAAAAAAACCTTTTCTAAATGTTTTTAATTCTTCGTTCTATATGTGACGGACGACAGACAGACCACACAAAAATAATGGCCTCTTTTCATCTTCCGCTAAAAAAATACAGATTAATTCATAATTTTTGGACTAGCATATAATGATGACACGGAAGGCATGTCACTGCACAGACCGTTGTATAACATATTATAGACCACTGCACATTTATAAAAAAACATCTAATGCGTTTTTATATTTTTAAAATTGCCTTTGTAAAGCGCGCAACATTCATACGTATGGCAAAGCTCAACCTTTTTTTTTTCGTAAACCAGTTAGGGAAGGGGTGTATCTGGGTAGGGTTGTATCTGGGTAAGAGTTTCCGTGCTCTCTTTACAAAAGCATTAAAAACATTTCTCTTCAAGTTGGTTCTTCTATATCTAACCCTTTAAAAAAGTAGCCGATTATAAAAACAAATGAAATCTAATGAAATTTTTCATTGAAAAAGTGGTTTTTTTTTATGAAAAAGAAAACCGCTTGCGTATTTAATTTCAAAAATTGAACTCATTTTCAGAAATATAAAAAAATTTTCGTTGCATCATAACTTTACAAGATCTAAAATATAATATCAAATTTTCTATCTCTTTTCGAGTTTCTGCGGGACTACATGGACCACACCAATCTAAGAGCAGCTTTTCCCCTTTTTTAGTGGGCCCGCAAAAAATATAAGTCTACGTACAATCGGTGCGGTAGATACTAGAAACAGCTAAGATATGCAAACATTTATTCAATGTTTTCTTAAAAAACAAAATACGTAGACAAAAAAAAGACATAAAAAAGGCTAGTAGTTTAATACAATAGTCGGTGTTTTTTATCAGGAAATGTTACAATCAAAAACGATGTTATTTGCAAATATTGCTTTACAAATTTTCCTATATCGCTAATGCTTAAAGAACCCTGTGAGAAGGAGAGAGAGAGAGAAATTGGGACATTAACAGGAGAAAGGAGTTAGTCATACAGACAGATTTAAGGGACGAAAGACTGATATCTCAAATCGATGTTAATACCATTGATGTCAATATTTCCAAAGCTGTATCTGATCGCATATATGAAAATGTTAAAAGAACAAACAATTTAGATCTGGAAATTGCACCGGATATTGCTGGTTATAGAGTCTCGCATGGAAAGGGAAATAACCTCTCATGACGATACTTGAAACTTCTAAATGTTTGACATTTTGCCGACTTATAATGTTACTAAGGTTACTACTATTATTATATTTTCTTTTCCAATGTATTCATAATGCTTTTCACTAGTGAAAAACTATAATAGTTTTGAAATTATACAAGTCCCAGTGTTTTGTAATAGAAAATGTTCAATGTTACGGGGAATACTAAAGCCATGAATTGGACCTACATAGGGGAATGTCCGATGATATCGAACTAATAGTTCCACACTATCCATTTATTTAGTCACATTATGGAATTATACAAATCTTAAACAATTAATGTTCACAGTATAAATCAGAACGATAGAAGAATATATACAGTTATAAAAAAAAAAAACCATAATAATCATTTATTTTATAAAGCGCTGTTAACAAAGATCATGTTGGCTCAATGTTGATAACACGTAGACTTTATTTATAAATTGCCATTAGGTTTTAAAAACAAATAAACTAAAACCACGATTTCAATACATGCAACCCAGAAAAAAATATTTTGATTGGCTTTCAATAGTTCTTAAATGTAAACCTATTTCAAAAGCTATTATTCTATCTTGAGTATTTCTTGCTTTTGAAACTATTAAAAAAAATGTCATTGTCATAGACAATGTTTTTAAAACAATTTATCTCACAATTTATATCAGTATTTAAATATCCGTATTAAAAAAAAAAAGTAATTAAAAATAGTAAATACAAAGCAAAAGGCAAAGAAATACTGGGCTTCCTATGATTCAAGCTGAAATCTGAAATGAAACCAAAAAAAAGAAAAGTCCTATTAAACTTACCTGATTAAGCTTGAATTTATGTAATTCGTCACCAATATCTACTGAAACTTTTGGATACCCGCGTAAGTGTTAGGTAAGAGTTCTAAACTCCAGTCCTCCAGTCGATGTGATCGTTACCTTATTGTAAGAACTGATTCGCCACCCGCCGGCTCACTTGGCCGTGAGCTCCTTTAAATAACAAATCGCGCGGGAAGGCTGATAACCCGCGAGGTCCTGGCGTGATTCAAATAGATATGTAGCCTATAGTATTTTTTTTTTTCTTACTGTATTTTTTTAATTATTTTTTTTTACCTAATTTTGTAAAGGTACAATTTTTTTTTTTTTGGTGAAGTAGAAACTTACGAATTAATTGGATCTATTTTCTTTTCACGTGAAATGCAATAGCCAAGTGAGGGCGTTGCAAGATGGCGGAAAGGAAATTGTATAGATTAGTGGACGAAATGTAGACAGTTAGGAAATTTATTATTTTCATGCACAAATGAAAGATCTTTTTATCACACAATCTACTTTTATTCTTTAATCTCAACTAAAAAGAAAAAAGCATTTGATAATTATACATATTGGACGACTTAAGATAATTTCGAACTTGCCTAAGTAAACTTTAAACTATAGGATTTGAACCATCCTCTCCTCAATCCAAAGCTAACAACCAGAAGATACTACTTTTGATCGAACATTGCCTTAGTAAATATTATGGATTCTAAAAGGTTTGTAATCGATCATATTAAATCAAAATGGGTAAATGACATTTATTTAGATATCCTGTATACTGCATGATAAAATCGAAAATATGTTTATTGCGAGGCTAGTTGTCCTTCCACCTATGTTTATAATTCGTTGAATATTTTGCTTAATTATTGTCATTTTATATATATGAAATAAATAGTTTTTGAAATCTTAAACCGAATGGTAACCTACCTACATAACAGGTTCATGAGAAGTAAATATGTACGGTCAATTTCAAACAGATAGGGTCATAAGCCTAGGATTGACGTGACAAGGGACTCCAGATTTCATCCCTTAGGACTCTTGGACATTGATGAGGCTAGCTTCAACAATCGTTGTTGCTCCTGCTTTTTTTTTCTATGGCATGATTTGAGACCAATCGTTATGGAAGGCCTAAACACTGACCTGTAATGTCACAACCTGAGAGCAGTTTAGACAAATAGCTAGTTGCCAAGTCACAAGTCTAGCAAAGCTCATTTTACTCATCTACAGAATGAGAACCCTTTATATAAAAACTATTGTCTCAAGTTGATAATTCAATTTGTTTTCATCTAAAAAAAAAAATAAACTACTTATTCAAACTATATATATTCCACCATTATAAAATCAAACATTATTTTTTTAAATGCTTGGACGATTTATTCGGTTCAAGATGTAAATCTGATGTATTTTATTTTATTAATAAATAATATAGTAAAATAATGGGAGCATATATTTGTACAATCAATTTACATAAATTTCATATCAACACAGACAAGTTTGTTACCAAGCATTTTAAATTTAGACGATGTGGGAACAAATTGAAGTTTCAAGCACAATGGAAATATTAGTTAGAAGCCATTTTGAAATGTAAAAAAAACGGAGATAATACAAAAGAAACCATAAAGTAATCAAATGATTTTTTTTTTTATTTAGAACGAAATTGGAAATGTACATAAATATATAAATTAGGCTTTTATTGTTTCGTGTTACTATCTACAGTCTGCAGAACGACTTATTCCGACTTTTAATACTTCCGAAATTCTCGTAATACTTCCGGCCTAATGACCGCTTCCATGTAAATGCTGCCACTCTTTAGCGTGGCCCAGAATGGACAACTGACACGAATCTAGCGACCATGCTGCTTGATTAATGTCAAGTGTTCCGAGACGCTCCTTCAAATCTGGTCACCGTTGGCCACAAGGGCCATGTCCACGTAATCATATTTTTTCCCCTCTTTCTCGTGGAGCCCCCGCGTCGGAATGTTGGATAACTTACGTGGATGGAATGCCAGAGTTGTCTCATCGCTGCTATGCAGCCAGTGTAACGCAAACAGACGGAAGAATTAGAAAACAAGGCAAGAAATAGAACAAAGCAACATGAAGACCAACCGTAGAAGCCTATTTATGTTTTTTTTTTTCCTCGCGGTATTAGACTAACAACTGCACTGTTAATTTTTTTTTAACCAAGGGGATGGGAGTCCCATGAGATGGTGGAGGGGTTAAAATTGGGAGATGGAGAATAAAAGACTGAGGTATGATAAACATTATAGTGCGATAACCGCAAAAGGACAGTAGATGCGTATTCTTGTGCAATTTCTAATTACGCAACAGTTACTTACTCTCAGACCTTATAATCTATAGGGCAGATGATGTAAAGTTCATCTGTTTCAGTGACCTACGGTTTAGTAGAGTGTCTTGTGGCCAGAACAACGACCAACCGCCTTTACTTTTCCCCAACTAATTCTAGGTACCCATTTGAGCTGGATGGACTCACAGGCGCCCAAAATCCCGAAATTTAAAATCCCAGTCTTCACCAGGACTTGAACCCGGGACCCCCAGTTTGGAAGCTAAGCGCTTAACCGCTCAGCCACATCGCGCAGAAACGGGTGACCTTAACATCATCTGCCCCATAGATCGCAACGTCTTAAAGGGAAACTTAACGCACTATTTAAATTGTATCTTATTTAGTTTCATGTTCTTTTTGATGAGGCCTATTTTATATCTAAGTGTTAGGCTACACTCTGTACCAGCTATACCAGCTTAAGCTGTTGGGGATTTTCTTCACTTTCTTCTCTGAAGTTTATATTCTGCCAAGGTCGTGTGGAATGCGTAGTGGAATGTCGTCTCAAGGTCAGTGGTTCAAAACCTGCCCATCGGACCACCCCGCCGTTCTGAGGAAAGTTTTTGATTTCATGTAACAATTGCACATTCTAAAGAGACATCAAAAGCATGCATAACAAAACGAAGGCTTTACAAAAAATTTTTAAGTGGTCACAAAGAAAGGAAATAAGTCTCTCTGGAAGATTCATCCCGAAAATACCATAAGTGAAACGTCATAGCACGACTTCTTAACGTACGCTGTCTACTAGACCAAGATACAATTTTACAAGATAAACGAAATGCATATCTCATACATTAAGTCAGTGTTTCCCAAACAGTGTTCCACGGAACCCTAGTGCTTCTCGAAGCCTGAATAGTGGTCCAATGAACTACTGAAATAATTTTCTAGCAGGCCACCAAGTGAATTGATTTCCTAAAAAATAATCAAAGTGTTCCGCTAAATGCTCAGAATGTATGAAGTGTTCCGTTAAGGAATACTTTGGGAAACACTGCATCAAGTCATATAGCAGAATATCTATGCAAGGACAAAGTCAAAAAGGAAAAAGGCGGTTATTTGCAATTAAAAAAAAAAGAAATTAAATTAAATTAGAAGAACGTATAAAAAAATATTATTAAAAAAGTGGGTAAAATATCTGTTAATGAAACGTCTCTGAAGATTGTATATCTAATTGGTAAAATAATCCATGCTATGACGAGTCTTGTTATCTTTTGAAATAAAATTCCATGTGGTATAGATGTTCAAATACTTTTTAAAGACATTGGGATTATTTGAGAATGCTATTCAGATCAGATAAAATAAAAGAACACCATTTCATTTGTTTTAAATAGAGTTTGAATTTTGTCACTTGACGTACAGACGTCATATCTGAACAAAATCAAAAAAAAAAAAAAAAAAAAGATTACAAAGCAAAAGAGCGCAATAGCTTCAAGTTCGAAACCAAATGCCATTATTTTTAAAGGTAAATTGGATCCCTTTTAAGTTCCGGTTTACTCACAACTTTAATAAATAGCAGTCGTTATGGAAGTGACATGACATCTTTTTAAAACAATATATTAAATCGTTACACGCTTTCCTACGCTGCACAGAACTCTAAATCTTATGGGTAGATTTGTGTGTGTGTGTGTATAGTGTGATCTCCATTACATATAAAAAAACAAAGCAAAAAACAATAAAGATTAGCAAGAAAGTTGTGTTTTCACCCAAACTCATAGGCGGCCCCATTGATTCTGCATTTGGGAAACAGCTTATGACGAAAAGCAGCTTTGAACAGTTTAGGCTCTTATATCATGTAGAAAAACATTTGATTTAAAACTTTTTTTCACAGACGATATTGTCTAAATCTACCAATAGATATTCGTAGAAATAACTCAAAACAATGGGAGTTTACTGCCCATACAGTGCTAAACTAAAGAGAAAAAGCAATAACCGCTAACTACCCAATTTTCCATGCAATAATGTATAAATAAATACATGCATTCTTAATTCCTTTTTTTTAAGAAACAAAAGAAAAAAGTTTTTATAAATAAATATTCAGAATCTTATACACAAGAAATAAACGAAACGTAAAATATACAATAAAAACCAATTGAGTTCTACAGCCAATATGCAGTATCTACAAAACTGTTAAAAGTTAACCTGCATGACTAGATCGGCACATTTAATACATATCATGTATATATTATAGTTCTTCAAACTAACGTGTGTAATAGATAGATAGATAGATTGGATGGATGGATGGGTGGGTGGGTGGGTGGGTGGGTGGGTGGGTGGAGGGAGGGAGGGAGGGAGGGAGGGAGGGAGGGAGTGAGGGATGGATGGATGGATGGATGGATGGATGGATAGATTAGATAGATTAGATAGATAGATAAGATAAGATAACTTTAGTCGGTCTACGTCCAAGAGAGACCAATTTTATTTTGACCGATAACACATTTTTATATAAAACAAACTCAAAATCGGCCTACGAAGTGGTCCACCCAGGCAGGCTTCAATATTTTCAGAAAGAACATCCGAATGAAATTATATCAAAGACAAATGAGAGATAAGAATGAAGAAAGAAGGTTAACAGATCTTGTGTAGTGCCCCAACGGTCTAGCAGATCAAAGGATAGGTGAAAGTGAATGTAAAGTTAGATCTGAACCTGGCGTAACTAGTTCCCCTTTCAGACCTTGTGGTCTATAGGGCAGATGATAAAAAGTTCATCTGTTTTTGTGGCCTACGGCAGGGGTCGGCAACCTTTTGAGTCGGAAGAGCCAAAAATTAGAATTTACAAAATTTTAAAGTTTTTAAACAGCCACAACATTTAATTTTTTTTCTTACCAACAATAAACAGTACTCACAATATTTAATAAAAACAAAAGAATATATTAATTCATATATAATTCGTGTTTTTCACAATAAATTATATAATATACATATGGTATTATTAGATAATTTTTTTTTTTTATTTCGGTAGCAACTAAAGCAATGAAACATTTACTTACACTACTAACTTGAACTCCACTAACAAACAATTGAGCAAAGAAATACAGTAGGAGCGATGGCTATGCATGGTTTTAGAAAGTTTGGATACATTTGGCTCATAACTTGTTTTTAGTTTCAAACACGACTCTAAATTTTCATTTGTTACTTGGCTTCTTACTTTTCATTTTATTATACTCATGCTAGAGAACACTTGCTTGCACGTATATGTCGATCCAAAGATAGTCAGTAGTCCAAATGCCAACTTCTTCCACCTACTGTAGCATTTTGGAAGATTATTCCATGCGTCGAATCATCTCTCGGTATTCCGTTTAACTGTCCACTTTTGTTGCATAACTTACATACAATTCTTGACCTCCAACTTGATTTTCAACTTTGTAAATTTTCCACCCCACAAAACTTTACTTTTTAAATTGATCAATGGTGTTTTTAGAGATCCAGTATAAATTCCAAACCCATCAATGTGGATTGTGTTACTATTTGTGTTGAGAGGATTTACTCTGAATGCTAGAATGGCTTTGTTGATTTTGAATTGGTCAAATCTATCAAGAAATTCATCTTTGATTTTATATTCAAAATTTGCACTGATTTTATTATGATGCTGCTTTAGACATTGAAGATGTAGTAACTTACCGCTCTGAATATCTTTTACAAAAAGAAATAATTTTTCTTCAAAACAAACCAATTCTTCTACCAAAACATAGAAGGGGTTTCCCTTTCCTTGCAGTTTTAGATTCAGCTCATTTAATTTCTCTGTTATATCTACCATAAAGTAATTTGTTTGCAAATGTTTGTCGTTCCCTAATTGAGGGTGATTAATGCCTTTTCATTTAGGAATAAATTTATTTCATTCAAGCACAAAGCAAGACGTTTCAGCCATCACACTTTATTGGGCAGAAGGAGCTCGGAATACTGAGTCTCCATTTAAGTCTTTAAAACTGACAATGGTGAAGTACTTTTGACAAGATGATGTTAACAATAATGATTACCAAATGTATGGCCTCAACCATTTCGGCAGGACTGGTGTATTAGTCAGTGAAACGTAAGAGTTTCGTGGTATATTTTGCTCTGAAGAATCGTAGTTGGCTATTTATTTGCTCCCGTCATACTTCTAACTCCATCAGTTTGCATTTAAACGATTTTATTTCAATTGATCTTAATGTCTTCAAGGTATTTTTGCATGGAATTAGTTATATCCCCATCTCTAGTTTGTCACGAAAACGGTATCAAACATTGAAGTTCTTTTTTTGGCCCTGGGGAAGAGATATACCTGACAAAAAGGGCAACTTGTTCTGAGTCTTTATGCTGCAAGACTCGTTTATATAAAGTGATAGGACAAAAGAAAGATAAATATCTTCCACCTGCAAATATGTTACATTTGAAGACATTTTAGCAAATCTATTTTGTACTGTTTCAGCGGATAGTGGCAAATCTTTAATTTTTTTCCAAGATTTCTGTTTTGTTTTTGAAATCACGAAACAGTTCTTCAGATGCACGTAGGAAGCAGTCTCTGACATACTTATCATTTGTAAATGATTTGCCTTTTGTACAATTTCTTGTGTTACCGCAAAGCTTGCCACATTAGCATTACTTGTAGATTGCTTCTAAGTTTGAGAATATAATCGCTTCTAACTCATTTACTTAAAACAACAAACTATATGTCACGTGGTAAAAATGCCAATTTGTCTTGCATGGAAAGCGAATAAAAAATTACATAGAAACATGCGACGACAGCCGAAAGCTACCGAAAAACTGACAACAGTCAAGACGCGTGTAATAGGGGAGGGGTGTGGTGAAAAGCGAGTACAAGTGGCTCAGAGATAGAATCTGCGCCCAATTTTTTTAAAGGATTCAGAATTATTTTTAAAAAATGTTGCGATAAAATAAATAATATTTGCGTATGGAACTAATGAGACGCAGCTTCACACCCAAAGAGCCGCATGTGGCTCGCGAGCCGCAGGTTGCCGACCCCGGGCCTACGGTTAACGAGGGTGTCATGTAGCCATCACAACGCCCAACCGCCTTTACTTTTCCCCAACTAATGTCAGGTACCCTTTAGAGCTGAGTGGACTCAGAGGCGCCCAAAGTTAATAATCCCAGTCTTCACCAGGATTCGAACCCGGGACCACCGGTTAAGAAGCCAAGCGCTTTACCGCTCAGCCATCGTGCCTCCCCTAGCTTAACTGATGTTCGTAATTGATCTAATTTTTGAAAAGGCTAAATCTCTTATTCAAATACTCAAAAAAAAAAAAAAAAAAAAAAAGTAGCCGTTGCATCAGAACTTTGAATGGTCTAAAATATTATGATGTCGGATTTTCAATATCTTTTCTAGTTTACGGACGGACAGACGGACAGACAGACAGACATTTCACACAAAACAAATAGCGTCTCTTCCCCTTTCGGGGGCCGCTAATAGTATTTTAAATAAGTATATTTTCCTTTGCACACGCACCATTCAGAATGCCTACTATAATGATAATAATAATAATAATAATAATAATAATAATCGTTATTGTCCGTATGGAAATTTGTCTTACAATTTGTGAATTACACCAAACAAAAAACATTATAACTATAAGAGACCAAAGTGTACGTTCACACCAGACTCACTAATGATTTACATGTGACAAAGTTTACACCAGATTGTTCTTATTTAATGATTTGATTGCCAGGGGAACAAAAGAGTGTTTGTGTCTGTTTGTCTTTGGTATCGGTGTCTTGTATCTCTTTTGTGATGGTAAAATCACAAAATCCTGACACAAAGGGTTATTCTTTATTTCGAGGATCTTGTTAGCTTTTTTATAGATGTTTGTCTCAAACAACTGCCCAAATGTTTTTTTTTTTTTTTTTGCCAATGATTTTACCAGCAGCATTTAGGTTTCTATGAAGTTTATTTTTATTTCTAACGCCCAGATTGCCATACCAGGCAGTTGTCAGTTTCTTGTGTTCTTGTACTGATCAAACTATTATTAGATATTTCAAATGTGAATATTTATTTAAAATTATTGTTATTTCAATGTGTGTTATTGTTATTTTTTTCTGAACTTGTAATATTTTGACCCAAGTTCAGCCTGACAAGCACAACATACACATACAGTTGTATATTCAATTAATAAACTAAGTGTATGCTGTTAAATAACAATAAAAATGTATTCCAGTGATATATTTACAAATGAACTGATGTATGAAGAATGATAATAGTAATATCAATAGTAATAGATATATGTGCAATAATATGTAATCCTAAATGATCCAGTTATTCTCTTTGCAACATATAAATGATCATTATTTGAACAATATCATTACCTTAATATATTCATTACAAGTTGTTCAAATAGACTTCCAACACAACAACTGGTAATCCACATAGATGTAGCCTCTAGATCCGATACTGTTCACTGACGACAATTCTAAAAGCTTATAGTTCATACTATAACATCAGGTCTGACTAAGGCAACCCGCAGTCTGGAATCTTGAACCTCAGACTCATGAAAAACCAACTTGAACACCAGACGACCAACTGAGATTAGTGAGATGAAGACCTCAGTCCTGTAGACTGTAGACCTAAAGTTGTACTCTCAATATAGAAAATTGAGACTGGATAAATAAGTCTTGACACCAAGTCTTGACACTGAGTCTAACACATAGACTTGACACCAAGCTAGGATCACTACTTAGACTTGACGCTAAAACTTGAAATAGAGTCTTGAACTGAGACTACGACCAAAACTTAGACTTGTCGTTAAAACCCTACAGAAGATAAAAGAAAGGATTCTTCTAATCATCTAGATCTAGTCTAATTATAGACTTACAAATACGAACGAATTCAAATAGAAAAACTAAACAATGAAAAATAAAACTCACCCTAAACAGGGGTCTAGATAATCCAACAAGAAAATTTCCAAGGGAAATGTTAAGGCTATCCAGTAACAATAACCAAGGAGAAATTCAAGAGCTCTCAAGACAGGTCTATCTGTACCAACGTACAAAACAATGGAGAGACTGTACTAGACGATAAATGACGCAAACCACACACACCTAACTTTACGTCACTAGAAGTTGTGACAAGCAACAAAATCTCAGTCCCCTAGTCTACAAAGAAAAATATTAATAGTGTAATGACGTCATCAATATAGTGATCAACGCCGCACTATCAATTAGAGAAATAATTCTACTATACAGTTACATAGATAACTGCGACAGCAGTGATATTGAAATTTAAAATATTGCACTTATGAGCGTGATAAAACATAGCCAAGGCCTTTTCGCTAACATTAAACGAGGACAGTTTTCTTAGTAATCGTAATCTTTGCTGCCCTTTTTTGCTGATATAATCAGTATTTGCAGTAAAATTTAGTTTATTGTCTAGGATAGTACCAAGGTATTTAAAGGTTTGCACAATTTCAATAGTCTCTCCAGCTACAGAAACAATATCATTTTCCTTCTTTTCCCTACGAAAATCGATTATCATTTCTTTGGTATTTTTACATTTAATAATACAAAAATTATCTTTACAGTATTTTTCAATGTGTTCTATTTCTTTGAAATACTCATTTACGTCTGAGCTCTCTGAGAGCAGGGCAAGAAGAGCCGCATCATCATCGAATTTTGTGAAGGAGTAAAAAGGATTATCGGATTGAAAATCATTGGTGTACAAAATGAACCACAATGGCGATGTCACAGCCCCTTGGGGCGCCCCCGTGTTAACTATGCGTGCATTTGATATAACATTGTTTACCCTAACCCTCTGAGATCTCTGGGTCAAAAAATCATTAGCCCATAGTATTATGTATGGACCAATCTTCAACTCTTTCATCTTTTCAATGAGTAAATGAAGTTGTCTAGTGTTAAAAGCTGATTGCCAATGATTTTACCAGCAGCATTTAGGATTCTATAAAGTTTATTTTTATTTTTAATGCTCAGATTGCCATACCAGGCAGTGATATTGAAACTTTAAAAAAAGCAGATATGAGCGTGATAAAACATAGCCAGGACCTTTTCGCTAACATTAAACGATGACAGTTTTGAGCGTTTTGATCAATAAAGAACAATCTTACATAAGTGTTCGGCAGTCCAGATGTTTGTAGACACAATTTAAAATATTTAGGATGGCATCGTCTACACCTTTACCCTTTTGGTAAGCAAATTGTAAAGGGTCTAACTTATTACAAAGATCATTCAGAAGAAACATTTTAACCAATTTTTCTAAACATGTAGACACAATGGAAGTGAAACAAGGTCTGAAGTCATTCATTGCCTTCGGTTTGGTTTAAAGAAACGATGTTCATAATTTATCTTCAATACAAAAGAGTTCGCTTTTTAAATAACAAAACTTTGTCATGATCCCGGGGCGTCAATTTTGTTTACCTATGTATAGTTGTATGTCGACAATAATCAGAATCATTGGCTGAACTCCAACGTACATATGGTTATGTACCAATACACTGACCAGACTAAATCACTGACATTGGCACATCTTTATTCCATTGCCCATTTAGATTCTTATCTCAATACACAAACATTACCAGAAGCCGTAAAACCGTGAACATTATTGGAGAAACCACAATATGAAATATATAGAGTTATTTAAATTCGGCCTTTACTTAAAATCAAAATGAAAATACTGTAAATAATGTAATTGAAACTTGTAACAAGCATATTGATTTTACAACAGTGAACGAGTCCGGACTTTTCGAAACGATGTGTGCGCACTTATCGTGAACAGTCCATACATTGAATGGACTCCATTGATTAATATTTCTGTTTTGAGATGCAGTGAATGCAGGGATAAAATATTAAACCAGATGCAAGGATGGAATTATTTAAGTGATGCTGAAGTTTGTTAGGTGCGTGTACTGTGAAATGTTTACGTCTGTAATCGACTGACTGACTGACACTGTAGACAGTCTGTAGATGGTTAGGACTTGGAAATGGTTGAAGAACTGCAGGCTTATGTAATATGTTGGGCATCCGATTATGGGCATACCTGTCCTCAAAATTATTTTGTAAGTTTCGAGTATCGATAACTGTATACATGCATACAGTGAGAGAAAGGGAGATAGAGAAAGAGAGAGAGAACGAGAGGGAGAGAAATAAAGAGAGAAAGAGAAAGAAAGAGAGAGAAAAAAAGACAGAAAGAGAGAGAGAGCTCAGAGAGCATGTACAAATGGTTACGTGCTAAAGATAGGGTAGATTGTTGGAATACATTCTCGCATGAGTTAATAAACAACCAAATCAAGTAGTGTTGTCATTTAGTCAAATGACTGGATTCGGTGTGTGTGTGTGCGTGAAGCGAGGAGAGTAAAGAGAAGGAGAGGAGTAAATGTGTGAGTGTGTGAACTAGAATGTGTGTGTGATTGGGTGAACATACCTGTGAATACCCTTGCAGTAGTGGATGATTGCAATAGCAAAGAGCATTACAGTTACTTAACATTTTATTATACAACTTTTTTTCGCTTCCCAGATGTGTGGAAGAAAAACATGAACTTTGAAATACGACAGAAAATAACAAAAGAAATTAAAATTGAGGGAAAAAACGTACAACAATCAGATCGCATAAAAATGTCAATAACTGTGTTATTGAACGTAATAGAGCATCGTTATCTCAATGTCCACATCAAATGTGGGTGTTTTTATCTTGCATTTTGTGAACTAAAATGGTTTTCATCTCTAATGCTTCTGAGTATGTTGAAGGCCAATTACAAAAGAGTAATTTTAAGGATATAGTTTGTTTTTTTTGAGTACTTTTACTACTGAATGTCAGACACAGATGAAAATTATCGTTTTAGGACGGAATCCGTCGTGGCTAGAGGGAAATCTGAAGAACAAGAATAATATATATTTAAAAGAGACCTTAAATTAAGCGTAGTTGTATTATTTAGTTTGGATCAGACATATAATTTCATTTGTAATAGATCTAGATTAACAACAATAAATCTTTGTGATTTGAAATATTTTTAACACTTGTATTTTTTCCCCGCAATTTCATACTTTTAGCTTTCTCAATGCGCTATAATCTTATGAATCGTCTGGACCAGTTGAAAAACGGGTGTGAATGTTACCATGATCGTTTTTTAAATGCAATTATAAAAAAAAATTGAACGACCTGAATTCGAACTCGAGGTTTAAAGCCTCCTCAAACGAACACATTAACCACTGTGCCACGTAAGTGCTAATGAAAATAGAAGGTTTTATAGTTAGCTATTGTTAGTTTCAAGTTTTGAAGCTTTCCTTCTGCACAGTACAAATGGGATTAAACAATAACCCTAACCATATATCACTAAATCAGTAGAGTACTATGCTAATTCCTATTTCGATAACAAACAAAATAATTTATTACCAGTATTTCATTAACTAATGGGTTGTTTTGTCATGTAAAGAAATAATTGTGCAAAATTTCAGACTCTCCGAGATTATGTATGGGAGAAATAACGTGTACAAACTTTTTGCGAGACAGACAGAGTTGATAGAAGCTTTGTCGAAATAAAGTAAAATTGCACACCTAACGGTGTTAATAAGGTCCATGGAGCAATCGCTCTAAGAATATGATTTTCATGCAGAATTAAAACCTCCACCTAGGTTCAATAGTTCAAGACACTTCCTCCTGGCTTCAGGTCACTTCTGGTCACTTCAGGTCACTCCAGGTACCAGAGAAAAGAAGTGGAAGACTAAAAATTCGTTAGGAAGACAACATTCAAGAATGGACGAGTCTATTATTAAAAGAGATTCTATTCAAATGCGAATGACATATAGATAGATAGATAGATAGATAGATAGATAGATAGATAGATAGATAGATAGATAGATAGATAGATAGGTATATAGATAGATAGATGTGAAATACAGACTCTTTTGTGCCAGTTCTGTAGTGGTTCTGATGACTGTGTTCTGGCAGTCGAGGAGCACTACAGCGTTTGGTCATGTCATGATCGTGTTTTAATACTGCAAAGTACAAAATGATAAATTTTAATATTGATTAGTATCATCACCAACTAAATGTAATGTTTTTTGTATAGGTCAGGGTTTGGACAAAAATAAGTATACCTATGGAGCGACACTTTGCCGCTAAACATATTCTGAAAATAAACGCTTTATATCTGTACAAAATCTGTCTCGATTAGTCACTCCGCCAATTCTTCCTGATCTATATTTTAAATGACTTCTTTTGTAGCGCATTTTTTTAAAGACAAAAAGCACTAATAAAATTATTTAAATCGTTGATATTCTATTTCAGTGCCATTACAAAAGTATCAAAGGCGTTGACCTGTTAAGTCTTACGCTACGCCCACAGTATGACAAGCAATACACGGTTAACAAAGTAGTTGTATTTTTTTTTCTGAAGTTGGGTCACTCAATCGAGCACGGTCCTCGCCTGACCAGTCCTTGGTCAGAAGTCGTCAAGACTGGCCAGAGTGGCCACCATTGTCCTGAAGTAAGCCACTCAGAGCATCCAGGGAGATGATTGATTTAGATCATCGTGACCCATGGTTAGTTTGTCAAGAAGCTGTCTCTCGTGAACTGGTTTACAAATATAGTCAATCAGATTTGTAAAAACTTCGCATTTCAAGTGAAACATTTTTAATCCTTTTATATTTCATTCTTTAAGCCTTTTAGATTTTTCCTTGAAATATATTTTTATATTTTGCATTAATTAAAAATGGTAATTATGTTTCTCGAGATTTTTTTTTTGAAAAATATGAAAGCTAATTAAGTTAATGTATTTGTTTTCCAAACATGCTGTCGTTTGCGCTAAACTTAAATGAGAAAATAAGAAATTGTAGTAAGAAAATCCAACGAGTTTGCAGAATATAATTCATTGATTATCATGCATGGCTAGATTGATACATGCGTATGAGGTACCGTCTGTAATAAATATGAAGAAGATAAGTTCTTCGTAAAATGTTTAACTGTCTATTGGGGGGGGGGGGGGGGGGCGAGTTAAACTCTTTCGTTCCGCGATATTTTACATATTCGTTTCATAGGCTGGTGCAATACGCACCATTTTCTAAAATTAGTTAGTGTTAACTGTTATACTATTTTCCATACCAAGAGGGTTAACCTCTGTTGTGGCGTTTCCAATGCTTCTGCTTGAAGCAATCGTTTATTTTGTAACAATTTATCCATAAACCTTTACACTTGTGTATCCTACCACATTCCTGTCCTCTGATTGGTTGCATGGTCGTGCGGTATGCGCGCTGGACTGTCGTTCGGACATGGTTCTGTGTTCAACCCCTGCTCGCTGCCATTCCCCGTCGTTCTGCGGGAGGTTTAGACTAGGAAGTAAATTATTATCAACTCTAACAGAAAATCCGAAACATTGAACTTACTTAGACTTAGATCCTCCAGCGCCGTTCGGTGCATTGGGCGGCAAGATGTTTGTCAATGCCGTCAATGTCTGAAACCTCTTCCCACCTTGTGTTCACTGCTCGGAGGTCCTCCTTTAAAGTGTGACGTCAAGTTATACGAGGACGTCTCTGTTTGCGCTTTCCTTGTATTGGCCTCCATGTCATCGCAACTTTTGGTGCGCGTAGTTCATTTTGTCGGAGAACTTGTCCCGCAAACCTCATGCGATGCTCGGTCACAACCTCACTAAGTGGTTGACTTCCAGTTCGGCATAGGATTTCCTTGTTTGAGACCCGATCTGTTTGACTCCCAAAATCCGTCTCAGCCATTTTTGTTAAGCCACATTTAGTTCTGAATTTGGCATATGAATTTCATGTCTAACGTGCATATGTTGATGTTGGGATGAGGGTTGTATTTTTGTCTTGAGTCCAATGGCAAAGTATAACATTTTACAAACAAACATTCTACTGGAAAATTGGAAAATGGGCAATGACAGTTTGATACAATATTAAAATTGCATGTATTTAAATGTATTTAAATTAATGAAAGCTAAGAGCATCTTATTATAATTCAAGATTATGTACCTTACAATTACATTTTAAAAAATATTAATAAAAATTAACTTCAAGCGCATTAACGAGTTTTGTAGGTCGACTAGTTGCATAACAATTAAGAGTTATCTGGGGTAATTAGAAGGCTGGGTTCCAGAGATTGGTATTGAATCATATAATGAATGTTTTAAAAAAATTATTATCTCAGCGATAGCCGAATGTGCGATAATGAAACTAAGTCATTAACCTTGTGCATTTGTAATTAGTGATTGATGTTGACTGCATATAAAACATCCGTTCAAAAGGTCGAAGTTTTTATCGCAGTGCAAAAAATTAAAAAGTAAAGAAAATATGTTTCAAAAGAGTACTGACGTGAAGGTGTTTCAGAAGGTTTAAAGTCGACTGAAGCCATTTATGGAAAGCTATTTAACTATATTCATAAAATGAAAGTCAACAATAAAAAAAAGAAATAGAAAAAGAACATAATAAAGCGTTAAAAGGACTATAATATAATAAGGAGTACATTAGACTCCGGAGATATAAGAAAAGTACAGTAAATCAAGTGACAACGCAGACCCACCTGTGACCTATATATTTTGTTATATCTACGCAGACTAAAGCAATTTCTGCCGGTGGTCTATTTAAGTTTTCTTTTCGGCTTCTTTGTCTGTTGTTACAGCAGAAAACTCTTGTTTCCGAAGTAGATCGTATAAATAATTAAATCGCATATATTATAATGGACATTTATATTTAAATTTCAAAACATGGCTCTTATAAAGTATACGAAATTCAGTAATCTCTCACCCTACTATTTTATCCTTTCGATTTATTGTTATTTGGCGAGGCATTTCAAGGCTCTACATTCACGCATCTCCAGATTCAAACCACAATGCATCTCTGGATTCATGCCATTACCTAAACATGTCATTAGTGAAAACTTTTGGAAGAGCTCTCCAGCTAAACCTTTCGTTCAAAGAGGCAGAAAAAGCGATGGGAAGACATAGAATGGTAAGATAACGTTTTAAAGACATGAAATATCTAGAAAGTTAGATGAATGGATGCCTGGTCTTGGATAACCTTGTGGTATGTGCTCCGGACTATTATTTCGATGGCCCAGGATTCGAACCCTTAGCCGCTACAATCACCCTTCGTATTGTGGGAGGTTCGGGCTAGTAAGTAATAATATTCAATTCTGAAGGACTATTCGAAACATATAAAACAAAAACTATTAGAAGTTTCCTGAAACACCAAACGCAATTAGACGTAAGTCTTACAACAGAAACTTGTCAAACAAACAAAACACACATCCACCAACAATTTACTGATTTATTGACACTGAAAGATAAACAAGAGAGTCAGTAATTTACACATTCAAGTATCACAGAAGCCTGCCACTGCGGCTTACACCCCTTATCCAATTTAAGACTTTCTACTGCTGACCCTCATCCTTAGTCCTCACTGCGTCTTCATACCCTCACTATTCCCGTCTCTCTCTCTCTCTCTCTCTTACTCCGCCTCTTGATGGATTAGAACAGAGTGAATAATACCACGGAGTTCCCCCATCCCTTTACCACTGTTATTAATGACCTTTACTGGTTTCCCCCTTACCCCCACCAACCCCACACACCACAGCCCACAATGGTACTGGACTATCTTTATTATGCAGCATATTAGGTGTGCTTTCAATATACCAACTAAATATAAATATATCCCGCCCCCGCCATTTCTTATTTTCACCTTTCACCTTAAACCTCCCACCCCCCGCCCACCCCCCGTCCACCCACCTTCCATCCAAGCTATCAAATCAACGAACTGGTTCTTCACACTAGCCGATCCAAACAATTCTGTCCGTCATTTATTTTCTTCAGTACCGATGCCCACATCCTGAAAGGACTTTGGAATGACCCAAGGTCCGCTAGGTTCTCCATTCTCTACTGCCATTATGTCCAATCGTGTATATCTCTGTATTACTTTAGGACTTTTTCTTTCTTTTTATTTGCTTATTGGAAAAGAACTTTTTATTAACTCTATTATTAAAATAAAAAAAAAGAATATTTGTCTAGTCACATTTATAATGGTGAAGTGGTATTTCATTGCTGTATTACGCGTAGAAGTGTTACGTTGACTGATCAGATTATTCCAACGACTATAGGCCCTAATAGAATTAAAAGTCTATAATCTCTCCTTTTTCTATACTAGTTACCAATGAAAAAAGAAAAAACTCGGAGGCGCCTCAAACAGATCGGCCAGGAATTTTCAAGCTTTTTTCTTGTTTTGAAATAACAGCAGACCTAGGTCTAGATTTTTAATTACACGATTCTCTGTGTAATCTGACTAAATTGAAATATAAAAGCATTACAAATAAGAATAATTATTTTAATGAAGTAATAAACTATGAAGAACTAAAAAGCAATTTGCTTACGAAAGAAGACCACGGACTGGTCCCCATAGGATATTACACCATAATAGACATAATCGTTCCAAGTCGAACTGACTAACTGTTTGATATCAGTATTCGTTGTAATTTTAATATACCTCTCTGTAAGGTAAACATTTTACTAGTGTAGATGTGTAGATGTAAATGCGTGTAAGGTGTTAAAAAAAACAACAAAAAAAAACATCAACATTTGCTTTGCACTTGAGATGTTTTCTTTTTCAAAAAAACCTGGACAAGTGATATGCGCTCTGGACTGTTGTTACAAGGGGCATGGGTTCGAGCCATTAGCGGATCCAGGACGGGAGGCGGTAGGGGCGATCCCCCCCCGAAGGGGGAGGGGCAATTTTCGTAAAGAAATCACACGATTTGTATACGAATTCATTACTTATGTTAATGATATATACTAATTATTTATATTTCAACCTATTTTTAGATTATTTCGCCCCCCCCCCTCTAGTATGTTGACCGATTTGGTGGGATGGTGAGGTGTCGAAGGCATCAACCCCCCCCCCCCCCCCCCCCCCCCATAAACTTTTGAGTTGGGGTTGCCGTCCAATTTATTTGTAGAAATCAAAGCTTGTTAACAGAATCAATTAAATATAGATATAATTAAAACTTGTTATTGACATTTTAACCGATCTTTATATTATGTCGTTTCCCTGTTAGCCAATTGAGTGGGGGAAGGGGGCAATTTGTATATTATGTCGCACACAGACTCTGCTCTCAAATTGTATCATTAGTAAATATAAAATGAAAAAGTGTTGTACCAGGTGGGAGGGGCGATACTTCAATCGCCCATCGGACAAACCAAAACATTTTTCTTTTTGTATTTTAGTTAAGAAATTTAAAAAAATTAAATTCTTATATCGAGTCACCCCACCCCCTATTCTTTAATGCCAAATGCAATAATTTAGCAGAAATTATCAAAAGGATGGAGGATTAGCGTTTTCACTCTACCGCCCTCTCCTCTTTCCAGACAAAAACATGATGTTTTAAAACAGAATAGTCAAATAGTCAAATAGGGCGACAGAGTTTATGTAACGGCAAACAATTTATCTGAGTTATTTTTGGAAAATTTAGAATTTATACGAAATGTTACATTATAAGAGTAACAATTGAGATGAGTTCTAAACCAAATATTATTTTCCAACCTTTACTCATACTGATATTTTTCTATCGCATAAAAAAATTTGAGACTGTAACTCACTATATGTGCTTGAATCCTAAAACTGCAAATAATTTATAATAGAATCTAGATCTAATTGGCCCCCTTAATTTCTCCACCCACTTCCGAAATATTTTCTTTACAGCTTTGAATTATAGTTCTATAACAAAACAAAGTTACAAACATGCCTATTAAACAAAATGTATCACTGACAAATGAGCTTTTTTTTTTAAAATATTATTTTTCGAATATTCTTTTTCGGTCTTAATCTACATATGTGAGGTATCTTATCTTTTCAAGGAACAAATCGGTTGTATTTGCTATATATTAAGGGCCTGTTAATTGATATTAGAATATTTTTCAAGTAAAACATTGTTCAAAAGGTCATTTTTTAATAGGATGAAACATGAGCTGTAGATGTCTTCTGCAGTGAAGAATGCAAGAAAACGCTTTTGGCGATGGGGCCTCGCCCCGGATCCCACTGGGGGAGCTGCTAAAGGCGCTCTCCCAGACACCCTAGCTATCAGTAGAAAGACCTCAACATGGCTTTTTTTTTTAAATTCTAACAAATACATACTCCAAAGTTCTGGATCTACTAGTGGTTCGAGCCCTGCCAAACGCCAATCCGACGCTATGCTGAAGATTAGGGCTAGGATTAGATATCTGAATGAACATTCGGTACATGTAAAACAGACCAAAACAAATGTAACCCAACTAAGACTTTTAATTAAGAGGTTTTAATGTATCGGGCTGACCTAAGACTCGATTCACAAACGTCTAAGAATCTGGATAACACAATTCGTCTTATCGCTTATAAATAGATCACAAATTGATTCTCCAGCTCCTGAAGTGGAGGAGTCAAGGTGGAAGTAGTTAAAAACTATGCAGTGCAAATTTATTTACTAGCTGTCAGGACTTCAGTGACTACACTCCCGTAAATTGCTTTTGGTGACAAGATATATTCTGTTTTTTCTTCCCTTTGCCATGCCGGATAGTTTGGCTCCCTCAAGCTCGGTACGCCCTTGCACCCCATTGTCTATGTACCGTAGTAGGCGTCCTTCCCTCTTGTCTGAACAAAAAATAAATGCCGTGTGGCCGGACTATAGATACGCCAGGATGAGACAGGGGAGATAAATCTTACAGACAACCGCTACGAAATCAACACATTGAAATCTTGTCTTTTGTGTGTGGGTTACCTCCCCCGATATTGACTCCGCTGACGTACGTGAGTCCAGATGAGAGTGACAGGTTTAATGTCTGCTACCAAAGAAGACACAGAGGCGGTAAGCCATCAGGAGATGCTTGGTTATAGCTAACAAAAAGTACATAAACAATGCATGTAGTAGTACCGAAAACTAAAGAGAGATGATTACAGAAAGTTATAACATTTGTTTAACTCTTTATAAGTCGACATCGTCACCAGGAAATCGACTGTTGTTTCGTGCTGGTGTGATTTATCTAAAGGTTAGTCAGCTGCAAAATTAGATACATATATTTGTTCACCAGTAAATTTCAATCGCGGTTTATTCTTGTGCAGATTACTATCGAAAATCAATGTGCTAGTATGTAAGGATTAGTCGCGCTGTAAACTTCTTCATGTGTTGAAATATTCACATTGCAGTCACTTGCGGATCTGAGGAGGCTAGTAGGGGCGATCGACCCCCACCCCCAATCGGCCGAACCTGGACTAAGTTTACTAAAGAAATCACACAATTTGTATACGAATTCATTACTTATGTTAATGATATATACTAATTATTTATATTTCAACCTATTTTATAGATCATTTCGCCACCCCCCTCTAGTATGTTGGCAGATTTAGTGGCGTGGTAAGGGTGATGGCATCTATCCTGCACCCCCCCCCCCCACCATTAACTATCGAGTGGGGGGGGAGGTTCCAATTTTATGTAGAAATCACAGCTTATCAACAGAATCAATTAAATATCTATACGACGAAAACTTGTTATGGACATTTTAACCAATCTTTATATTATGTCGTTCCGCAGTTGGCCGACGAGTGTGGTGGGCGGGGGCGAATACATCTACTGCCCTTCCCAGATAAACCCTTTTGCTAAACTAGAAACGCTACACTTAATAAACAACACCAACACTCTAGCGCCAGATTCATGAGTCTAGTTATTAACACACTCTCACAGTACGAGGTTACACACAACACTATGATATGAACTTTCTTACCAAGGGGGATAACTCTACATACTACTAACAAACACATAAACACAATGTCAACACCTTAGAGTTGGTCCTATTTTTTGTGGAGAAATCATAGTTTGTAAACAAAATTAGTTGAATATCTATGTAATATAAGCTACTAATTGATAATTGAACCCATTTGTATATTATGCCTTGGGTACACTCTGGTAACAAAATTTATCATTAGTAAATATAAAATGAAAAAGGGTTGTACCAGGTGGGAGAGGCGATACATGCAGTCGCCCTCCGCCCACCGGACAAACCAACATTTTTTCTTTTGTATTTTATTTAATTACAAAGTAAAAAAAATCTGTCCCTAATATAATTTATATATATTATGAAATTAATTTCTTATATCGAGTTGCACCAGCACTTTTTTTTTTAATGCCAAACGACATCATTAGCAGAAATTAGAACAAGGAACGAGCACCTTTACTCGATTGATTGTTTTAACTCTATCGCTAATTCCCCTTTTCAGACCAAACATGAAGATTTAAAGCAGAATAGTTAAATATGGCGACAGAGTTTATGTAATTGCACATGAATTTATCATAATTATTTTAAGAAAAACTTAGTTTTGAAAAATTTAGAATTCATAAGAATTTCTTCAGTATAATAGTAACAAATGAGAACCCAAATATTTTTTTCCTAGTCGCATTTTTCCAACCTTTGCTCACTCTAATATTCTTGTACTCTCTAAATACATTTGGGACAATATCTCACAATTTATGATTGAATCCTTTTTTTTTTTATATATAAAAAAAGGTAGAAACTAATTAGTCCATTAAATCTCTCCTTCCACTTCCAAATTATTATTTTTTTTAGAGCTTTGAATTATAGTTATGTAACAAACAAAGTTACAAACAGGCCTATTGAACAAAGTCTAATGTATCACTTACTATTGAGCTATTTTTTTAAATATTGTTTTTTAAATATATTTTTATTCGGCGAAGTTCCTCGAAGCGTTAATCTAAATCTGTAGGGTATCTTATCTTTTCAAGTAACGAAATAGTTGATAATATTTGTTGCTTTTGTCAAGTTGAGTCAGGACACAAAGAGACACTCGGCGGGCAAAATCTGACCCTTGGAACGGGACCAATCGTGGCCTACTTTAATAAGGGTTAACCAATAACTTTGTTGCCTAGTCACAGGTCTGTAGTGATGGGAACTAAACTAACTTTTAAAGTTAAACTAAAACTAGTTTTCAACTAAAATAAAGTAGTTAAACTAAATGTTTATCTTGAATTTCAAAATAAAAGTTAAACTAAACTAAACAAAATTAATTAAATTTTTCATAATTTTTTTTTTTTTTGGGTGGTAGGATGGGTGGGGTTGAACTAGACCTATATAGATATAATCATCCGACTGTATGCCTACGGTTTGATCCTATTCTTTTAATATTGTAGAGATATTTATCCATAATGAAATCAGTACTAAGGAATATGTTTCCTACACAAACGTTAATGCACAATAAGATAAAAGAAAAAAAATGTCTCCATAAATATGTGTGTTGCCTTGAATGAAAACCTTGATAAAATAAGGGTACACTTTTTAAAAAATTATATTAACTTATTATATAACGGAAACTCTTATTTATACAGGTGAAGTTGAAAATCTTATTAAATAACATAAATTTAGAATTTCAAATTTAGATCTATCAGCCAAAGAAATAGAAATATTAAATCACTGGGGCTTTAAGAAACATTTGATCTGTATAACTATTTTATTGTGTAAAATACATGCTTGACTAACCATGCCGATGTGCTATGTTCATGTTTGACCACTATAATAAAAAGACAACTCACACTATTGCATAACCGTTAAACTTGCAAGGGGAAAAAACAACAGGGTGGTCTTGTCATGATGGGCTGCACACTCAGTACACTATATAGGCCTACACGTGTACGTCTATCTGGCCAGGTTGTTAAAATCAGTCGGACACACCGTCTATTTACTTTCTGGGCAGGGAGGTTGTGTAACAATTTTAATGTAAAGATTTATCTACGAACATGCCAGTGTGTTATTTTCTTGTCTGACCACTCCACATTAAGCAAACACTATTGCATAACGCGTAATGAAAAAAATGTAGGGTAGTCTTGTAGTATCATCGACTACACACGTACAGTACACTAGGCCTACATGTGTATGTCTAGCTGACCAGGTTGTTAAAATAAAAATTTAATAAAATACTCAGAAAGACACAAAGATAAAGGCACATTCCTCATCCCATATGCTAGGGCAAATTTGTACCAATACTCCTTCTTCCCTAGTGCTATTAGAGCATGGAATGGGTTGCCTGAGCTAGCCAGGAAAACCAGTGACTTGGCAGAATTTAAGTCATTGGTTAATATGCATGACTGAATGCATGACGCGTAGGACGTAATCATCTTCTTTTTTGAAGTAACGTCTGTATTATATAAGATAAGATAAGATAATCAGTTGGACACAGTCTATTTACTTTAGTTGTTATCTTTAAGAATTTTTTAAATATTTTTTTTAAATTTATTTTTGTTAATTATTTTTTTTTACAGTTTTTTTTTCACCTAACTTAACATTTGGACATTTTCACTATAAAGTAAAGAATGAACAACTAATTAACAAAAAAAAACAACTCGGATTAATTTATTTTTTTTGGAAATAATAGCTACAAAAGTTCTAATGTAAACAAATTAAACACGCGACGAGAATATATAATATTAACAATGTTACTATCTAGTGTACGATTTGTCTGTGAAGAATTTATCGGTGAATGAATTGTCTGTGAAGGATATGTCGTGTAAACAATTAGTCGTGAACCAACTGTTGGTGAACAAGTTGTGGTGAACAAGCTGTCTGTGAGCAAGTTGTTGGTGAGCGCTATGTCGGGTGAACGAATAGTCGGGTGAACGAATTGTCGGGTGAACGAATGGTCGGGTGAACGAATTGTCGGGTGAACGAAATGTTGGGTGAACTAATTGTCGGTGAACAAAATGTCAGTGAACAACTTGTCGTGGAACAAACTAAACAATGTCAATAGGCGCGGTGGTTGAGTAGTAAAGTGCTTGGCTTCCTAACAGAGTAGTTCCGATTTCGAATCCTGATGACGCCTGGGATTTTTCATTTCAGGATCTTTAGATTCCACCCAGCTCTGAAGGATAACTGACACTAGTTGGGGAAAAGTAAAGCCGGTTATTAGCTGTGTTGGCCACAAGGCAACACGTAAATCATAAGGGATGATATGCCCCGTAGATCGCCAGATCTGAATGGGGTAATTTACTTTTACTTTTAAAAAATGTCAAGAACGTTTAATTGAAGCTCAAATTTGGCGACTAAATCAAATCTACACACGAGTTTAGGGTTTAGAAAATTTTCTTTCACTGTGTTTAGAATTTAGAATTAGTCTTTTATTCTCACCTTACTACATAAACGTGTTTTTGTATAAATTACGATTCCTCTATTCAACTTGTAAACTCTTCGAGGAAACTGAAACCTAGAACTTGTATGGACAAGGATTTCGATAGCGGCTCTAATGATTTGACCGTTATAATTTTTCGAAATATTCTCTTCATCAATTTGGTCTAGATATTCTTTATCTTTTGCAAATACAGCATTGCAAATTTCCGTATGTAGTCATCAATATACATTTTGTTCACCATCTTCTAAGTCTGGATCTACTTCTCTCCCAACCATTTTAAACATATATTTATTGTAACTAACAAAACATAAATTAATTTTAAAAATTAACCAATTAGTCAATAGATCACTATTGATTAATTATTTTGTTTGACATGGAATAATGGAAATATATTCCACATTATTTAGAAATGAAGCTGTTAGTGCGGAGTTCTTCCCCTTGGATGAGCTTTCGATCAAGTCAATTACTAATGTGCATGCTCAACTGCTTTGAATGTATCTTAGAAATGAGTGACAAAATATTCCAACGCTTTTGTAATTGAACTTAATTAGACTCGCGCTTATCGCACAAAGAGAAATAACATGGTATTGACCAAATTAGCCTTTTTTATTTATTATTCATTAGTCTTGTGAATAAAAGTAATAATATCTTACAAATCATTACAAGCTTTATAAAGGAGGAATTGTTTTCTTTTACCTTTTTGATTACTTAGTCTTATTGTTATCTAAATTATATCATGTTTCTTCTAAATGATTCTATATATAAATATATATTTTCAATTCCTATGGTAATTAGGATGCCCCTCTCATTAACTAATATTTCCGCACCCCTTTTGGATGGTTGCGATTCTTCACCTTCATATATTCCTTAATCTAATTGAAGCGATGGGGTACCACACAAGATCTGCCGACCATCTTTCAACTTACCTATCTGTCTTTTGCCTTGGATCGAATTTCTTTCAGAGAAAGAAATTCCAAGAAAATCTAAGGTAGTGATACTTTAATTTAATGATAAAAGAAACTAACTATTTCCTCAATTCCCTCCCTTTGCTTATTTATTATTTAAAAAGGAATCCTGTTTGATCAGGTGATTGATTGTTTAAGGATGCACAGTGTAAACTGAGTTCTCAGTCTGAGGCTTCATGCACCCCTCAATGTTGTTGTGTTGTCCCACCCGAGGAGACTCTTGAATGTTTGCGTACTTGATTCGTTCTCGTTTAAAGGGTATGTTTGTTGGCGGAGTGACCAAATATTTATGGCCCCTCCCGCGTCACATCCGCTGACTAGGTTTCCTCCCCTTTTTCGTTCGCGAGTTGTGAAATTAATGAGTTCAATCATTCGAGACAAGAACACGGCACTTCGAGTCTCTGCATAGCACTAGTGCATTATTGCTTAGCCAGCGTGCCGAGAGAGAGAGAGAGAGAGAGAGAGAGAGAGAGAGAGAGAGAGAGAGAGAGGGAGAGAGAGAGAGGGAGAGAGAGAGGGAGAGAGAGAGATATATAGTTGATGACAAGAGGTAAAAGGAACTACAAGTGATAAGAGTGAAAAAAATACGTGGAATGAAAGAGAGAGAGAGAGAGATTGGGAGAGACAGAGATAGAGAGAGACATGCAGAGAGCGAGGGAGAGAAAGAGTTGATGACAAGAGGTAGAAGGAACTTCAAGAAATGAGAGTGAAAAATATACTTAAAAAAAAGAGAGATATTTAGAGAGACAGAGAGAGAAACCGAGACAGAGAGAGACAGAGATAGACAAGACAGACAGACAGCGAGACAAAGACAGAGAAAGAGACAGAGAGAAAGAGAGAGAAAGAAGAAAAGAAGAAGAATATGACAATAAAAACCGAGAAAAGACAAAAGAGAGAGAGAGAGAGAGAGAGAGAGAGAGAGAGAGAGAGAGAGAAAGAAAAAGGGCATAATGGCAGAATGAGAAAGCTTCATTATAAAGTAGGAGGAAGTGGCGGGAGGTAGGGGAGTCCTACTATGACGTGTTCACCCAATCTACGCCATGACGCTCAAGATCAAAGAGCAAACAGACATCAATACAAATCGAACACCTATAGTACCGCGTGCTGGTGTCATTGCGACTCCTGCAAGCTGTTCAAATCAAATTCTGTCCCAAACAAATGACAATATTTGTTGCTCTTTTTCATTGTTCTCCAGTGATCTCATTCGCTGCATCAAAATTGAAGTTATTCATCAGCCCGAGGCAATACCAGACACTAACAACCGACATGTGGACAGACAGTAGACCGAAAGACAAGCCTACACTGACAGTCTGACGGAGCTTTTCTAGTTTGTAACCAAAAAAAAAAAAAATTAAATCCACCGCCCCAAAACTAAACGTTGTAAGTTTTTCAGGGAGTGAGGTGAGTAGGTCATTCAAGAATGACTAGACTTCCTTTAAGCTATGGATAGGGCGCGTTTGGTAGTGTGGTAAAGCGCTCAACTTCTAAACCGTGTGTTCCGGGATCAAATCCTTGTGAAGACTGCAATTTTTAATTTCGGGATATTTAGGGCGCCTCTGAATCTACCCAGCGCTACCTGACATTAGTTGGAGAAAAGTAAAGGCGTTTGGTCGTTGTGCTGGCCTCATGACACCCTCATTAACCGTCGGCAACAGAAACAGATGACCTTTACATCATCTGCCCTTTAGACCGCATGGTCTGAAAGGGGACTAATTCAACTTATACCACCGCATCAGTCAAGTACAATTTTTTTTCTTGTTCGAGATACCAAACAAAGTAATAAATTACCAAATAGTAAATTAACTGACTGGTTTATTTTTTTCTTTATTGATTCTTGTGTTGTCAGGTAAAAGAAATATTTGTGCGAAATTTCAGTTTGATCCGAGATTTGGGGGGTATGAGAAATAAACATACATAACAATTTACCAGACAGAGTGAGTTGATATAAGCTTTAACTGACTTTAAATATGAATCAGGTAGAAACATGACAGAAACAGAAGAGTGAGTGAAAAGGATTTCATTGGGAGATGAGGTTGGAAATGTCACCCAACCTAATCTTCACTATAATAGATTTTGGTCACGCGACCCACTAATTGGTCTTGAATGTTCGGTTAAGTCTTGCGTGTACATTAAAGTGCATCATGCATGTCTAGCTTAAAGACCTCAAGACATGCCACATGTCATGCAACACATACCAGATGTCAATGTCATACAACACATGTCATATGTCAATACCATAGAACACATACCATATGTCAATGTCATACAACACATGCCATATGTCAATGTCATACAACATATGCCGTATGTCATACAACACATGCTTCATTTCGTACAAGTTACAACACATGTCACATGTCATATACTACACATGTCACATGTCATGCAACACATGCCAGATGTCATACAACACATGCCAGATGTCATACAACACATGCCAGATGTCAAACAACTAACAACACATGCCACTTGTCATATACAACACATGCCACATGTCACATATGACTTGTCACGCTGCGCATGCATGTATGTGTTAAAAAATAAAACATTTCCCTGTTTGTTAAAAGTAATCAAAACCAGCTACAGGTGTATTTTAGTTAGATTTTGACGCCTGCTTATATAGGTAGGTTTCTAATTTTTTTTAAAAACTGATGAGCAGTAGATTATTTTGTTGAAATGGAACAATTTTGCCGATACAGCTACAGAAAGATAGTGAGCAACTTTCGTTGTTTTTCTTGCATATTCTGTTTTGTAATGAAATGATCACGCACACATTTAAACATCGAGTCATAAAGAATAGAAATATAGGACACTCTGTAAATACAGTCCAAGAGAGATGGCATACTTTTTTTAGTATTTATCTCAATGAGAGCATTTTTAGAAAGCTTATAAAAGCTTACTCTGTCTGACTGGTACAGATCTTGAATCAGCTCACTCTGTCAGGTACAGATCTTGTATCAGCTCACTCTGACAGGTACAGATCTTGTATCAGCTCACTCTGTCAGGTACAGATCTTGTATCAGCTCACTCTGTCAGGTACAGATCTTGTATCAGCTCACTCTGTCAGGTACAGATCTTGTATCAGCTCACTCTGTTGGGTACAGATCTTGTATCAGCTCACTCTGTCAGGTACAGATCTTGTATCAGCTCACTCTGTCAGGTACAGATCTTGTATCAGCTCACTCTGACAGGTACATATCTTGTATCAGCTCACTCTGACATGTTATTTTTCCCACTTCCCATTCTCGGATCATGTTGAAACTTTGCACAAATTTTCATTGGCACAGACAAAACATGAATCAATAAAAAAAACAACAACCAATTATTCAATTAATTACTGATAATGAATTATTTGTCTGAAAACCATAGAGTAGATAGATCCTTCAGCAAGCTTATGTATAGCTAAATATGCAGGGTTTCGTATCCTAAGATAATGGAACATGCCATTCATCCCATCAAGATAAAATTTTAAACGATAGTACCTATCAAATCATGAATCAATGAAAGAAATTAAACATCTAGTTAATTAATTATTAGCGATTTAATTATTTTGTTTGATATCGAATATTGACTGAATTCTTTCCCTTAGATAATTTTTGTTTATATATATATATAGTTTATATTTTGCTAGTTCTTCTACTTTTGAAAATATTTTTCTGTCTTGATTCAAACTCTAATTTTTGTCTTACACGTGATGTTAGTCTGTTCCGAGCCACAAAGCTTCTCTTCCAGTAAATCTCCGTATAGCTTTAAGTCAGTTTGGATATTGATGGAGATGATTCCACTAGAAATGCCCCCCATTCTGGAGTCCTTTTTAAATGTGAATAGTATGTAGTCAATTTCCATATTGAACTGTCGAGAGTCCAGTGTAACAAAAAAACAGTCTTATTTAAATATAGCTTTTTTCTAGATCTTAAAAGATAATGCATATTGAAAATTAAGTCTAAAATCAGGAGTTGAGAAGTATCTATTAAAAAAGATATTCAGTGATTTCTAGAATAATTTTTTTTTATGTTTTCATTATAGTTCGTTGGGCCTGAAGAAATTCAATAGGTGCGGCGGGGGGCTAACAATATCCAGTTACACGTTACATTTTACATACGTTGTTACAGCTGGTAGGTTTTTTCTTTTGTAGTGGAGAACTTATTTCGGATTATTACAATAAAAACAAAAAAAAAATAATCGTGTCGTTTTTAGTTAATTATTCAAAGCTGTTCGTTCGTAGCTTGTATGTTTTCCCGGCTATATCAGTTCTTCAATGCTTTGTAAGTATAGAAGACAGACCGATTGAAGGAATTCCCTCTAGGCCAAAGTTACTGACATATTTTGTTTCTGAAGATTATTCAAGCATCTTCTGGCTTGAATACCGGCGTACCTCCATCTTTCGTTCTGATCTAAGACCAGTGGTCTCCCATAGAAAAATTGGTTTGCTTTTTCCAAGCCATGTTCGACGCAATCAGTTTCCGTGGCTTGAACCAATTTGAGACCTACAGGAAGGAATGAGTTAAAACTTTCCTGTAGACGTACGTCAGTTCTCGTGCTACACTCGTCATTGTGGAGACACGCCTCGGTACAACCAATATTGTATGAAATGCTAGAATAGTTTTTTTAATCTAATACTTATGTCTGACCTTTGAGCGACTTATGTCTACAGTTGATATGTAAGTGTTTGTGAATGTGTTTGTTTCTGGGTTTGTGAGTGTGTATCTGCAGCTAAAGTGTGATGAAATGCTTTGAAAAAGTTTCTGTGTGTCCGAATCAGTTGACGTCACTGACTTATCAGAGCGTACTCATTTTTTAATTCTTCATTATTTAAATATCTACGTATGTATCCATAAAAAAGCATTATCTACCTACTTATCAGCAGACAAGCTAGTCTAACATTGAAAACAACCAACCAATCTTACCTCTTCTAACCCATTCACAATCCACCAAACTGTCTGTCTATCTATCTATCTATCTATCTATCTATCTATCTATCTATCTATCTATCTATCTATCTATCTATCTATCTATCTATCTATCTATCTATCTGTCTGTCTGTCTGTCTATCTATCTATCTATCTATCTATCTATCTATCTATCTATCTATCTATCTATCTATCTATCTATCTGTCTGTCTGTCTCTCTGTCTGTCTGTCTGTCTATCTATCTATCTATCTATCTATCTATCTATCTATCTATCTATCTATCTGTCTGTCTATTTATCTATCTATTTATCTATCTATCTATCTATCTATTAATCTATCTATCTATCTATCTATCTATCTATCTATCTATCTATCTATCTATCTATTTATCTATCTATCTGTCTGTCTGTATGTATAATAAAGTAGAAAAGTAAGATTTCAATTATAACAAAACAATGTTTAGCAGCTGGTCATTTGAGTTCACACAAAGGTCATGAATTCAAGATTTTACAACTGTATGAGACTTTCTTTCAAATGTGTTTTGCTACAGTAATGGTAGGATCTCTTTTCTCTTCCAGTTATTTGGTTATATTTATAATACCCCTAAACAAATTAAATTACTTTGACATTAGAAGCTTAAATCTACATGTAATCATCTTCCACCCCACCCCCCCACCAAACAAGTCCATAAAAGAGATTGAACCAGAGTACATAGAGAGTGCTACAAGAGTGCGACAGATGCACTGCGTAAAAACAACAATAATAATTACGATCGAAATACTTAGCTTCAAAACAACATACAATAGAATGATGTTTGAGAAGATCTGTACAGCGAAATTTCATTTAAGTGTATTTGTTTGTGTGTGTGTGTGTCACTGTGTGTGTGGCTGAGTGTATGTATTTGTGTGTGTGTGTGTGTTTACCTGGATTCTGCTCGTCTGTCCCATGGTGTCATGGTAGCAGACGATGTTCTCTTAGGTTTCGGTGTGGTCACAGTCCTCAAGCCGCTGCGATCTGTCTTTCTGCACTCCAGATCTTTGAACGCTGTTGCGTAAAATCAAACATTGAAATCAATTCGATGCAAAAGTGTTATTTATTTACAAAAATCGAATTTGGTTAAACGCTTTTTGAATTGCAGCTTTTAAGTCTTCGGGGGGATGGGGGTCTTACGGCTGGAGTTTAGGACTATTTATTGCCCTTAGATTAAAAAAAAAAATCTTATACTATAAATTACAGAGGTTTATTCAAAATAGTTACGTTCTAGTTATAGGCCTAACCATGTGTAATCAAATGCATGTTAGTTAGAGACTTGCATTTTATTTTACACTTGTGAAAAAAAGAGAAAGGCAATTACGCATTAGGGTTGGTCTGAAATGTTTCAAGTGTTGTTTTTTTCCACATTAATAACAATTCTCTGCACAATCTTAATTCTCTGCACAATCTTAATTCTCTGCACAATCTTAATTCTCTGCACAATCTTAATTCTATGCACAATCTTTATTCTATATACTTCTCCCAGCGACCCTTCCACTTCTGCTTACCACCTTCATCCGGTCATGTCTATTTTGCGTTTTTCTTTAGCTAAAAGATGTGCTAGGAAGTCAGTGATTTTCATGTAATGAGTATACCATGACACCTATTTAAACATTTTTTATGGATATCATTCTACGTATTCTATTTACTAAGTAATATTATGCGTCATTCTCTCAAAGTAGTTGTTTATTTGTTTAAAAAAAAGTGTCTTCAACTTTCGTTCAAATCTAGAACTAAAATTTAAATAGTTTGTTTTAGTCTCAGTTGAAGGTTCTTACGGTTAGAACTTGGTTAATTTGTAACACGGTGACTTAAAGCTTCCGCCAGACTTTTAAAAAATTGTCTGTTACAATTATAAATTTAACTGCGTCGTAAAGTAAATGATAGATGATTAGATATATATGAGAATGATTGATGATGTAGAGACTAACACAGCAATTAAAGATTAGGATATCTTAGAATATAACAATAATAATACATAATTTACTAAGTGAATGACAAGTATCGCTTAGAGCAGGAAGTCGAGAGTATCAATCGTGACTGGCTTATTATATCTTATTAATAATAGAAGCTCATTAGTCAGGGTCGGATTTAGGCATAGGCAAACCACGCAGCCGCCTAAGGTCTCCGATTGATTGTTGCCTTAAAATAGGACTATAAAAATTTTTTTTAGAAAGAAAATGGTGTAAATGCAACGTTTTGGGACGTGGCGTTGAAATAGTGTAGGGACTGGTCACTACTACTGTGTCGCGAATGCGTAGAATGCTGGGTTCGTGCTTCCTGGAGTACTCTTGACACGTGACAAACATAGATACTACAGATTGACTTAAGTCCGTTTCAGCTGACAAAACGTAAAGTTTATTTGACAACAATAATAATAATAACTCCTTGTTAGTTATTCAAGTCAAGAACGATCCTATCCTCATAACAGCGGTATCAAATATATCCAATACGTTAAACTCTCCAGAGTAGATTACAAATCACGTCCGCATCTCAGCGGGTAACACTGTATAGAATAATACAGAATAACTACTAGAAATACATGTCTCAAAAGACCACTGGCATCAACTGCCCAAAAGACACTTCTTAACTCAGAGTTACAACTCGACTAAAATGCTACTACTAAAATCATATTTGACTGCCTCGTCCAGAGGAAAACACTTGACTTACTTGACTGAACTAAAAGTCAACTTTATTCATTCTACTTCCTGTTTTCTACATCAGGAATTCTACGTGTCTTTTAATGTCTTAACCTGACGTGAATATTAAATCAGGCAATGTCAACTGAGACTGTGACAAATTGCAAAACATGGATCAAACCTTAAACATAGCAGAACTCTTTTTTTTTTGCACTAGCCTAGCTCTCAACATAGCAGAACTCCATGGTTCTACGTCTACTAGCCTGGTTCAAAGTTTTTACTTTGATTCAAGATTTCTTCACAAATGTTTAGATCTACTGGTTAGAGCACATATGCTAGAAGACCTTTTTTTTCTCCCTTTTAATGAAATGTCGAAAGTGACTTGTAAGGTTATTTCTAGTCTGATGATCACGAATCGTTATGAAGCACACTAGCGCTGTATGAATTTAACTTATTCGTTGATTTAGATATATTTACTAGAAGGTTTTTATTCATTGTGTATGTTTCGATCATAATTTTGCGTTTTTCTTGTTCATTTCACTTCGCCTAGGGCATCCAATTACTTAAGGCCGGCCCTGGCGTATTGTACCCTACGTTAACCAAGTGTTAACTCATAGTAATTCTTGCTAGTTTAAATTCTTTTAAGAAAAGAAGTTAATTTCTTAGATTTTTTTTTTCACTTCCAATTAAAAATAATTGTACAATGATAATTTCCTCATTAGAAACTACACCACACGTATTTGTCTTGATTCTAGTCACTGCATGGCCTGTTAACAGATTCCATATGACAAAATGGGACATGGTCTCGGAAGGTCCTAGAAGGCAATCGTTGTCTAGATGTACATACTCATGGTATGGGGGCCGACACAACTTTCGGACATACTTCTTGAGCTTAAGGTTACGCTTAAGAGAGGTTACGCGCTCTTGGCAAGATGGCTGCTCCCTGTTTACTGTTATCAGAGATGAGTTAAAATTTTCGTTTTGTTGTATTAAAATTAAACCAAATTCCTTAAAAAGCTATTCAACTAATAAACTAATATCTTTAAATTATATATTTAACTTAATTCAGCATTTTTTTCCACTAATTAATTCAAATTAACAACTCTTAGTTTAGGACTATTTTGTCTCACTAATCCTTTTTTTATTAGCCTTATATCTTATAGATCTAGAATCTATATATTTAATATTATTTAGATCTAGTCTATATTTATTATTATATCCTTAGATTTTAGATCTACTCAGTCTAGTGTTAGACTTAGACTTTAATTAAGGCTTTAGATCTACTAATCATCTACTAATACTACTAATAATAACTAATAGTAATATTCTATATAGTTGTACACGTAAATATATTGATCTAGAATTAGATCTAGTCTAGGTCCATATTTTGAATTTAATAAACCATTTGATTTGATTTAATTGTCATTGTAAATTAGCTTTCACTTTAGACTTAGACTTAACTTAGGCATTGTAAACCTTAAACTAGATTTAGACTAGACCTTTAAAAACTAAAATCAACAACAGTCATCATGAATTGCTCTGGCTATTTATCCTAATAATTACTAAATACACACTAGCTGAACATAGAACTAGATCTACCTTAGTCAACACTAAACTTAAAAAGGAAACAACAGTCATAATCAATCATCACACACTAGATCAATGCAACTTCAAAAATAACCTAACATACACATCCATAACATTAAAGAAGATCACCCATCACAAATGAAAGTTCTCAATCAGACACAGCAGAAATAAATACCTATCATTGTTAATATTAATAGCAGGAGATGTAGAGTCAAATCCAGGGCCTAGATCTAAAGATAGATGCAACATCTGCAAAAAAGTATGCACCATGAAACAGAAAGCCATTCAATGTGACACCTGCGATGAATGGTACCATGCATCATGTCTCCATATGAATACACCTGTGTATTATGCCTTAGGCAACAAAGACACATCATGGCACTGTGTACCGTGTGGGTTACCTCAGTTTACATCAAGACTGATTGATTCCTTTGATGCAGACACTTCTAACCCATACAATATCCTTAACACCATTCCAAACCAAACTCGCCAACCACTAGCCAGATCCACTCCTGTTAAACCTAAATCTACTAAAATTAATACAACAGCCTCACTAAACAAACCTACTAAAGAAGTAATACCAAAATACCTTAAAACCTTAGTAATAAATTTTCAAAGCATTAGGAACAAAACAGAAAGTGAGAAACCAGACATAATTGCAGGAACAGAAACTTCCTAAAATTTATAATGCAGAAATTTTCAATAGTAATTATGAAATTTTTAGAAAAGATAGGGCTGATAATCATGGAGGAGTTCTTCTAGCAATAAAAAACACTCTTATAGCAGAAGAAATTACCTTACCTACCTCAAAAAATATAGAATCAACATTTTGTAAAATTAATACCACCTCAACATCCCTAATAATAGGCAGCATTTACAGACCACCAAATTCTAGTTTAGAATACATGCAGGAACTATGTAATCAGATTACTACACTTAAAGAGACAAATAAAAATGCAGTTTTTTGGATTATGGGTGATTTCGACCTACCTGATATAAATTGGAAAACACTAACCATAGATAAACACCAAAACCTTAAGAACATAAATGAGCTTTTCATAGAAACTTTACACATCCTAAGTTTAGATCAAATCATTAAAAAGCCAACTAGATTAAACAGCACATTAGATCTCTTCTTAACCAACAGACCTGGATTAGTAGTTGATTATGATATTATCCCTGGTCTATCAGACCATGAGATCCTAAAAATACACAGTCAGATAAAAGCAGTAGCCAATTCAAAACCCAAAAGAAAAATCTTACTCTGGAATAAATGTAACCTAACACAACTACACCAAGCTGCATTAAACTTTCAACAAACATTCTTATTAGAAAAAGACATTAACCAACCAGTCGATGACCTCTGGAATTTCATTAAAAACCATTTTAAAAGCATTATAGAAAATCATATACCAACTAGATACACATTAAACAAAATAAATAAATGCTGGTTTAATAATAGACTAAAGAAGCTTTGTAAACAGAAGGAAAATCTATATAGAAAATTTAAAGAAACTAAGGCATAAAGAGTTTACAAAAAGTATATAAAAATTAAACACTTAACCCAAAAAGTAAGCAGACAGCTGCAGAGTGAATACATAAACAATGTAATATCTAAAGATAACAACAAAAACCTATGGTCATACATTAGGTCTAAGAAAATGGAAACAACAGGCATAGGGCCATTAAAAGATGAACATAACATAATACATAATGAAAATGAAACTAAAGCAAACATCCTAAACAAATACTTTGCATCAGCATTCTCAGCCCCAGGAGACAAAGACATATTACTGAATTTGAACCAAGTAGACAACATAGAAGATATAGTAGTACAAGAAAATGGAATTCAAAAACTATTAGCCAACACCAAACCAAATAAAGCGTCTGGACCTGATGGTATTCCAGCTAGATTACTCAAAGAACTAAGCAATGAGCTAGCCCCAGTGTTCAAAATACTCTTACCCAAAAAGTAAGCAGACAGCTGCAGAGTGAATACATAAACAATGTAATATCTAAAGATAACAACAAAAACCTATGGTCATACATTAGGTCTAAGAAAATGGAAACAACAGGCATAGGGCCATTAAAAGATGAACATAACATTATACATAATGATAATGAAACTAAAGCAAACATCCTAAACAAATACTTTGCATCAGCATTCTCAGCCCAGGAGATAAAGACATATTACTGAATTTGAAACAAGTAGACAACATAGAAGATATAGTAGTACAAGAAAATGGAATTCAAAAACTATTAGCCAACACCAAACCAAATAAAGCGTCTGGACCTGATGGTATTCCAGCTAGATTACTCAAAGAACTAAGCATTGAGCTAGCCCCAGTGTTCAAAATACTCTTTCAGGCTTCACTTAACCAGGGCAGAGTACCAAAGGACTGGAAAGAAGCTAATGTCACCACCCTATTTAAAAAGGAGAAAAATCTGACCCATGAAACTACAGACCAGTATCACTTACCAGCATCACATGTAAAATCCTAGAACACATAATATGTAGCAACATCATAAACCACTTAGACAAGCAAAATGTCCTCACACCATACCAACATGGCTTTAGGAAATATAGATTATGTGAAACACAACTAATAGGACTAATTGATGATTTTTCTAAAGGTTTAGATAATAGTGGACAAATAGATGCTATCTTACTAGATTTTTCTAAGGCTTTTGACAAAGTTCACCACCAAAGTTTGCTTAAAAAATTAAAATATTTTGGCATTAAGGGTCCACTGCATCAGTGGATTAAAGATTTTCTGATAGGGAGAGAACAAACTGAAATAATAAATGGCTCTAAATCAACACCGATAACAGTAAACTCAGGTGTACCTCAAGGAACAGTCTTGAGTCCACTACTATTTTTAATTTACATAAATGATTTACCAAATTGCATTACTTCAGGAACAAAAGTCAGATTATTTTCAGACGATTGCATAATATATAGAACAATAAAAACAACACAAGACACAGATATTTTACAAAGAGAATTAGATAAATTACAGAAATGGGAATCAAATTGGAGCATGTTTTTCTACCCAGAAAAATGTCAGTTGTTAAGAGTAACAAAAAAAACTAAAACAAATAAATTCCACTTATCTTATTCATGGCACAGTAACACAGACTAAAAACGCAAAATACCTAGGTATTATAATAAATGAAAAACTGCCATGGAATCCACATATTGATGAAACTAAAAAAATCAAACAAAGCATTAGGATTTATTAAAAGAAATTTCTATAAATCAAAAAAGAACATAAAATTAAAATGTTATTTAACCTTGGTTAGGCCAATAATAGAATGTGCATCCTCCGTTTGGGAACCCTCAACTCAAGAAAACATAAGGAAACTGGAACAGACACAAAATAGAGCAGTGAGATTTATAACAAATGAATATTCACATTTGACTAGAGTAACACCTATAGTAAAATCACCAAATTTAGAAAACCTTCAGGACAGAAAACTCAAAAGTAAAGTAGCATAAAACATAAAACACTGAACCATAATCTTCAAATACAAAAACAAAATTTAATAAAATACTCTGAAAGACACAAAGGTACAACACTCGTTCCATATGCTAGGACAAATTTGTACAAATAATCCTTTTTCCCTAGTGCTATTAGAGCATGGAATGGGTTGCCTGAGCTAGCCAGGAAAACCAGTGACTTGGCAGAATTTAAGTCATTGGTTAATATGCATGACGCGTAGGACGTCATCATCTTCTTTTTTGAAGTAACGTCTGTATTATATATGATAAGATAAGGTCATACACCAGGACCGTCTGAAAGACAGGTCTCTGGTCCTGAGTGACGGGAGAGTACCCTTTGTCAGTCAGGATGACCAGTTTTGTATTTCTAATCACCATGTCTCCGTGCCAACGGCCAGACCCCGTTCGATCCTGACAGCAGACTGGAAACATTTTCCTTTGGCGACGTTCCAAACGCTAATTGGTCCCTTGTTGATTGCTTTGGCTACAAGACAACCGTGGAGAGAAAAAGACAGAAAACAAATTTTATACAAACGAAACAAAAACCAAGAATAAATATAGTTTACAAAGTATCAAATAACATCTGCATATATACAAGTCTCGATTTGTTTGTTTTTTTATAGGGAATAATAAGAAGAAAAAGTGTTGTTTTTTTATAGAGGGGGCGTGGTTGCTGAGGGGTAACGCACTTCGCGTCTGAACCAATATGTCTAGGGTTCCAATCTTAAGCTGTGTTTTTTTAGGATTCCGCCGAGTCCACTCAACTCCAACGAATGCAAAAATACTTCATACTGGAAACGAAATTTCACCTTTTAAAATATAAAGCTCATGAAAATCCCGAAATTCTTTTTACCGGAAATTCTATTTCTGATATTCTCCCATACATTTGGACACAAAAATCATAAACAAAACTGACTTAATGCAAAAGTGTCCACGTGTACATAATACTAGCACGTTGTAGACCTAACGTTTAAAAACAAATGTGTACTTTGTTAATCTGATTTGAGACAGTACAGAATCTGTGTCTTTCAAAAGATAGTAGGCAACATTGACTCAAGTCCATTGTATCCAAACTATAACGCCATCAATTAAAAAGCTCCACAGTTGCAGCAGTAAAATTCTATTTAATAATAATAATAATAATCGTTATTGTCAGTAAGGGAATTTGTCTTACAATTTGTGCATTACACCAAAAAAAATATTATAACTATAAGAAACTAAAGTGTACAATCACACCAGACCTAGTCATAATTTAAATGTGAAAAGTTTATATCAGATAGTTTCTATTTAAGGATTTGATTGCCAGGGGAACAAAAGAGTGTTTTTTTTTGTCTGTTTGTCTTTGCTATCGGTGTCTTGTATCTCTTTTGTGATGATAAAAACACAAAATCCTGACACAAAGGGGGATTTTTTATTTCTAGAATCTTTTTAGCTTTTTATAGATGTATGTCTCAAACAACTGCCCAAATGGGTTTTTTTTTTTTTTGCCAATGATTTTACCAGCAGCATTTAGGATTCTAAGGAGTTTATTTTTATTTTTAATGCTCAAATAGCCATACCAGGCTGTGATAGTAAAACTTAAAATATTGTATATGTGAGCGTGATAAAACATAGACAGGGCATTTTCGCTAACATTAAACATTTAACGCAGATATCAACCAATTTACAAGAATTTTCTTAAAATCATTACATGAGTCATGTCAATTAAGAAGAAAAACATACAAAATATTTTTCAAAATGACAATACCCCCTTTATATAACATACAGTGCAATTATTTTGAACTATTGAATGCTTGGTTTAAAAGATGAACATTTTTAAATCCGCCTCTTTGACCTCCCCCCCCCCCCCACCCACATCGAGAAAAAAAATCCTCATTAAGCGAATGTATAAATCTGCTAGACTTCTAATGCTAGGCCTATAGATCTTGACTTTGAAGGCGGTGCGCAAAATGTTCAAGATCATTAATGAACTAAACTTTTAAATAAATAGAACCTACATGCGTTACTACCGTAGACGTAGTCTGTTCAAGATAAAGATTTTCTAGTTCTCTAGCCAATTCTAAATTAATTTTTTTTTATACTTTGAAAAATTCTAATGATCAAACCAGAGTTTTCCCAGTGAGGCCAACAAGCTCATAATTCTTAAGATGTGGCCATGAAGTTCATGTTTACGTTTTTTGACAGTGTTAGCAGGTCATCGTGGCGTCCAATTGATGTATCAATCCTGTTTCTAATCTCTTCCTGGCTAGCGACCTCTTCTTAAGTTCATTCTTTATACCATAAACTAAATGTTTTAATGCAACTCTGGTTTTTCTTACATTTGTTTTGTTGTCGTGAAAGAGTTTTTATTTCTTTAGGCCTTACAAATCAAAGATTTCGTTAGCACAACGGGACAGACTGACTTTACTTGACAGACTAAGCCATCGCGATCTCACAATTGGCTGCCGCAGTTCGGCTGTCATTTCCGTCGACATCTGTTAAGTAGCGTTTATCAATACTTCTCATGACTGGCTCTAGCCATACGTACCAGCTAGTATAAACGCTAAGACATTTAGTTAGCACTTGATGCTACCTAAAATAGGTTAAATAAGAAGATGTCTTCAGTTGATTATCACTTCATGAAGGGATATTTTAGACTTGGGATTGTTTGGGAAATCGATGCTTCGTCTCTGTGCCTTGAGGTTCAGGTGTACATAGTTTATTTGTGTAACTTCTAACACCAAAAGTTATTAATGTTCTCACAGTTACATTTTTTTTCAATACTCAATCCCTGAGTAAATATAAAGAAAAGTGGTTAGATAACTGATTTAACTGATATCTGATTTTAGTCATAGAACTTATATGGCGAACTAATATAGCGAGGAATTTGTAAAATTTAAACACACAAAAAATATACAACTGTATGTGCTAAGTGGCAGAGCTAGGGTGTGGAAAGGGGAGGGGGGGTCCAAATTCAGAAGATTTCCCGGGCCCAACTTAATGGGGGTGGGGGGAAATGAATGTATTCTAATATTACGACAATGCCATGTAATCTTGCTATTCCCGTGGAGTCAAAAATACTATACATCATTGATCTAGATGAAGTTTTAGAGGCTGCACAGAAAGCACGACGTGAGGCGATAGGAATTAAGATTTGTCACCTGTACATTATCTCGTCAATAAGCAACGGTATTATTCATTAAAAGAGTTAATTTTGATTATATACTGTACCAGTTGGAATTTATTAAGTACATTATCTAATAATGTCAAAATGCAGGGGCCATAAATACGTCAAGTCCCCTCTCCCCCCCCCCCCCCCCCCCCCGGCTCCGAATCTCTAGTTACGTCACTTTTTTAAAAATAAATTCTGGTGAAGACTGGGATTACTATTTCGGGATCTTTGGGCGCATCTGAGTCCAGCCAGCTGTAATGGGTACCTGACATTAGTTGGGGAAAAGTAAAGGCGTTGGTCGTTGTACTGGCTACATGACACCCTCGCTGTTCGTATTTGCATCTATATTGTTATTGTTACAGTAGTGACGCTGAGGTGATCAAATATAGTCAAAATGAATTCTAATTTGGATTGGACCAAGATCTTATCTTATCTTAAACGTAGGCCACTGAAATACATTGACGACATAGCCCAACAACTAGACATACACATTCCTCTATATCTTCTCGCAATCTGATTTAAAGTAGAGGTGGAATTCGCCGGACCGAGGGCTTGAAAGCAGCTACGACGTCTTCCATGACAGCGTCGCCTAGAGAAAGCAGATCCTCCATTTCATTACTTGTAATACCATTTCTGCAAGATGTAATGTAGCCCAGCGCACGTCTGACCAATGGCTCGCCATGATCTCTCTCCAACTTTACAAACCTCAGAGTCGCCAACTTTTTGATCGGAGAAATAGCGAAGGAGAAATTGCGTAAACAATTTTTTAGTGGACAAATTTAGTTATATTTGTGAATACTTAAGTATTAGTCTACCGTGTTGCTTTTAAACAAAAAGCAATTAATTACCAGTAATTAATTGTCTATTTGTTTTAGTGATTCATGTTTTGTCTATATCAATGAATAATTGTGCGAACTTTCATTTTGATCCGAAAATGGGTATGAGAGAAATAACGTGTACACATTTATTTATTTATATCTTTTATATAGCGCTACTTTCACGATTTTATCATGCTCAGAGCGCTTTGGTGGTCTCATTTGTGGACAGTGGGGGGATGGGGGTATCTAGGAGTTGCTGCCTGCCTTTAGGCGCTCAGTAAACACAACTCTGCCCAAGTCGGGTGTCGAACCTCGAGTCCCCTTCTAGGTAGCCAAGCCAAGTTTAAGCGCACCAGCCTCTCGACCACGCTTCCCACTTATACCAGACAAAAATTAGTTGATAAAAGCTTTGTAAAAACTCATCTCATTGTCAACTTGCATATGCTGTTTTTTTGCACATAAATTTGCGATTCTGAAAGCAGTATTTACCAATGAGAAATCTATATAAATATGAACAAGATACAATATCGATATAATATTGATCTGTTAATGGTGTTACATTATGAAAAACCTTCCATTTTAGAGGAAGATTAAGAGCAACATTCCTACCTGGCCTGAACCTAACCAATATCTTGTCAGAGTAGTTAAAGATAATTAATAAAATTAAGAATCATTTTTGGTTTTGATTTTATTACTACCATGTGTCTTTAGGACTTCTACTTGAGCAGCAAAAAAGAAAAGAAAAACAAATTGTCAAATAAACGGTAGATATTATTATAGTATTTTTTTTTGTTCAATGATTTGTAGAGATATAATAAATGACTTACATGACTTAATCAATTTTACTAATTTTCTCAAGAGTTCGTAGATACTGTGTATATCAATTTTATCCTTTATAGATCTCTGCCCTTGACAACTCCCAGTGCTATTTAATCATTTGAAGATCTCTGCTTTCGACAACTTCCGTGCTATTTAATCTATAATTTATTAATTATATTGTTTAAAGCCCCCATCCCAAAAAAAAATTACAATTCAAATTAATTCTATAATTATTCCATGTCTTTTTATTCGCTGCTATGTTGCTCATAAAATCAAGAGACCAAAAACCGAGACAAGTTTTAAGTCGTAATTAGAATGTCAAGCACACAAAGACGGGCCGCCTTTTCAATGTCAATGACACGAAGAATAGTCGCCATTTCATTGTCAATGACACGAAGACAGGTCGCATTTTGAAGACAGGCCACCTTTTGAATGTCAATGACACGAAGACAGGCCGCCATTTTAAGACCGGCTACCTTTTGAATGTGTTGATTCGTCAATGACCGTGGTTCATAGAAACAGTTGATCTCTCCGTTATTTGCTCTAGAAATAGCAGTGTCTGAAAGAGACATGTGAATTTCAACGGGATGTACTCTATTACAGTGGTTCTCAAATTGTGATCCGCTGACCCCTAGAGTCCGCCAGGCGTTCCTAAGGGTTCCGTAGAATTAGTATACAATCAAAATAACGTCTTTACAGAAAACCAGTTTTTGCAATTCGATAACTTGAATAACAATCAACTGTCCCCTCTCTACTGTTCTTAACATTAATTGACCAAGGACTATTCTATGACGGGCAAAACCAAAGGTTTGACAATATTCTTGTCTTCGATATTCCCGACTGGTTCTTGATCCGTGTTATGCCTGGACAAACTCAGATTCCCATCATATATTAATACATATTGGTATAGAAGCAGATAATTAAAACATTCACAAACAAAAGACTTAAACCAATATATTCTGGTTACAAAAAAAAACAACAACAGATTCCAAATCATATTCTGCATGATGAGTCATTGTACAGAAGTTGTTGATTGCTTTCTAGTCTTTCTATCTGGTAGAACCTGAATTTAACGTCGTTATAAACTTGATCACTAGTAAAAGAAACCGACTCGAAGTTTCGTTTGTGGAGAGCCGCAGGTGCTACTTGCAAACATTGAGAAGGACATAAATACATTCCTGAAATCTCATACAACTCATTCAAGTCATTCATTTTGTAAAACTTATAATTTAAAAAATAAGTCTTATTTACATTTGGAATTTATAAAGTAGGCATATGCATTTATGTAGCTTTTTCACTAAGGGGATTCGTTGACAGGCTTGGACTATATAAGGGTGTCCCCGGTTTAACAAATAATAATTGAGTAACAATGGGCTAGTTAAATACCAATGTGTAATACAATTGTGTTTTAAGATATCATGATACATGTTCTAAGAATTATAATTACTTTAAGTGTTATGAATACTGAAACACAAAAACAACTCTCCATTTTGTGACACTAAGGGGAAAAAAATGAAACATATTAATACAAATCTTTGACATTTAATCATGCCAAAGAAGGACAACCCTACGTAATGTTTTAGGCTCTATAAATAACTTATTATTTCCCTTAAATAAGAAAAAAAAAAGGTTATAGTGACTTTACATTACTACAGCGACAAAATAAACAAACTTCTGAATACCAGACAGTTATAGACAGTCTCACACAAGCCATATAACGGAAATGGAAGAATTAATTAAAAGCAGCACTTTATCCTCTTATCTTATATAATACAGACGTTACTTCAAAAAAGAAGATGATGACGTCCTACGCGTCATGCATTTAGTCATGCATGTTAATCAATGACCAAAATTCTGCCGAGTCACTGGTTTTCCTGGCTAGATCAAGCAACCCATTCCATGCTCTAATAGCACTAGGGAAGAAGGAGTATTTGTACAAATTTGTCCTATCATATAGAACGAGTGTTGTACCTTATCTTTGTGTCTTTCTGAGTGTTTTATTAGCGGTCCCCGAAAGGGGAAAATACGCTATTAGTTTTGTGTGGCTTGTCTGTCCTTCTGCCTGTCCGTCCCGTTTAGATATCTGAAACTAGAAGAGAAAATAAAAGTCGGACATCATGATATTTTAGATCATTCAAAGTTCTGATGCAACGGCTACTTTTTCTTTTCTGAAAGTGAACCATCTAATCTTTAAAATTATATATGCTAGCAGATTTTTCAAAAAATGACATTACTTTTCAATGAAAAACTTCAGGGGAAGTAAGTCTTATTAAAAGTTCACAAGCTTCTTCATTAATAATTCAAGCTTCATTCATAGATCTACATATACGAGTTCTAGTCTAGATGTAGTAGATTTTATATCAAGATTATAGATCTAGATCCAGATTTAGATATAGACTTAGTCTTAGATCTTACTCTAGATTCCAGATCTAGACTTAGAATAGATATAGACAGACTTAGACTTACAATGGTTTAAATGTGACTCTATATCAAGATAACGAAAGATTTTAAATATACAGTATCACTATATATGACTTTCCATAGTGTAGTGGATATCTCGACTGCTTAACATGCAGAAGGTCCTAGGTTCGAAACCCAGTTTTTTTTAGTCAAAAATATTTCTACATTTTTTGTGAATCACATCCTGTAAAATAGATATGCATTTTTTAATGATTTTTTAAAAGTATATTTTTTGTACAACCTAATATGTTCTATCCTATATCAATATATAGATCTGTTTGTATGTCTCTAGGACCAGGTGGACCTCTATGTTCAACTGTCTTTGTAACCTTGTTAAATTTTTGTTTTTGTATTTGAAGATTATGGTTCAGGGTTTTATGTATAATTGCTACTTTACTTTTAAGTCTCTATCCGGAAGGCTTTCTAAATTTAGTGATTTTACTAAAGTTGTAACTGTAGTCAAATGTGAATATTCATTTGCTATGAATCTCACTGCTCTAATTTGTGTCTGTTTTAGTTTCTTAATGTTTTCTTGAGTTGAGGTGTCCCAAACAAAGGATGCATATTCTATTATTGGCCTAACCAAGGTTAAACAACATTTTAAATGTATGTTCTTATTTGATTTTTAGAAATTTATTTTAGTAAGCCCTAATGCTTTGTTTGATTTTTTGATAGTTTCTTTAATATTGGGTTTCTATTACCAGTAACGTCACTAGGGGATAGCGGGGGGTGCGGTCCGCACCTGTGACACCCAAGCAAATATATTGCACTTAGTGAAAATTACAATTTAAAAAAACGACAATCGCTAAATATTGGAACATATTATTCACAACTAATTAATAGATATATCTACTTTTTTTTCTCAATTCGACTATGCATATTTTAATTCTTTAATGAAATTCTATTAAAAAGTTCTATCATTCTTATTATCATTCTTAGTATCACAAGCAAAACGTGAAACCTTTCTTTCAGATGTATACCAGCTGCATATATATCTCTATCTATCTATCTATCTATCTATCTATCTATATATATATATATATATCATTGGCGTAGCCAGGTGGGGCGTTGGGGTTCAACCCCCCCCCCCCCCCGAAATAAAATCCCCCCCCCCCTGCAATGGGATGGGATTAGAGACTGATTTTTTGCTTTGATTTTGTTTATTTTAGGTAAGATTTTAATACTAAACCATCACTTGCCCCAGCACAGTAAAGGAGGTTTTGGGTTTTGAGTTTAAAACCCCCTACCAGGGGTTCTTGAGTTTAAAACCCTTTACCAGGGGAATTTTAAGTTTAAAACCCCCTACCATATGTTTTTGCAGTTATTTTCCCCTCTTCTATAAAGCAAAATAAAAAAAAATGCAAACGACAATCCCCAAATTGCACAAGCACAGTTAAGGAAGATTTTGGTTTTTAAACCCCCTCTAAAATTTACGATAAACCCCCTCTTCAATATAAAAAAAGAAAAGTACGCACTCAAAATTCTATGAGCGTAGCCAAAGAGGTTTTGAGTTAACCCCCACCCCCTCTTCAGTATGGTATGAAGCTAAAAAATACCTCTTCAATACCCGGTATAAAAAAAAGCAAATTACGCACTCAAAATGTTATGAGCGTAGCTATATGGGTTTTGACTCAGTTTTGAGTTTAAACCCCCCTTCAGCGGGGTTTGAAGAATAAAAACAATGCTAATTATACACTCAACATGTTATGAGTGTACTCATAGGGGTTTTGAGTTTAAACTCCCCTCCAGCGGATTTTGAAGCTAAAAATACCTCTTCAATATAAAAAAAAAAGAAAAGCGGGATTTGAAGCTAAAAAATACATCTTCAATGTACGAAAAAAATCAAATTACGCACTTAAAATGCTATGAGCGTTGCCAAAAGGAGTTTTGAGTTTAAACATCCTTTCAGATGGGTTTGTTGCTAAAACATACCTCTCTAATATAAAAAAAAGCAAATTACACACTAAAATTTTTTTAAGCGTAGCAAAGCCAATTGGAGGTTTTGAGTTGAAATCCCTCTCCTACAGATGGCTTTTTTAAAGTTTAAAATCCCTCCAGATGGTTTTGAGTCGTTGCTATGCTATAAAGAAGAACTGTTTCTATAAAAGCAGAATATTTGACTATCTGTGCCCATATTAACAACTAGTCTCAACTGAATAAAGAATTTCCATGAGAAGATGGAAATGTTATGTAGATAAAGCCCATAGTTGAAAGTACATCGGTAGTGTTAAAAAGTTGATAAATGTTTTAGCAGACGTAAGAAAAATGGCTATAAGCACCTTTGTATTTTGTTTGACAACACACCTGACATAGCACACCTGACATAGCACACCTGACAACCTGGCAGCACGCCTGGCATAGCACGCTGACGTAGAATACACAGATCAGATTCAGAAAAAAATTTAAAAAAACGAGTGAGATCAACTGAATATCTTAAAATGTCTAGAAAACGGTGAGCTGGAATTTATATGTGGAGTTCAGGGGTATTTAAAATGCATCTTCAATGTCTAGAACCATGGAGGAGTACAGGGAATTTATTACGAACCAACAGTAAAGCTATTTACTAGATGTATATAGCATTCACTCAGTCTATGTGGTCAACATTCTTTTTCACCAAATTTGTTTTGCCTACAATTGAAATACTTTTTGTTATTCTGAAATTATAGCCACAAAAGGTGTAGCTTAAGATCTTTTTTTTTTGGGATGGGGGGGGGGGTTACTAGAAAGCCAAACCTTAAATCTTTCTTGAACAAAAGCATAACACGCCAGCTAAACGTGTTATAAACAAAAAGGCTCTTCTAAAAAAACTCTGTGATTCAGAAGAAAAAAACGAAAACCAAAAAGAATATGTCAGGCGAGCGATCACAAGATACCGGATTCACTATTTAAGAAGAGAAAAAAGAGGTCCATTCTTATGTGCATTGATCGTTTTTTAACGTAGAGCTTCAATTCCTACCTGAAGCAATCAATAATGTAGCTGATACATTGGGAGCAATCCAACCAGAAATTCTTTAGTTCAACAACCAACAAAGTATTGTAGATGTCAGTTTCAAAATATTGGCGTAAATGATGATTTTTCTGAAGGCAAAAATCAAACAGAATAACCATGACTTAGTAGAGATCTAAAGGCAGTAAAAGTTATTCTTGTAATAACTACAAATTGACAGTACATGATTCCTATGCCACTAAGATCTTAAAGAATATTTCTGAATCATTGAACAAAGCCGTCAATCGTTGCTTACCAACTGCATAGTTTTGGCGTCATGTGAAAAGGGATTTTTAAATTTAAAGGTGGGGGCGGGGGCCAAGGCAAACGTTTTTCGGGCCCTCTGCATTGGGTTTGTAAGGGCAAGGATGGAATACTTGTCTCTTGCACAGGTCTATGCTTCGCAAACGTCTCTAGCGTGGATGGACTCAGTGCAGAACCATGGTATTAGAATAATCTGTGGTGCATTTCGTACGACACCAATAGCGGCGGGTGAGGTCACATGACAGATCTTCCACCACTCAGGTTGCGAAGGGAGCGGGCTGTTATGATCGCTTTTGAAAAATTCAAACGGCTGAAAGAAGGCTGCCCTGTCAGAAGTCTGGTCAACAACTGGTCAACAACTGGATTGGTAGGGATCGGCTGAATCGGAACTCTTTCATGAACACCGTGCTGGCATTGTCCAAATAAGCCTATTTACCTAAAACAGAGCAGATCTCGTTCTGCATGGGGCCTATTCTCCGGAAAATGCTCCTGGGCTTCCGGAGGTGAGGAAATCGCTGATTGACCCTGAAGCAGGAAAACTATCGCCCAGTACCCAGCTGATACCATTAAACTGTTCACAAATGGTTCTACGAGAGAGAACCTGGGTCTGAAAACATCTGGGTATGGCGTGGTAGTTCAATTCCCTGGCTCCACTGAAAACGACGAGATTCTGGGTCCTTGTTCTGGCATGAGCAACAACGTAACTGAAATGGTTGCAGTTCAAAATGCAGTAGAGTATATTAAAGAACGACTAAACGAGAAAACATCACAACCCAGTCCAATTGTGTTTTTCACACTCTTTGTCGTGCCTACAGGCCGTTGAAAGCTCTGCTGGAACACAACCGTAACCACTGGTGTGCGCGGGACGCCTTCAAGGAAAACACAGCATTCGGACGACACTAGAGTACAAACCGGGACATGTCGGTGTGGAAGGCAACACGAAGGCTGACTTACTAGCCAAGCTGGGCACAAAACTGCACCATGTGGACGACCCACAGACGTTTGTGCAGGGTAGGACAATTGTAGACGCATAGACGAGGGAAAAGTGGCACCGGAACTGGGAAAACGGAAGCACATGCAAGGAGGTCTGGCAAAACTTGAAAAGACCCTTCAAGTAGGACGAATGGTGGCAGTTAAACAGGGAAGAACAGGTGACTATTGATAGGTACAGAACGGGACATTGCCAAATCGGAGCCTATTTTGCTAAATTTAAACCCAACTTCGAATCACGTTGTAGACACTGCCACCAAGACGACGAAACGGTTAACCATCTGCTGTACGAGTGCTCGATACTACACCGCAAAAATGGCCATTTGAGTGAAAAAGAAACTTGTACGCATGGTGAGTTGGCCCTGTACGGAGACAGTGAAACTCTGCAACGAACTGTTGCTTTTCTTGTCAGTGTTATCAGAGAATAGTGTTCTCAACACGGTGCCCTAGTGCGATGAGACTCACACGGATAAGACAGGGGAGATAAATCTTACAGACTACCGCTACGAAATCAACACATTGAAATCTTGTCTTTTGTGTGTGGGTTACCTCCCTAGATATTGACTCCGCTGACGTACGTGAGTCCAGATGAGAGTGACAGGTTTAATGTCTGCTACCAAAGAAGACACAGAGGCGGTAAGCCATCATGAGATGCTTGGTTATAGCTAACAAAAAGTACATAAACAATGCATGTAGTAATACTGAAAACTAAAGAGATTTGATTCCAGAAAGTTATAACATTTGTTGGTCAAAATTCTTTTTTTGTGTCTCCATTACCATTGTCGATTCGACTGTTGTTTCGTGTTAGTGTGTTTGGTCAGTTGCAGTGCGTTATAATATGACTAAAGAGTAAATGTGGGTGATTGTCATTGTTCAGACCTCCTGCTGACTTCCTACTTCCAAACATTGCTTTCATATACGACAGTATTGCGTTGGTTTGCTTAGGAATATAAGCAGTATTAAAATACTTTTACTTTCTCAATAATAATTTTTCATGACAAGCACTACATTATTTGTAACATGTTTTGGATTCTCCTTCAGAGTTAAAGAAAATCTACTTCCTAGAAGGCAAAGACAGCTACCCTGTTATGTCTTTTATAATTATTATTATTATTTGCGAAAAAAAATGTATAAATATTTGTAAAAATCGTATGAATATTAGAAACAATTAAAGTGCCTAACTTGTGTTGGTCTTTTCAGGTAACGTCAGGAGCACTGGCTTGGAATGGGACCAATCGTGGCCACCTTTAATTATGCTAGACTTGTTGAAGCGTCACAGGTCTGACATACAGACTTGTGACGTGGCAACGTGCTATTGGTCTCCACTAACATCACAGGTCAGTGTTGGGGTCTACTATGATGATTGGTCACTATTGGAAGGTAGCTTTTCGTAGATGAGGTATCACAAACATAAACTAAGTGTTTTCTTTATTTCTCTGTACTTAGACTTAAAACACACACACACAAGACCCGATATATTGGGACTAGCAACGGATGGTATAGAACGAAATAACTCCGAATTCAAGACGCATATGCGAAACAATAGACACAACACAAGCGCTATCACACACATGCAACATTACTAGACCGGAAGTGACATAATTCGACAAAGTGTTTGTAGGTTTGAATGTTTTATTACAATAAAAATATCACAGCAAAGCAAATTACGATTATAATGTTTTGATTTTGTAAAATATAAATAATACAACGACATCAGCTGAAAAAGAGAAGGTGTGTAAGGACTACATCCGGTCACAATTATGACATAAAATTACACATCGATCACAGTTGGTTTATAGACCAACATGAAATAAAATATTTGCATGCTGACTGGAAATAATACTGATAATTCAAATATGTAACAATATGAAGATCATATTAAAAATGGGACCTATGGTTAATTGAAATTGCTTTCACCAGTTTTAAAACTTAATCTTAGTATAAATGTTGCAACTATATAGCACGGGCTACCTACTACATTACAATAAACCAACACAACATTAACGATTGTTTTTTTATTTTAGCAGTGTACAAATAATTTTACTAATAATAGTTTTTAATAGTACAAAATAGTGTATTTCCGAAATATATACATTCAAGAAATCAGTGTAAAAAATAATGTAAAACAATGTCGTTGCTATTTCTGATAGATTGTCTTCCCCTGTTGAACCTGGAAGTCAGTCAACTCGTCCAGCTCCATAGCTGTGTTGAAATTGCTAGTATAGGACGCCAGCAATCTCTGCCGACTGAAGAACGAAGAGCCATATTGGTTCGGTATCCAGGGCTGGCGTGCACAAGATAAATCTTGTAGATTAGTCCAGCTCCATAGCTGTGTTGAAATTGCTAGTATAGGACGCCAGCAATCTCTGCCGACTGAAGAACGAAGAGCCATATTGGTTCAGTATCCAGGGCTGACGTGCACAAGATAAATCTTGTAGATAAGTCAGCCTCTCGGTTGACAGTTCGGATTCTATGTATTTTGTTAATGTCAAATTCCACTTGTCCCAGTCAGCTCTAGAGACAGCGTAACATGAAACGAAAGATCGGGAGTTTTGTTGTCGATTCTTGTTAACATGGTATATTCTGTCAAGTTATTTCTAACAATGACTTTGTCGCTGTTTGCAGGCACTGTTACTCCAAATTTAAACGCTTGACTGGCTATCAGGGTCCTGGAGAGGATGTCTGAATGACGACTGTGTTGACACTATCATAATTTTGAATACTTTTGCACTTCGGAAAACAACGAGAGTGCAGTTTATCTATGTAAAGAAAGAAACATTTTTAAACTTGCTTTTTTTTTTTGCATAAAAAGGAAAAATATATTAGTGATATGTTTTGTTTAATGAAATAGACAAGAGAGATTTTCTTTCCTTTATGTGCGGTTTGTTATGGTATTTCAATATCACTTCTGCTATTGTGAAAAATTCCAGAAATTAAAGAACAGACTTTGCACCCAACAGATTACTTACATTCGTTAGTTTCTTGTGTGTTCTTTCTGAGACAGTGCTCTGTAGACTGAACTACAAGATTTAACATTGTTCCCTAAACTATATTCGGCGGAATACTTAAGTAGAACTACATGTGAGTTAATTCCACAGTAAATGCAGAACAGAAAAAAAATTCTATAGCAACATCACAATCAACTTTGAACTGCTTTTATTTGACTCTTATTTGATACAACGATCAACCATTAGATCGAAATGATTTCTGGTCGAATTGGTCACACAATATTCTGAAACAAACTGTTGCTTTTTCACTTCCGTTTCCTACGATCTATTTGTACGAAGCAGCATTTCCTTATAATGTTCAAATAAAAGACCCGGTCTAGTAACAGGCTTGACACATCAGATAGTGGCACTCAGCTTATCACTATCGTACCTGACACTAAGTAGTTCTGCTCTTCAAAGACTCAAAACTTTCAAAGTAATCAAACCTTAATTTTACTAATGCTTTATCTGTATTTTTTTTTTAGATTTATACTTTAAAAAAATTAAAAGTTTAAATTTAGAATATGGTTTAATTATTCAAGCAAAAGGAAAATAATCCAACCCTAAAGAAGAATAATCAAAGTGTTCCGCTGACTTCTCAGAATGTGCGACCTTAATGAAATAGACAGTTCTAGAAAAATTATTTTCCGAAAAGAAAAAGTTTGGGAAACACTGTTCTTAAATGTTAATAGCAATGACCAACTTTGGATTTACCTATAGACACAAACATTGTTTTGAAGATAAAGCAAAGGAATAAATTTCTTTGTGTTGATTACATGGTGCCCTATATATCAAATAGCTTAGGGCCTAAAGAAGTCTTAATCCGGCCCTGACAATGACCAGTGTTTTAAGCTTTTAGTCCATAAACTGTATACTTGAATGATATACTTAGTCATTTTCGAAATCTGTTCAAAATTATCTTATCTTATCAAATACAGACGTTCCTAAAAAAAAAAGATGAATACGTCCTGTCCCTAGATCAATCTAGTCATGTATGATAATCAATGACTTAAACTGTTCCAGGTCTGACACCACGCATTTGTAAAGTAATTCACAGAAAGATGTATAATAGGTTGTTAAATAGACATACACATAACACTGCAATCTCTAAAAGCTATTGCATAACATTTAAATAAATAATAAATGGACCAATAATACGGCAGCATCGTTCTACAACTGCCGAATAATTTTTAAAATAATAAGATACATAAATACAAGATATCCTCATTCGTTAAGTTTAAGAATATTTAAATTTCAGAAGAATATAATAATAAAATATAGCAGATAAATAAATAGGAAAAATCAATTATCTATCTTAGGAAAATAATACTGGACACAGTGTTATTGTGTGATATGCTAAACACGCAACATAATTCATGTATATTTATATATCTATAAATATCTTAAATAAATAAGTTATTCTTTCATTTATAAAGTATACAAAATGTAAAAGTAAAAATTTGACTAATAAGACATATATATAAATATGATGGCAGTCATATAGAGACATACTATTGTATTCAACGTTCAATACGAATAGGTTTTATAATTTCATTAAATTAGATCTAAGGATTTCAAGTAGTCAAGCATACTAAAACAAGGACACAGAGATTTATTTGCTGTCTTTGCCAGAGTTTTCCTTTTTGTCTTTCTCTTCCTCCTCTTCGTCTTCATCAGTTGTATCTCCTGTGGTCTCCCCGAACAGTTCTAGACCTCCAGTGTCCTCAACCTGGGCCATCTTATTGGACATCAGCCTCAGGATGACCAAATTCGGACGGTCGTACATTCCGAAGACAATGATCTGACCGCCGAGAACCACGTCGCAGACGGTAATCTTGGTGTCCGGGGTGAAGATGGCTAGAGCGGCACCTGCCTCAAGATCCCAGACGGAAATGTTCACTGCGAAGACAATGGCTTTTCTTCCGTTCTCCACGATAAAAATCTTCGAGTTGATCTCAAACCTCAGTCCGTCGTAGCCTCGAATTCGTCTGAGCGAGCTGGGCTTCATCGGGTCCCAAACGTGCAGTCTGTTCGGCGCCCTGCCAATGATGATCCTCTGCGCGTCGTCAGTGATGGCCAGGGCTGCCACATTAGACTCGTTTCTCAGCCTCCTTTTCACTTCCCCAAATCGACAGTCCCAGAGCGTGACGTAACTCAGTTTGCTATCTTCGTCATAATTGGCGTGGACCAGATGGCCGCCGTCGAACGTGAGCGCCGCGTTGTGTAGAAGCATCATAGAGTACTCAGTCTGAAGAGTCTGAACATGCCTCTTGGCCTCCACATCAAACACGCACAGGTGGTGAGCGTAGAAAGAGGCCACAATAATCTTCTGATCACCACTGATGATAAACTGATCAACTGCGTTTTCTTTTTCTTTTCGAAGCTCTTCCAGCCTCAGCCTTTCCATTTCTGCTTCCGCTTCGTGGCGGCGTTGTCTAGCAGATCTAGAAATACAAGCATGGAATATACAAATTATTAAATTATTCTTGTGAAAAGTTCCAATCGTCATAAGGATAAGAGAAATTATTTAAAAGCAATGTGGAAAAATAGTTATAAATGCACATTTTTCTCAAACAGACAACATAAAATTTGTGAATTTGAGACTTGCACTTCTCCTTTTGATATCAATAGAACATGATGCCATTCTATGATCTGAATGAATCATAAAATATGTATTGGAGGTTTCCTATAATGGCTAAGTTAACCAAAGTAAAGTATTATTATTATTAAGCTTAGTTTAGTTAATGTTTTTTTTTAATTCATTCAACTAGTTTCCGATATTAAGTTCTGAATGCGTAATATAATTTTTTCAAAGATTTGTATGAATGTTTTGACAGGCTTTCCCATCATTAATGACCAGACTAGGGAAAAAATGATTTTATTTCATAACGTATTTCTGGATTATACAGCTCAAGATATTGGATATTGAAGATTCTTACGATTAATTATATAAGGTTATTAGGTGCGGTGGTTAAATAGTAACATGTTTGGCTTCCGAACTGAGAAGTTCCAAGTTCGAATAGATTCCATCCAGCTCTAATGGGTACCTGTCACGTATCAATTTAAAATATTAAATAATTTAACATATCTATGCCTGTAAAGCACGTGTCAACTGTCGGAATTTCCTATGATGTAAGCAGACATCTGTCAATCTCTTGCATGACATTTCATTGCAAATTATATGATTGTTTGAAGAAAATGATGTCATAGGTTAAGCCAAGTGTCAAACTGGAGGTTTAGAAAGATGCTAACGAGAACCTTCAGTCGTGTGGAGAATGTTATAGAGATAGGACGTATTTTAATTTTGAGTTAGAATTTGTAGAGGCAAGTCTTGTATTTTATTAGATCTAGTAGTAATCTGATTATATTTTATTACTGAGCTTTGAACGAAGTTATTCATCTGATACAGTTTATTGTCTGTATATATTATATATATTTTGTGATTCCAAGTTCTGATTTAAAGCTCTGTATTTGATTAAAAGGATCTTCATTTATTGAATCTCTAAGATAGCATTTAGATCTAGAGATATAGAATCCCCGGCACGTCACAGTAATTTCTTGTAACATCTGACATCTCTAGAAAAGGTTTACACCTTTAGCACATCTCAGCACTATCTTGAACTAGAGCACCTGTAACTTATTCTAGCACTATCAACGATCAAGAAGAAGCAGCTGTGACACTGACACAAGTTGGGGAAAAGTAAAGCCGGTTATTCGTTGTGTTGGCCACATGGCACCCTCGTAAACCCTGGGATACAGAAATAGATGACCTTTACCATCATAAGAGATGATCTGCCCCATAGACCACCAGATCCGAATGGGTTAATTTACTTTTACTTTTAAAAAAATGCCAAAAACGCTCAATTGAAGCTCACATTTGCCAACTAAACCAAATCTACCATCGAGTTTAAGGTTTAGAAAAAATTGATTGGACTGTGTTAAAACGTTCACAAAAATAATCAAAGACGTTTTTAAGAACATTACTTTTCAACGCTTACTTATTCTCTTCGCCGGATACACCAAAACACCTTGCTATTTATAGTTTTTTTTCGCCATTTTTGAAAATTCCGAAATGATCATTTAGTCCTACCTAGCTACATAAACACAAAAAGCGTTTTTTTTTTTAAATTACAATTCTTATAATTAGTTTGCAAACTCTTCGGGAAAACTTAAACTTCAAAATTGCACGTACAAGGCTTTCGAATATGTTTCTAGAGATTTCACTAGAAAATTTACGGTTGGTGTTTAACTTTGGAAAAAGAATTACTAGCTTATAGGCCAAACCTATTATAATTTTTTTGAAATATTATATTCTAATATTAAATTAGGTCTAGACAATCTTTGTCTTCAACAGACACGTCAACGCAAATTTCTGCATGTAGTCATTGCTATGCAGATAAACGTTCAGGAACATTTTGATCACCATCTTCTAAGTCTGAACCTATTTCTCCCACAGCCATTTGAAACATATATTTACTGTGCCTAACAAAACATAGATCAATAAAAAAAATGAATAGTAATTATTCTTTATTTGTTTGACATCGAAACATGAACTAAATGTTACATTATTTAGAAAGGAAGCTGTTAATGTGGAGTTCTTCCCCTTGGATGAGCTTTCAATCAAGTCAATTACAAAGTGTACATGCTCAGCTTCCTTAAATGTATCTCACAATGTAGTGTTAACGTATCCCAATGCTTTTGTAATTGAACCAATTTAGGCCTCCGTTTATCTTTTTAAGATAAATACTATTTTATTGACCGAAATGACAATTTATGTATCATTAATTAGTTTATAAAAGCAAAGAAATCGCTCCTATAAAATATTAAAAGTTTTATAAAGGTGAAACAGTGTGTGTGTGTGGGGGGGGGTTCAAATTTTTTTGCTTTTGTATTACTTAATGTTATCTAAATTCAATTGTGTTTCCTCGAATTGATTTTTTATAACATTTGGAGATCTCAATATTAATTAAGATGCCCCACTCATAAACAAATATTGCTGCACCACTTTAGATGGTACTGAACCTTCAACTTCATCCCATAGTCTGTAGAACCGATGGTGTATCATAAAAGATCTAGTGACCACCTTTCAACTTACCTATCTGTCTATTGCCTTGGATAGAATTTATTTCATAAAAAGAAATTCCAAGAAAATCTAAGGGAGGTGATTCTTTATATTAATGATAAAAAGAAACGAACTATGTTCTCAATTCCCTCCCTTTGCTTATTTATTATTCAAAAAGGAATCCTGTTTGATCAGGGGATTGATTGTTTAAAACTGCACAGTGTAAACTGAGTTCTCAGTCTGAGCTTCATGCACCCCTCAAGGTTGTTGTGTTGTCCCTCCCGAGGAGACCGCTTCTTTCTCTTGAATGTTTGCGCACTTGATTCGTTCTAGTTCAGTGATGCCCAACCTAATCTCATTTTTGACATTCTTGTCGCGGGCCGCATGACAGAAAAGGTATTAAAAAAAAAAAAGAAATGAAATTGACCTGAAAAAAATTGGCACTAGTGCTTACATTATTAATGGGATATTTCAAGTTTATCTTTGTTTTTACTAGCTGGAAAATGTCTTCTTGTCTCTACTTAAAATGTAAATATCATTATAGAAACTTTTACTACAGATTCACGTTCTGGTCTCTTTTTGGTAAAATTCCCTTCGATCCTCCAATCTCTAGGCGTAGTTTAGCAATTTTTTATTCACTGCTCAGAGCAAGAATTGCGTCATATTTCTTTTATGGCGTTTGTATGTTGCTTTTACTTAAAAAAAAAAAAAACAGAAAAACACTCACTCTTTCTGAACAAATGAAATATGTTGGCATGTTCCACAAAAAAGTAAAGATCCGTTTAACTCTCCTGGTAGATTTTACATTCAGAGTCTACTTTGTAGTTTCTTCGGCTCTCTCTTTCATAGCCTACACATGTTAAAGGTCATGGTACCAATCCATCAAAGAAAAAATTGAGGGCCTAACGTAGGTATACATTTTTCAATCTTTTTTCTTTTGGAGGCAGGGGATTTTCTACACTTTGTGTCGACGGTTCGGCAGGCCGAATGGAACATTGTCGCGGGCCGTATTTCGGTCATCGCTGTTCTAGTTTGAAGGGTATGTTTGTTGGTGGAGTGACCAAATAGTTATGGCCCCCTCCCGCGTCACTTACTCTGACTACACACGCTGGCTTAGGTTCCCTCTTCCTTTTTCATTCGCGAGTTGTAAAATTAATGAGTTCAATCATTCGAGACAAGAACACGGGCACTTCGAGTCTCTGCATAGCACTAGTGCATTATTGCTTAGCCAGCTTGCCGAGAGAGAGAGAGAGAGAGGGAGAGAGAAAGAGAGAGAGGGAGAGAGAGAGAGAGAGAGAGAGAAAGATTCAGTGATCTCATTCGCAGTATCTATATTGAAATTATTCATCAGCCCTAAGTAATACCAGACACTAAAAGCCGACATGTGGACAGACAGTAGACCGAAAGACAAACTTGAATTGACTGAGCTTATCTACTTGGTAACCAAAAAAAAAAATATCTACCTCCCCTAAACTAAACGTTTCATGTTTTTCAGGGAGTGAAGTGATTATGTGATTCAAGAATTTTAGACTCCTTTAAGCTATGGTGGTGTGGTAAAGCACTGAAGTTCTGAACAAAGTGTCCCGGGTTCATTTCCTAGCAAAGATTGGGCTTTTTAATTTTGGGATATTTAGGACGTCTCTGAATCAACACAGCTGTACATGACATCATCTGCCCTATAGATCGCAAGGTCTGAAAGGGGACTAATTCAACTTATACCACCACATCAGTCAAGTACAATGTTTTTCTTGTTTTAATTACCAAACAAAATAATTCATAACCAAATGGTTAATGAACTGATTGGACAACTTGTCAGGTAAAAAAAAAAAATGATTGTGAACATTTCTTGATCCGAGATTTGGGTTTAGGAGAAATTTAACGTTTTCAAACAGAGTGAGTTGATATAAGCTTTGACTGATTTAAAATGGTAATCAGGTAGAAACATCACAGACACAAACGAGTGAGTGAAAAGTGAAAACACATGTTTCTGTTGAGAAACGATGTGGGCAGAGGCGGCCCTAACATAGCGCGGGGCTCTGGGCGAGTGTCATATGTGGGTTCCCTGCGCCTAAATATACCGTACCACAACACACTAACAAGCTCGTCCGCTGCCTCTAACGTTGTAGGCCTTATTTTTGCTACTTAACAAACTACCTAACGTAGGTGCTGTACTATTTGCCTTTAAATAATTACATACTGCAGTGTAATTGTTCTGCATGAAAGATTTCGCCTTTTAAGGTTAATAAACGTGACTAATAATTCAGAAAAATTTTGCATGAAAAATCAATAAACTAGATAATAATTTCTGCTACGCACCCTGAAGTCGGAAAGTAACAAGTAATAGGAGAGCCAGAACATTTGCAATGACCAATAGTTGCTTAGACCGTCACAGAAGGATTCAGTCACGGAACCTTCCTGGCTTGTCGCTTTGAACTAATAATAAAACTATATATCTTCTCTCCCGACGTGCGGTCGAATGCCCAAGCCAAATTGATGTTCTTTAAGAACAAGATTTGCGATAGATGCTACATTTGTCCCTTGGAGTTGGCAGAACCGACTTTCGCGGAAGGACTATGTCACGTGTTTTCAAAATAAATAAAAACTCCTGCGTTTTCTTTTTTATTTGGTTTTTTTTTTTAACACGAGTTTTCCCTCGGCCACCCGATGTCTACGCATAGTGGCCAATTAAAAAAAATAAATGAATACATCATCGCCGAACTTTCTGGATGCTGATTAGCAGAACTAACAGAATAGTACATTAACTGATTCAGTCGAGACCAATCGTTATAGTGGCCTCAAAACTGACCTCCTCATTACAGATTGTATGAAATTGTTATTGAGATAATTAAAAATAGTTATTGAGGAGATTAAAAGTGTCAGGGGAGTGTCTTGTGATACTGTTCGTATCCAAAAATAGTGTATGTATATGACATTGAATAGCGCGGAAGTTTTAATTTCTTGGAACGTATCCTCTAGAAAGTCAAGAACACATTTTTTTTTAAATTAATTTTTATTTTAAAAAAATATTGTATTTATGTTACAACACTATAAATGTCCTATGACTCTTTCACAAAGAGGTAACTAAGGCCTTGGAACTGGTTCAAACTTAATCACTATGGCGTCTTCCTATTCACATCCGATTGCATTTCGTTTATTTATTAGATACAGGTTAATATCTATTCGCTTCGGCTACATTTTGTTTATTAATGCCAAAGTGAACAGTTAAACAATGATAGTTTCGTAGAATCGACATGTCATAAGATACTGTCTTTACCGAAACTGAAGGGTATTTAAAACAAAAATGTCTGCCTATCTATCTATCTATCTATCTATCTATCTATCTATCTATCTATCTATCTATCTATTTTTCTATCTTTATATCTATCTATCTATCTATTTATCTATATGTTTTTCTATCGGTCTTTAAGTCTCTCTGTCTTTGAGGTTCTCTCTCTGTCTCTCACTCTAACTATCTATCTATTTTTCTATCTGTCTGTTTGTCTGTGAGGCTCTCTCTCTCTATGTCTCTGTGCATCTATCTATCTTTCTGTCTGTATGTCTGTCTGTCTGCTGTGAGGCGTTATCTCTCTCTCTCTATCTCTCTGTCTGTATGTATGTCTGTCTGCTGTGAGGCGTTATCTCTCTCTCCCTCTATCTCTCTGTGTGTATGTTTGTCTCTATGAAAGTAAATGCTACTAGAGTGCGACAGGTGGCGCTGTTTAAAATAAATAATCATACAAATGACGACCAAAATATCTACCTTCAAAACTCCATACAAATTGAGTGACTATGAGAGTATTCTTTAAATGAAACTAATACTCATAGTTCATGTATGCGTATGCGTGTGTGTCAGTGTGTGTGTCAGTGTGTGTGTGGCTGATTGTGTGTGTGTGTGTTTACCTGGATTCTGCTCGTCTGTCCCATGGTGTCATAGTAGCAGACGATGTTCTCTTAGGTTTCGGTGTGGTCACAGTCCTCAAGCCGCTGCGATCTGTCTTTCTGCGCTCCAGATCTTTGAATGCTGTTGCGTAATAAAACAAACATTGAAATCAATTCGATGCAAGAATGTTAGTTACAAAAATCAAATTTGGTTTAACGCTTCTTTGAAGTGCAGCTTTAAATCCTTTATTGGGGGGATCTTAGGACTGGACTTTAGGACTATTTATTACCCCTAAATAAAAAAAAATCTTGTGTTATAAATGACAGAGGTTTAATCTGTATAGTTACGTCCCACTTGTTTGTAAATATCATCTTACGTTTGTGAACAAAAAGAGGCAGATAATGACGCATTTAGGTTGGTCTGATATGTTTCCAACGCAACCATTTCAAGTGTTTTGTTTTATCATAAATAACAATTCTCTGCACTATCTTAATTCTATGCACTTTCTCTAGCGATCATTCCACCTCTCTAACCACCTCCATCCGGGCATGTCTATTTTGCGTTTTTCTTTAGCTTAAAGTTGTGCAAGGGAGACAGAAATTTCCATCTAATGATAATACAATGATACCATCACTTATTAAAACTTTTTAAAATGAATATTACTCTATGTATTCTATTTAATAAGTAATATTGTGACCTTAAAATAGGACTATGAACATTTTTTTAGAAAGAAAATTGCGAAAAATTGATCAAATTAAAAAAAAAAAAGGTGTTATGTGTACTTGCCTCGCTCTCAGCATAGCAGAACTCTGTTTTATGTGTACTAGCCTCGCTCTCAACATAGAACTCTGTTTTATGTGCACTAGCCTCGCTCTCAGCGTAGCAGAACTCTTGTTTTATGTGCACTAGCCTCGCTCTCAGCATAGCAGAACTCTGTTTTATTTGTACTAGCCTCGCTCTCAACATAGCAGAACTCTTGTTTTATGTGCACTAGCCTCGCTCTCAGCATAGCAGAACTTCATGGTTCAACGTCTACTAGCCTGGCTTAAAGTTTCTACTATGATTGAAGGTTTATTCACAAATGTTAAGATCTACTGGTTAGAGCACATATGCTAGAAGACCTTTTTTTTCTTCCTTTTAATGAAATGTCGAAAGTGACTCGTAAGGTTATTTCTAGTTTGGTGATCACGAATCGTCCATGAAGCACACTCGCTATTGCTGCTGTATTACTTTCATGTATTTGTTCATGTAGATATATATACTGGAAGGTTTTTATTCATTGTGTATATTTCAGTCATAATTTTGCGTTTTTCTATTTCATTTTACTTCACCTAGGGCATCCAATTACTTAAGGCCGGCCCTGGAGTATTGTACCCTACGTTTACAAAGTGTTAACTCGTAGTAATTTTTGTTAGTTTAAATTCTTTTAAGAAAAGATGTTAATTTTTTAGATTTTTTTTTCACTACCAATTAAAAAGATTGTACAAGGTTAATTTCCTCATAAATAACTGCACCAGACTTACTTGTCTTGATTCTAGTCACTGCATGGCCAGTTAATAGATTCCAGATGACAAAATGGGACCTGCTCTCGGAAGGTCCTAGAAGGCAGTCGTTGTCTAGAAGTACATACTCATGGGATGGGGCCGGCACGATGTAGCAGCCGGTCAACTTTCGGACATACTTCTTGAGCTTAAGGTCATACACCAGGACCGTCTGAAAGACAGGTCTCTGGTCCTGAGTGACAGGAGAGTACCCTTTGTCAGTTAGGATGACCAGTTTTGTATTTCTGATCACCATGGCGTCTGTGCCCTCGGACAGACCCCGCTCGATCCTAACTGCGGACTGGAGACATTTTCCTTTGGCGACGTTCCAAACACTAATTGGTCCATTGTTGATTGATTTGGCTACAACATACCTGTGAAGAAGAAAAGACAGAAAACAACTTTTATACAAACAAAACAACACTAAGAAGTAAGACACTTAGTTTACAAAGAATGACAGCAATATAGATTATTTCATTCCAAAGTCTTTCTACTCACACATATACAAGTCAGGTTCTGTTGTTTTTTTTTATAGAGCACTAGACATATATTACCCGCGACCCGCGGGTCTCTATTTGCGCATTACTATCGATATAGTCACTGAGAGTGTTTTGTAAACAATTAAACGAAATAATAATGTAATAAGTAAAGCGAATGTGTCAATATAAAAATATTGTGAATGAAGCTCTCAAATCAAAATAGCTAATAGGCTTAAATCCATTTGTTTAAATTAAAACATTTGCTTGTAGGCCTACATAAATTTGATTAAAATTTGAGATGGATAGACTTAATTTTGTATGTTCGTGTGTTACAGTATAAAGTAGATCTTGAGGTAGACATAGATCTAAATCTACACTAATCTAGAGTTAAAAATTGGCATTTATAGAGTTCATTCTGTGTTGCGCATGTATGACCTTTTTTCATGAATGAATATAGGCCTATTTCAACACGGTTACGCAGCTTTATTTAGCGAACGAATGTATTAAAAATGCTTTAGAAAAACAAATTTGAATGTTAATTTGATTAAAATATGAAATGAATGGACAATAATTAGTACGTTTATGTGCTAAAGCATAAAACTATCTTTGCGAAAAGAAGTTTTATCATCTTAGAGTTCAATAAGAGTTGTAGACCTAGGGCTAGGAATAGACTCAGTAGAGAGGTGTGTTAATCACTGTTAATGTGTAACCATTTGGTAATGTCTAATGAAAGGATGTTCGCCAGGAAATCTGTAGTCACAGATATCAGGAACTAAGTTATGTAAAAAAAAGGCTTTTGAAACACAAAATTGAAGGTTAATTTTATTATATAATGAAATCAATGGATCTTCTTTTGTATTTTCATGTGTCAAAGTAAAAAACTATCTGCGCAAAGTGTATTTCTTAAAATTAGATCTAGGTCTAAATCCTTTCGATCTTTTCTCATGTCAACATTGTTAACCATGGCCTAGATCCATAAATACTATAGCTTAAACAGAGTCGGAGAACTTTATTTTTTTTTAGGGTCTTAAGTTTGTTTTAGGGCTACAATACATACACTACGGTCTAAGTTAGTACCCAAGGAAATTCCTGCCTAGTTTTATCAAGATTGGTCAAGCGGTTTCGATGTCTATAAGTAACATACATACATACGCCTCACATTCTACTTTATAATATAAGATAAGCTGTACAAGCAAAAGTTTAAATTCTAGTTTTTTTTGTTTTTTTAAAGGGGGCGTGATGACTGAGTGGTAACGCGCTTTGCCTCCGAACCAAGGGTGTAGGGTTCCAATGTAGGTAAAAAATGGGATTATTCCGCTGTGTGTTTTTTTTTCCTTTTTTATTAAGGACGCCCCTAGTCCAGGTGTGGGCAACCTTTTGAGTCGGAAGAGCAAAAATTAGAATTTACAAAATTCTAAAGTTTTTAAAGAGCCACAAAATTTATTTTTCTTTCTTACCAACAATAAATAGTAGGCCTACTCACACAATATTTAATGAAACAAAAACGTATATATTTATTCATATATAATTAGTGTTTTTCACAACAAAATATATAATATACATTTGGCATTAGTACATAATTATTTTTTTATTACGGTACCAACTAAAGCAATTAAACATTCACCCACACTAACTTGTACTTCACTAACAAACAATTGAGCAAACAAATTCAATGGGAGCGATGGCTTTGGTTTTAGAAAGTTTGGAGACATTTGGGTCATCACCTTGTTGTTTTTAGTTTCAAACACGACTCTAAATTTTCATTTGTTTGTAGGCTTCTTACTTTTCATTTTATTATACTCATTCTAGAGAACACTTGCTTGCACGTATATGTCGATCCAAAGATAGTCAGTAGTCCAAAGGCCAACTTCTTCCACCCACTGTAGCATTTTGGAAGATTATTCCATGCGTCGAATCAACTCTCGGCATTCCGTTTAACTGTCCACTTTTGTTGCATAACTTACATACAGTTCTTGACCTCCACCTTGATTTTCAACTTTGTAAATTTTCCACCCCACAAAACTTTACTTTTTAAATCGATCTTGGTGTTTCTAGAGATCCAGTATCAATTTCAAACGCATCAATGTGGATTGTGTTACTATCTGTGTTGAGAGGATTTACTCTGGATGCTAGAATGGCTTTGTTGATTTTGAATTTCTCAAATCTATCAAGAAATTCATCTTTGATTTTTTTTATAACTGTGCTGAAGTAATATGTGTCAAAAGTTGCTCTGATTTTATCCTGATGCTGCTTTAGACATTGAACATGAAGTAACTTAACGCTTTGAATATCTTCTGCAAACAATTAATTTTTCTTCAAAACAAACTAATTCTTCTACCAAAACATTGAATGGGTTTCCCTTTCCTTGCAGTTTTAGATTCAGGTTATTTAATTTCTCTGTTATGTCAACTAAAGTTTTTTTTTTGCAAATATTTGTCGTTCTCTAATTATGGCTGATTAATGACTTTTTCATTTAGGAATAAATTTATTCCATTCAAGCACAAACAAGACGTTTCAGCCATTGCACTTTATTGGGCAGAAGGAGCTCGGAATACTGAGTCTCCATTTAAGTCTTTAAAACTGACAATGGTGAAGTACTTTTGAGAAGATGATGTTAACAATATTGAATACCAAATGTATGGCCTCAACTATTTCGGCCGGACTGGTGTATTAGTCAGTGAAACGTAAGAGTTTCGTGGTATATTTTGCTCTGAAGAATCGTAGTTGGCTCTTTATTTGCTCCCGTCATACTTCTAGCTCCATTAGTTTGCATTTAAACGATTTTATTTCCATTGATCTTAATGTCTTCAAGGTATTTTTGCATGGCATTCGTTATATCCTCATCTCTAGTTTGTCACGATAGCGGTATCAGACCCTGAAGTTCTTCCTTTGGACCTTGAGAAGAGATATACCTGACAAAAAAGGCAACTTGTGTTGTGTCTTTTATGTTGCAAGACTCATTTATATCAAGTGATAGGGCAGAAGAAAGTTGAATATCTTCCACCTGCAAATATGTTACATTTGAAGACATTTTAGCCAATCTATTTTGTACTGTTTCAGCGGATAGTGGCAAATCTTTGCCTTTTTTCCAAAGATTTCTGGTTGTTTTTTTTTTAAATAAGGAAACAGTTCTTCAGATGCATGTAGGAAGCATTCACCATCTCTAAATGGATTGCTTTTTTGTCCAACTTCTAGTGGTACTGCAAAGCTGGCCATATTAGCATTACTTATAGAGTACTTCTAAGTTTGAGAAGATAATCGCTTCTAACTCATTTTTTTAAAACAACAAACTATATGCCACAGCCAAAGCACGTGAAAATGCATATTCGTCTTGCATCGAAAGCGAATTAAAAACTACATAGAAACAAGCGACGACGCCGAGAACTTCTGAGGAACTGACAACAGTGAAAAGGCGTGTAATGGGGGAGGGTTATGGTGAAAAGCGAGTATAAGTGGCTGAGAGATAGAATCAGCGCCTAATTTTCATTAAACGATTCAAAACTATTTAAAAAAATGTTTCGATATAATAAATAATATTTGCGTATGGCACTAAAGAGCCGCAGCTTCACACCCAAAGAACGGCATGTGGTTCGCGTACCGCAGGTTGCCGACCCCAGCCCTAGTCCACCCAACTCTAATGGGTACCAGACATTAGTTGTAGAAAATAAAGGCTCTTGATCGTTGTGCTGGCCACACTTCACTCTCGTTAACCTTCGGATATTGAAACAGATGACCTTTATATTGTCTGCACTATAGATGACAAAGTTTGAAAAAGGTATTTTAGTATAGAGACTATCACAGTCATTTACTCTAAGTTTACAGTTTTATTTCAAAAATCCAGTTAGGGTTCTTTAAGTAATAAAAGAAAGTTCGAGAGAAAAAGAAGAGAAAGTTATATAAAGAAATATGTGGGCTTTATAGTGGAACTTGTAAGTCATAGCACACATCAGAACTACTGTTATGGTCCATATTAGTCCAAAACACTTTAGTCTTTGACACTCTAGATTCTAGACCTATTGACATTTAAGAAAACGACAGATTTTATGTTATTATTGGCGACATAGCACAGCAACTATACATTCACATTGCAAGATGAAATTCAACAATAATGCACACACACCGATTACCTAAAGTAAACTTGTTAAGAGATTAGAGAATTATTGAATAAAATAAAATAAATTGAACAGTCTAAATTTAGACATGCTCATATGAGCATAGACTTAGAGACAGCAGAAGCAGTCCCATGACACACGTAATCAGGTTTTGGATTGGATGCATAAAAATAAGCAAAAAAAAAAGGAAAGAACACCACAATGTGATATCTTTTTTTTTTTTATCTTATATAGATTTTTTTTTTTAAAGGAAACCTCAGAATTTCCACTATTCAATTTTAGCCTTGTCATCATATGAATCCTTGGGCCTCAGGCCTCTTTTCTTTGCCTCTTTATTGGGCTTTATATGCCTCTTTTTTTGGGCCCTCCTGCCTCTTTTGTGGGCTTTATTATTATTATTATTATTATAAGTTCTCAAATTTCACAAATATTAAAGCTTAAAGAATTAAAATTAAACTTTGAAATATGATTAATCCATACTTAATTAGTAAATAAAATAGTAAATCTACATAACTAGTAGGTAGAAAGTTCAAGATTAATGAAAACAATCAAAACTGTCTTGTGAAGATTTAGTCTCCAGACTTAGTTGTCTGTTGATAAACTTTGAGTCCATGTGATGAATATCTAATGTAATTAATAGTTTAAATATTCATTTCTAGTTGATATTTCTCTTTTTTTTTTTTAGATAAGAAAAACAATATTTTTTTTAAACTTTGAAGTAATAAAATTAATACCTTTAGAATATTCCTAGTTGAAAAAGAAAGGTTATATTTAAAAACCAATAACTTAAGTAACTAACATAAGATAGTGATATCGGCAGCTACTGCAGTGCTTCCACTTTTTTTTTTTTCAAACAATGTATATATTAATAATCTTTGAATTAAAATAGCTATATATTTTTTGATTATTTCTTATTTCTTTTTAACTATTTCTTCTAATACGTCCTCTTCTCCCTCTTTACTTTATTCATTATTGCGTACCTTTTTCTGTCTTAATGTCTTTCTCCCTTTCTCCATCTCTCGCTGTCTCTCTGTCTGTCTCTCTCCTACCTCTCTCAATAAATATATAAACAGCAGGACAATAGAAACAAACAAACAAACAAACAAACAAACAAACAAACAACAACAACAAAAAACAACGATTTCTTATACCTCGGGTTATCTATCATTGGCCAGATTTCAGCAACGCCGTAAGTCTTCTTGGCCTTTGGCGATGGTTGGTTGATCCTGGAACTGATGTCCCATATTCGCAGGGAGCACTCCCCCTCTGCCCCCGTGATGCAGTAACGGAAGTCTTTACACGCGCCCATGGTGCTGACAGAGGGGTGGTGCGCCAAATGTTTGTGGTCCTCAGTCTCCAGGTTAAAGAGCACCACGTCAGATGTGTGGTTAGTCTTGTTGAAAGAGACACCTATGGCGTGGCTGCATGCGAGATTGAGGAAGAGGTAGCGAACGTTGTCCAAAGGGCAGCCGCGTATGCTGCGGATGTATGTGTTTTTGACAATATCGAAGAGCTCCAGAGTATGAATCTCGCTCATCGTGATATTCTGTTGTCTGCAGCAGACGATGTAGTAGTCCCGAGATATGGCCAGGGCCACGATGGCCGATGACTTGTCATGGCACTGTAGTGTGCCAATTATCTGCCCAGATCGAGCAGCTTGAACTGTAGCCATGCTGTTACTTCTAAACGCGTGCAAGATTTTATCGCCAACTGAGGAGTCCGCAATCAGAACTGCATTGTCTTTGTGAATGCTGTTATCCGGAAAACTTGCTTCACAAAGCAACACAAAGCTGTCCAAACTCCATGATCGAAACAAAGCCGAGCCATCAAAAACTGACGCTAAAATTTGACCGTCAGCTGTCACTGCTATACTGGGTGGGTCAATAAAGTTGTCGAAAATTGCTAAACAACTATGTGATTTAATGCTCCAGACTTTAATACCCTGGCCCTCTACTGTAATAGCTAATGAATTGTCTTTGGCTATTTTCAGAGTTGAAACGTTACAACCTATACCTTCAATTGATTTAATAACCCTGCCTGTCCTAATGTCCCACAGCTTCATTGTCCTGTCTTTGGAAGCAGTCAGAACCTGCATTCCATCAGTTGTCATAGTAAAAGCAGTTATGGGCTCTGAGTGTCCAGACAGCTGATCACACAGAACACCTCCAGGCTCGGACAGACAGCTAATTGAAGGAACCAACGCTGGGAGCGAAGATTGTTTCGCTGTTGCCACAAGGCTGTGAAGATTTGGGTACTTTTTTACATCCCCGGGGGATTTAGGGTTATCGTCTGTGAGAATGTTGTTCAGCCTACCAACAATCTGAGACGCCAGCTGTCTACTGTCGCACCTGAGGGCTTTGGCTGATAAATGCAGAGACTCGTAGAGCAGCTTCAACTCTATCTCCTGGGGCTCTGCGGCTATGATTGGCTGATACTCTTCTAGAAGAGATGCTAGAGATGTGCCGCAAAGTTTGGCCAACATCCACTCGAAATTGCAAAGGCAAGACTGCTTTAACTGAACATTCAGCTGGGCTCTGAGAAGATGATAGGGTAGTTCGTTGACTTTACGAAGATTGTACAGGCGATCGTCACCGTAGCCCATTGAGTCTGGTGGCTCGGAAAATAAAGCTTGATTCGACACTAACCTATCTGCTCCTTTTTCATTTCCCGTAAATGGCTTTGGCGTACCCGCCCATATGGACTGGAAGTATTCTGCTACAGCTTTATGATATGAAGGCGCTTTATCTCGTTGTACGAGGTACCTTTCATCGGCAGCTTCATTTATATCCGAGTGCGCCCAACGTATAGTCACTAAATTATCAGCCTTGCACTCGGAGATCAAGTCCTCTATATCTTCTAGCAATCTGATCCATAGAAGAGGCGGAATTCGCCGGACCGAAGGCTTGAATGCAGCCACGACGTCATCCATGACAGCGTCGTCTAGAGAAAGCAGATCCTCCATTTCATTACTTGTAACGCCATTTCTGCAAGCTGTGATGTAGCCTAGCGCACGCCTGACCAGTGGTTCGCCATGATCTCTCTCCAACCTTCCAAATCTCAAAGTCGCCAACTTTTTGACTGTCTCTCCAAGTTTGGCCCACTCTGGTTTCATGTAGGATGACCATGTCAGGACATCTGTAAATGCAACCTGTGAAAATATTGCAAGTTTCATAAAACACAATAGAATGTTGTAATGTGTTACAACATTGAACGAACAAAATGTAAGTCTTGAACACATTTTTCTCATCCGTAGATTTCGGAGGTTCCTTCAGAATTAAAGATGATTAAGACCCAACCTAAACCTCCTGTAGGACAGGTGATTGAAGTGGAAAGGCCTCGAAATCGGGACCATTGTAAGTACAGTTCAAAACGTTAATGACTGAATCAGATGTCCTTTAAGGTTCGAGATGACCGCATCCCTTTTATGAACCATGTGACCCTGGAAAGGCCTTTATCCCGTTGCCAGGATGATAATTTGCATCTTCACCGACTCCTCTGTCAGGAGTGCCCCGGCAACTAGGTAATCATGTCTAAAAATCTTCCCTAAAAATAAACACTTTGAGATAAGCGCACCCTGTGGCGATTACTGCTCAAACTTCCAAACCGAAATTGAGGCAATTACCATAGCACTTCAGATAGATGGAAAACAAATTATATGAAGTAGTGCAACCACCATCAGATATTGTTGTCTTTACAGACTCCCAATCTACTCTGCAAGCACTTGACAGCAGCACCTCAAACAGCCCACTCATTGTGATAATCCACCAGATGATATCAAAATGAAATATCAATATTACACTACAGTGGATCCCTGGACACATTGGCATCATGGGAAATGAAAAGGCAGATAAGCTATCAAAGGCAGGTTCATCTATGGAACAACCAGATAGACCTGTTAACTACCTCAGCCTAAGGTCAATGTTAGTCAACAATCACTTGAGGAGTGGCTCAACCAATGGGCATCAGGAAACACAGGCAGAGCCATGTACAGAGAAATGACTACTCCTAACAAACTGGACAGTATTAACTTCCTCCCACGCAAAGAACTATCTACAATCTTTAAACCAAGAACAGGACACACACCACTATTAAATTACCACCTGAACAAAATAAACTCCACACAACTACCCCTTTGCAGACACTGCGCCCACCCCTTTGAAACCGTAAACCATTTTCTCTTTGAATGCCCCTGCCTAATCCACCTTAGGCAGACCCTAGTTCCACTACAGCCCAACATAACCAACAACTGTACGGCAGTGCTGAACAACTGAAGAAAACAGCACACTTTTTTTCCTTGGCACAGTCTGCAAAAGAGCACACAGCTCAGCAGCAATACAGCTGGCTAGAAGAAGAAGAATACCTTTCTGTGGTCGAGTGTTATCACTTTATCTGGTAACAAATACAACACAAGACCTTAAGATGATAAAAACATCGACAGCGTATTTAGGTCTGTGTTACCTTTAAAAACAAAGGGTATGGACATTTTCTGAAAGCGTTGACCAGTACTTGGAATTGTTCGTCTGTTATGGTCCTTCCAGAAGATTCGAACCAATAACGGAGCAAAGGTAAAGCATCTGGCTCTGTCAGTTGACCTAAATCCAGAAAATTTTGAACACTTCCGGAAAAAATCTTTCTAGCAGCAGGCAGGCATTCGTACTTGTCATCGGAGACTGTTGACAATATTAGTTTAACATGAGGAGGTAATTTGACTGGAAGCCACTGCAGTTTTCTCCCGTCATTTTCATCTAATAAAACAATAAAAAAGAAAATTATTAGAGAAATGAAAACAACATAATCAAAACCAGTTTTGATATAGCAAAAATGTCAAATCTCAGTACAATGCCTAATTAATGGATTCCCGAAGTGTGATTTTTTTTTTCTTTCTTAAAGTAACTGCATGTTCAAAAAACAGTTTGTATTTATTCGAAAAATGTTTCTGTCAATGTTGAGTTTCCATAGAACCGTAATGTGTAAGATCGACTGGTCTAAGTTTGTGATTTTGGGTTCTATCGAGCACAAAGAGGTGTAAAGCAATAGGTAAATAAAGAACTTACTAGTCAGACGATCAGCGCCATCGATTATGATGATTAGAGGCCTGGAACTTGTAGAATGACAAATTCTGCAGCCAAAATCATTTAATATTCCCTTGTAGTCCTGTTTATGAGCATAAATAAGTAGATCTTTACGACTTGCTAAAACAAATTAAAGTACAAAAAGTTTCTAATATTCCCGCGCAGACCTTGCATTGGGCAGACGCAGTGCAGATCATCTGTTTCTTTGAAAAACGACCTGCACAACAACGAATCACTTTTAATTCCCCCCATCTAATTTCAGGTATCCGTTACATTAGTTTGGAGTTCAAGGGTGATAAGAGTCTGGACAAATCAATATCTCAATATTTTGTTCACCAGCATTGAAGGACTTACCCCTTTTTTAAACACTTGATAAGTTGATAATTTCTCTTCGTTTTTTTAAGGAGATAGGAATTATTTATAGAGGTGAGACGAACGAGTGATGATAATTGTACATACCCTAGTTTTCGTTTATTTAATCCAGATAGTCGGTATTTTTAGCAACACCCGAAAGGGGAAAATCCGTTTATAATTTTGAGCAGTCTGTCTGTCGGTCTTGGATTTCTTAGGTCGAAAAAAAATAGAAAAGCTTTTGAAAAGCTAACTTCTCCTTCCGACAAAAAAACATAAATCTTATTATCGATAATAGGTTGTTAGATTTTGTTTATAAGTGAGCAACAATGCAAATGGATTATCTGAAATGGTTCTTCTGACTTGCATTACGTTTAGTTTTCTTGTCGAAAAAGTGTAGAAGTCTTAAGTTTTGATAAAAGTTTGTTCAGTTTGTCTTTAAGTACAAAAATAACGCGAAACGATTTTTTAATTTTAATTTTATTTTTAGACACTCTAAACAAGTCTTAATCTTAAATATTCCATTTCCATGAGGAAATCAGCTTTACTTTCTGCAGCATCTTTTTGAATTAAAGTACACACAGGTCCAACACATTTATAAAAAAAAGTAAAGTTTCCCCTTTCAGATCTTGTGATCTATGGGGCAGACGATTTTAAAGTCATCTGTTTCTTTGGCCAACGGTTAACGTTGGCAGAGTGGCCAGCACAACGTTCAACCGCCTTTACTTTCCCCCAATGTCAGCTAAGCTATTAGATTTGGGTGAACTCAGGGGCGCCCTAAAAATCGCGAAACTTAAAATCCCTGTCTTCAACGAGATTCGAACCCAGGACCTCAGGGTCGGAAGCCAAGCCACATTCGACCCTGAGCGCCCCCAACACATTTATGGCTTCAGGAAATTCAAGGCGTCCAGTCTGTTCGACACGGTTAAAAATCCTCGAGAATATCATGTCACCCACAAGTCAAAGCGTGTAGAGATCTATAAGTTGAGCTTCTTTTGTACGTAAAAAAATATTTTTTTCCATTTCAATGTCAAATACATACACAGGGAGACACCAAGATGGCTTTAATGGATATATTTTTCTAAGGCAAGCTTTGACTGTATAAATGGGTCGCTGGGTAAAAATAAATTGAGTATCAATGCTCTATTTCAATACCAATATGTAATACAATTGTGTTTTAAGGTATCCTGATACAAGTTCTAAGAATTATAATCACTATAAGCGTAGTATCAAATTCATTCATTGGCCTCCTTCAGTCGTAGAACGACTATGGTTCATCTCAGAGCACACTTCCTCATGTGGCTGTGGAGCCCTATTTTGGAGAGACACTCCCGTCCACAGATAGTGCAGGTTAAGGTGGTTTTTGCTTCGGTGGTAGAGGAGCTGGCTGTTTTACTGATTGTACGTTTTTCTTCCTGAGCTGAGACCCATGTACTTTCACTGTCCATAGCTTTTTTGGTCACTCTCTCTCCATCTGTTGCGGTCTAGAGCTATGTCCTCCCAATTGTCAGTATTGATGTTCACTGATTTGAGGTCACGTTTTATTACATCTATGTAACGGAGGTGGGGGCGACCAGTTTTTCTTGTGCCAGTCGCGAGTTGACCATAGAGGATGAATTTCGGGATGCGCTTGTCCTCCATCCGGCGAATATGTCCAAGCTAGCGCAAACGGCGTTGTCTGAGGGCTGTAAAGATGCAGGGAATATCTGATCGCGTTGTGGATTAGTATCAAATTACTGAAACACAAAACAACTCTCCATTTTGAGATAATAATGGAAAAATAATGAAAACGATCATAAATTATTTTTCGACAGGTAAACATGCCAAGGAAGGACAACCCTTGATGAATATTTCTTCACACAAAAAAGCGTATTATTTCCCTTGAAAAATAATTTTTAAAAAATGGTTTTTCGTGACTCACATTACTACGACGACAAAATAAACAAACTGCTGAATACGAGACAGTCACAGACAGTCATAGACAGTCACACACATTCCATATAACAGATCTAAAAAAAAAATCAAAATGAGAACTTTAACCCTTAAAACGCGTGTGGTAGTTTAGTCTCTAAACATCAGAATTGTAATTCCATTTTGTATGTATCATTTTAAAACAACGGCGCTTTAAGGGTTAAAAAGAAAACATTTCTGCATTGTCCGAGTGGACCATTTGTGGAATAAAATGCTAAGTTTCAACGTTGTCTTTTGTAACATTGCCACAACGACTAATTTAAACAGTGATGCACAAACTGCGGCCCGCGAACTTCTTCTGGCCCTTAATGTGTGCTATAGGGATCCTGCAAACTTCTAGACACAGTACATAAAGAAGCAACTTACAGCTGGTCCTATCGGACTCAACGACTTATGCGACACGTGTCCTGCGTGTCGGAAATTTATATCATCCTCAGGCAGTACAGCCCATCAGGTATGCTCTGCGGCCCAAATTTTTTCTACTCCTGATGCAGACAAAGCTGTTGTCCGCCAAGAGTTTAATTAAGTTTTCTTTAAGTCTTTTGCGCTTGGCTTCTACAAGGACTTTCCTCCGGGACTTAAATGTGTTTGCCGCGGCTTTCCGTAAAAGCTCTTCAACCGTCTCCTTCCGATGCCATCTGCTGCCAGCTACAGTTTTATTTAGTCAAGAAGTTTTTTCAGGTTTATTTAAAGTTCTAAAATAAGAATTTTAAAACGCCTACATCGGTTTAGTTGTACTAACTGTTTGGAGCAACAAATGAACAATATGTTATTGTCTATTAGATTGTCACGTCCTTTGGGATCGACTATTTGTTCCATGACAAGCGTGTCCGAAATTTATATAACCCACCACCAGGCTGAGTTGTTGGTTGCCAATAGATTAAAGAAATAGATTATCAATTACCGTGGGAACTTCATCCGGGCTCTGTCCAAACATATAGCAGAGTTGATAGCACACGTCCTGTAGCATGTCTCTAGTGCTAGTTGAGTTAACTGTACAGCCGATCATACGAACCAAAACTCTTGGAGGCTCTTCATCACTGTAACAGAGAACATATCCCGTATAAGAAAGAAATTTCCTTTATAAAATATATATCCTTGTACGTAAAGATACTATCTTAAAAAGATTTGAACTTCTTTGTTTGAACTTTAAAGAGGTGCAATTAGGCGAGAGAGGGTAAATAGGTCAAAACTGTCTTTATACCTCTTAAACCATTTAAAAATTTCTTTTGCTGTTTTCGCCATGATGGCGGACTTTCCGCTTCCGGTTTTCCCATAAAGAATAAGAGGAGAATCTGATTGAGATTTCAAGTAGGTCTTTATACTTGTTAACAGTTCTTTCCGTCCATGGAAATTAGTGGCTCTGAATAGAACAAGTCAAAAAAATAAATAATCGAAATAAAAATTACAATACAAATGTATTGCTTTAATTTGGAAGACAGACAGACAGAAAGAATTGAGATAAGGTTTGTAAAAAGGGCCTTTATATGTCACGGGAGATATGCAAATGAAGGCTAAATTCAATATTTTAAAGTGACTTATACTACTATATTTAAAAAAAACAACATATTTTAGCTCGTGATTAAAAAAAAGCTCACTTCTGTTGACAACATCTGACATGCTCTGCCACTTCCTGGAATAGCTTCCCTTGCCAAGTCCTATTTTTCCCGAAGGATGTGTCCGATTCGTGCAAATGCTTCACCACAGAATCAGATACCGCTTTGGACATTCTCTCCACGTGGACAAGGTGCTCCCTGCGAAGGTCTGGCTTGATACCTCCCGGTGACCAGTCCAGTAAGAAATTACTAACCGCTGACACCTATAAGCATTGTCACGTAGCAAGTGAATGTTATTTACAGACAACATGGCAATGCATTTATAATTTATCATTTTAAGAATCTTGCATAAAAGAAAGTGCTATAGAATTAGACGACAATACCATTGATATTCATTATTTCAAAACAAAATGTTACCCAATGGTTAATGGACCTCATTTACCAATCGTAAACAAACAACATTTAGCCACATGATAATATTGATAAAACAATGAAAAAATGTATCACGTGACAGCCTTTATAATTGCGTATTTTGTATAGAAGAGACAGAGCACCACGTGGCTAAATGTTGTTTGTTTACGATTGGTCAATGAGGTCCATTGTTTGACATTTGTTGTCTATTTTTTACGTTTTCTAACATTTGGGAAATTTTAAAATTAAAGTTTTGAAAATTGAAAAGCCTTATGTTATCAACGTATTCATTTAACAGATACTTTTTTTATGCAATGAAATAATGCTTTACTATACCACAGTTTGTATACATCCAAAGCACACATATATTGCAACAGATATCTTGAATAGCTAACCGTAACATCTAGTTAAAGTCAGCGGTTCAGAGTTAATTCTATAATGAAATTAATAATAATTTCCCTTTATTTGTTGTTTAAAATTTTTCTCTACTTTTAGCTATTGTCTATTGATAGGTGTTTGCACACTAATTTAAAATAAAAGGTTTTGGAGAAAACTCATTAATTCACTTGTTTTAGTATGTCTTTTTTCTTTTCAACTCTGCTTGTTTAGTTTAAACAAAAAAAACGTTTATTCGAAATGGGTCAAGACAAAAAGGCTTAAATCACTTGATAAGATCTCTCTGTTTTAATAGAGTGTAATAAAAATTACTTTATTCTTATGTATAGTTTCTGTCAGCTCTTTCATCTTTCCCCAGGCCACGGTATCAAGTTTCGGGGGTCTTTCAGTGGCCAGATCCACGTAGTCCTGGGCAACTTGATCGTCTAAGTTGTTCTGCAAGTTGTCAAGGGTTCTCACAAGAAACACCGTACTGTCCCAGGTACTCTCAGTATCAACAATGTGTTCAAGTTCTCTTCCAAACACTGTGGACCAAATAGGGAAATACAAGTCGTTGATCACTTACATCAAATACATGCACACACACATACACACACACATGACATACAAAGCATATACTTGACGCCACTTACATGGAGTACCTCAGAGCAGTGAACACCAGGTAGTAAGGGGTTTCAGACATCGACAGAGACAGATGTTTGTGCAGACAGCTTGCCGCCCAATGCACAAGCGAGGATCTAAGTCTAAGCCCAAACACACACACACACACACACACGCACGCACGCACGCACGCACGCACGCACGCACGCACGCACGCACGCACGCACGCACGCACGCACGCACGCACGCACGCACGCACGCACGCACGCACGCACGCACGCACGCACGCACGCACGCACGCACGCACGCACGCACGCACGCACGCACGCACGCACGCACGCACGCACGCACGCACGCACGCACGCACGCACGCACGCACGCACGCACGCACGCACGCACGCACGCACGCACGCACGCACGCACGCACGCACGCACACACACACACACACACACACACACACATATATATATATATATATATATATATAAAGTACATCATGGTAAAGTTTCACTTTACTAATGCATTCAAACAATAAGAACTGTTGCTAGAATGTGTTTAGAGATATTGCAAAGGTATTCATCCTAAATCATTCATTAGATATTATGAATTGTATGTTTATGTTAAAATTTCTCATCTATTTTTGATTACGGTTAAAAAGTGTAACTTACCAGATGAAGTCAAATGCTCAAAATACCATATGTTGGTTAATGATTTCTGTCCAAATGTTGAGAAAATGGCCAAAAACTTATTTGCCAAAGTCATAAATGCAGCTTTAGCCTGAGCCCTTTTAGAGGAGTCATTTCTAGAGATGTCTTTGAAAACAGAACTGTACAGGAAATATATAAAGGGTACTGACAACTACAATAAAAATAAAGTTAAAGTTATTGTCACAATCATCAATTGTGGATGTCAGATGTCAAGATCTATGAAGATACTATGATAAATGTCACATTGAAGATTATCTTGATCTATATCACACCATCAATGATCGTGATTGCCGAGGATCTTGAAATCTTCTTTTAATAAGATGATCGTATAGAAGTAGCTAGATCTAGTTGATAATACGATCATTCAGAATATTGCCAGTTGATAAGAGGATCATCTAGAAGTTGCCAATCGCTAAGTCGATCAAAGTATTTTATTATATTCAATGAAGAAACTCTCTTCGTCTAAAACAATTACTTTAATTCAGAACTTGAAAAAGCTATTCACAAATAATTACAATGGTTAAATGTACTTGAATAAAATAACTGATCTACACAATAATAGAATTGAGTTCTAATACAAAACTCTAGTACGTGTTCTCTCTAACGCGTTCCATACAAGACTGACTAAAAATCTAGAACCTTTCCCCGGGTATAGCGTTGTCACGTGTCTAACGCACCTCGTTGCAATGCCAACCAATAAATGCAGCTCAATGTACAAAAATTAATATTTCAAAACCAATCACATTTATTCTGACACATAGCCCTCCGCGTGATGGAATTTCCCGAGGTCGCTGACGAGCTAAATATAGATACTGTGTACGTGACAGTTATATACAAGTTATGTGTATGCAAAATTGAAGGTATATTATATGTACTTTATTAGTGTTGTATACAAAAAGAACAACTGAATGTATTTAAGAAATACAATATAAACAGTTCATTAGTTCATTTAATTATTCATAATGTTGAATGACGCGCGGTGGCTGAGTAGGTAAGCACTTGGCTTCCAAAACCTGGGTTCCAAACTCTGTGAAGACTGAAGATTTTGAACTTTGGTATTTTGGGACTCCCATAAGCAGTAGCGGCTTTAAGGGGTGTCAAGCGGGGAAACCACCCCAAGCCCCTCTCCTGAGGGCGGCCCCGCAATGGGAGATTTTATTGCCACCAATTTCGAAAACCAAATCATTTCTCATTAACTAAGACTCTTTATGATACCAATTACCATTTAAGCTCTTAACATACATTTTTGGTTTCGAAATACCGTTCAGTTTTTGTAAAGACAGCATCTAATGACCTGCCTTTTTTAAGAGACTATCATTGTTTAACAATTCACCTTGGCCTCAATAAAAACACGTAGGTGGAAGCAACCAATCCAAATCTTTTATTTCGTATTATTACGTCGACGTCCAAATGGATTTTATTAGGAGAATAAAGTTAAAATAAGTTAAAATAAAGGGATAAAGTTCGAACTTATCTTTGCATTATGGAAAATTTTATATGAAAAAGTCATTTATAATACTTGTAGTAACATAAGTGCAGCTTTTGACAAATTGATTTTTTATGAAAATTAATAAACAATTATACAGTGTTTTCTTGACATTCCCCTGTGACACGTTTTAAGACCGCCAGCTTCCAAAACGTTTGGCGATGACGTATTAAGTTGTTGTTTTTTTTTTCCAATAGGCTACCCCAAGGTCAGAAAGGGTAGGCTACCAAAAGGTCAGAAAGGGTAGGCTACCACAAGGTCAGAAAGGGTAGGCTACCACAAGGTCAGAAAGGGTAGGCTACCACAAGGTCAGAAAGGGGAACTTTACTATGTGCATAGACATCGTGCGGCCGTGGGAAAACCCGCGTCACCTGTTAAAAAATAAGCGGGCGAGTATTTTTTTAAAAATTCATTTTTTTGAAAACCCGTGGTATAACTCTTTCGCAAAAGTCGGGTCTGTGAAAGTGTATGGACAACTGTAACTCTTATAGCACACTTTGTTCTTATCGAACGTCCAATTGGCTTCAATTTTCAGAGTGAGAGAGGAGACCTAATAGTGGTAGTGCACGAGTGTTTTGCTTTTTTAATTTGCTTCTGTTAGTGCAGAACAATTACAATACAGTATATATTTCAATACAGTATAAAAATACTTAAGCGGCCAAAAGTAAGTCAACAGTACATACGTCATGTTCTATGTTTTGTAGAAGAAAAAAAAACGCCCACAGCTTAGATGCGGACTTACTGTATTGTTATTGTTATAGCGTTAGAGACGGATTAGCCCGTTAGCGTGATGTGGTACAGTATATATATAGTCTACCCTAACGGCTAAGGGCCCCGAACATGACGCTCGCCCAGGGCCTCGCGCACAGCTAAGGCCGCCCCTGCCCAGAAGTCCACCTATCTCTATGTGCATAAGACTATAGTTGGGAGACAGTAAAGGCGGAATGTCGTGGTGGTGGACAGAGAAACAGAAGACCTTAACATTATCTACCCTAGAGACCGCATGGTCAGAAAGAACATTACTTTTTTTTTATCATATTACGTTGAAGCTGCGTGTTGATCTGAAATGCTTCATTAGATACAATATATCTGAAAATGTCAAAAGATATTATCTAACAAAGATTTTGAACACGGAGTAATTAATTGCCTCCCTTGCGTGTGCTAATTTTGAAACGATTTTTTTTTCTAAATTGTCAAACAAAATTTAAATGAAAATGTTCAAATATCGTGAGTAGATAATGCATGAATAATGTGTGAATAATGTATAATTGAGTTCCTCACGGAAAGTTGTTTTTTTAAAGCACATAGTAGTACCTATCATAATCATAGGACTGGATATCTGAGCAAAATATCTTTTTTTTTTAATTATTATTAACCTAACACAACTATTCCATTAGCATTAATCTTTTCTATTCAGGTTTTAGTTCCCATGCGCATATTAATTTGGCATACATCAAATCTTAGACTAGAACTCATACTGTAGCAAAATGTTAGAATCTATTAGTTTCTTCGTTTAAAAAAAATGTCATCATTCAAAAGGTAAAGGTCAGTGATCAACACTAATGGACCTCATTCACCAATCGTAAACAAACAACATTTAGCCACGTGATAATATTGACAAGACACTAAAAATTACGTATCACATGACAGCCTTTATGGATTGCGTAATTTGTATAGAAGATATAGAGAACTACGTGGCAAAATCTTTGTTTACGATAGGTGAAAGAGGTCCATTGAAAATGTTTTGAAATAAATTATTAATTTTGATGATGCGCTCCATTTTTAATCATTAAACTTTTCGCTAAAAGTAAAGTTCCCCTTACAGACTTAGCGATCTATAGGGCAGATGATGTAAAGATCATCTGTTTCTTTGGCCCATTGTTAAAGAGGGTGTCAGGTGGCTGCACAACGACCAACTGCCTTTACTTTTCCCCCAACTATTGTCTTAGTGCTGGGTAGACTCAAAGGCGCCCTAACGATCTCGAAATTCAAAATCCCAGTCTTAACCAATATTCGAATCCACGGTTCAAAAGGCAAGCGTTTTACTACCGAGCTACTGCGCCTCTACTCGGTTAAGGTAAAACATTTATTTGTACAAAAACTCTTTTAGGAAAACAAATACCAGTCAAATTCTTATTGATTTTATGTTTATATTGAGATACATTAATTATTTTTATTGCTATATCTTTCATTAGAGATGAAAAAGCAGAAAAGAAAAATGAACTCATGATTTATTCTGAGATTTCTTATTTAAATGCAGATTTTAAGTTCAGCCTATAATCTAGTGCTACAAATGTACATCAAGGTCTCGAGATAAGAAATGTGTTTCCACTAATACTATTATTACCTTATATTTTGAAGCCGATACACAGGTGGGACCGCATTGGTATCTAGCTGATACCATTGACTCAGCTGGTCAAGGTCAGGTAACTGCTCTTCAGATTCTTTTAAAATCTGAAACATTAAGAGGTTTATGAACTTACCGTATACCTTGGGTGTGAGTGACACTATCAGTTCGAAAGCAATAACATTGTACAATGTCTTAAGCTAAAGAGAACAAAAACAAATGTATATCACGCTGCTTCGAGAGCCCTGATCTGACTATAGGAGTGGAGAAACGGAAACCATATCCCCTGTTTATGTCTGCGCCAGACTTTCCAAATTCCGATTCGACAATTAGATTTTGATTTGTATAGAAATATATGAATGTGAATTAAGGGCGGCAACACAGGGTTTTTTACAAAGGGCTTTAAGCCCTCACATAAACAGAGTTCAATGATGATGAGTACAAAAAAAAAAACGTTGTTAGGAAAACATGTAAACCTAAAGCAGTTTCTATCAAATGCTTGTACTGAACAACCTGTTTTTAAAACTGCATAAAATGAAGGCCAACTCAAACAGAGACCAATTTTCATATAAGGCCTGAGCACTGACCTCCAACGTCTTAACCTGTGGACAGTTGAGTTTGGTCTCCATGGCCCAAAGACAGTAGAATTTGGTCTCCACTGCCCATAGACATTAGAGTTTGATCTCCACGGCCCATAGACAGTAGAGTTTGGTCTACACTGCCCATATATAGTAGAGTTTGGTCTCCACTGCCCATAGACAGTAGAGTTTGGTCTCCACTGCCCATAGACATTAGAGCTTGATCTCCACGGCCCATAGACAGTAGAGTTTGGTCTACCACTGCCCATAGATAGTAGAATTTAGTCTCCACTGCCCATAGACAGAGTTTGATCTCCACGGCCCATAGACAGTAGAGTTTGGTCTACACTGCCCATAGACATTAGAGTTTGATCTCCACGGCCCATAGACAGTAGAGTTTGGTCTACGCTGCCCATAGATAGTAGAGTTTGGTCTCCACTGCCCATAGACATTAGAGTTTGATCTCCACGGCCCATAGACAGTAGAGTTTGGTCTCCACTGCCCATAGACAGTAGAGTTTGGTCTCCACGACCCAAAGACAGTAGAATTTGGTCTCCACGGCCCATAGACATTAGAGTTTGGTCTCCACTGCCCATAGACATTAGAGTTTGATCTCCACGGCCCATAGACAGTAGAGTCTGGTCTACACTGCCCATAGATAGTAGAGTTTGGTCTCCACTGCCCATAGACAGAGTTTGATCTCCACTGTCCATACGTTGCGACGTTTTACATCAGTGATGAGGCCTACTAAAACGATCGGTCCGAGTTTAACCCTAAAATCTCTGTCCCATCACCTTGATAGCTTGCTGCTCTTGCCTCTGCGCCATACTACGTTTACGTCTCCTTTCATCCGCCGCTTGAATTGGGTTTTCACTAGAAGAAGGTTCGGAGCTAGCTTTGCGTTCGTAGCTTGGGTCTGGGTAGGTGACATCGCCATTTTGGACACTTTCGTCTGGCACTGAGCAAGAAACATATATAAAATGTTAGTGAAGATTTAACTGCTTTAAAAGCTGATATTTGTTCAAAAGAGTGTACTGCAGTCAGACCTCTGACCACTAAATGTGAAGACTGGCTAAAGAAACACATTTTTATATGCTATTTAAATCGATAGTAAAAACAAAACAAAACACAAAGACCTTGAAGAAAATATGAATTAGCTTTCACTCAAACTTTTCATCTTCTTGTCAGCGTCTAAAGTAAAATATAAATTATCTAATTCTCGATCCTTATATAAACAATTAAATATGAAAAACTACTTCATAAAAAAAGACTATGCGTCCTTTATAAATCTGATGACTGTTTCGTAAGAGCGAAAATTTTACTCTTAATAACTAATGAATAATAGATTTTAAAAAATGGAACATTTTCTACCACGCCCCCAGTTGACTTTCCCCACGAAAAAAAAATCTTGGTAAAGCAAATGTATAAATCTACTCAGAGTCAGTGTATCTAAAGTTCTTATGATATGTCTGTGCATTGAAACCTAGAAGACTGTTCCTGAACATTAATTTATTAAACTTCTTCAAGAGCATTGCCCACATGAAGAAATGCCCAAGAATACGTAGACACTTGGAGATAAAGATTTTTTTGTCCTCTTGCCATTTTAATTTGTGTGTGTGTGTGTGTACTTTGGATACTCAAAGGGTCAAACTATAGTTTTCCAAGTACGGTAGAACAGCTAGTAACTCTTTTCCCAAAGATATCCATCAATGGTTGAATTTCTAGGAAAATTGTTATATCTATTTTCGCGAACCGCGTCCAACCAACCACCCACCCACCACCCTGTGCTCATAAATGTGCAAGCTGAATAGAACGAAGAGAAACAAAAAGCGAGCTTTTTGGTGTATCCGGTGTACTGAATAAAGGAAGCGCAGACTATGTTTTGTTTTTGTTTCAAAAGACATATGATACTATTTGTGTGCGCAATATACCAGGACAACATCAAACTTTATACTTTATTTCACCCTTTCTATCAAATGTGTATTTATTTGGCACACTTGACTTTTGTTCGTTTCTCGTGAAAATACGCCATAAATTATTGGCAATCTTTTAATTTGATTCATGACCTCCGGGGAAAAGCATGAAATAAAATATCTCACATCTCTGCACCGCGTCTAATTGCTAGGTCTTAATTTTACTTCAAAATTTTAACAGGAAAAGGATTAAAGTTAGCTCTTCTGTGTTTACCATAGCGTGAAGCGAATCAAATGCAGCAAAGATCAAGTGATAATTCTTTTTTAAGTTTTGTCACTTTAAACAATGGTATAGGATCTTGATTAAATCTAAAAGATTTGTTGTTTATTATATGTAATATATTTTTTAACTATATATGTATAGGGTGTGGTTCAGATATTTAAATTCAAATTTAGTCTTTCGAAATAAAAAAAGTAGCATGTTGTTCGGAGCTCGATGTGGAGGTTATAGGTCAAAGGTTGGGAAGATTAGCGATAGGGTTAGAATAATACAATTGCTAAAAAAGAGTTAAAGTCGTTGGGCTGTAACTACATGCAACTAGTCCAACTAAGCCGTTGTAGATGTAATGGTGTATTATATGCTTAATTTGAGCAAAACGTGTACAAACTTTTTAACAAAAAAAAAACATTTATGAACATGATATAGCCTAAACCTTGTGACTTCTTTAGTATATTTATGTAGATATATGTAGGTGTTATGTATATTTGTATGTAGATGTATGTAGATGTATATGTAGAGATGTATGTAGATATGTGTATGTAGATGTGTATGTAGATGTGTATGTAGATGTGTATTTAGATGTGTATTTAGATGTGTATGTGGATGTGTATGCAGATGTGCATGTAGATGTATATTTAGTTTGTTTATGTAGATATATGTAGATGTATGTAGATATATGTAGATGTATGTAGATATATGTAGATGTATGTAGATGTGCTTGTAGATGTATGTAGATGTGCTTGTAGATGTATGTAGATGTATGTAGATGTGTTTGTAGATGTATATAGATGTGCATGTAGATGTATGTAGGTGTGTATGTAGATGTGTATGCAGATGTGCATGTAGATTTATATGTAATTAGTTTATGTAGATAGATGTAGATGTATGTAGATGTGTATATAGATGTGTATGTAGATGTATGTAGATGTGCTTGTAGAAATATTTAGGTTTGCTTGTAGGTGTATGTAGACGTGCTTGTAAATTGTGGATTTTAATGTAGATGTCTCTAAATGTTTCTATAATCACAAATCGCAGAGGAAATTGAATATAGTTAAATCATGAACAACTGAAACAAAACCCAATTTACTGAGACTCACTCTATACTCCATGTTTCTTCTCTCACTCGGCTCTCGTCTTCACCTTGTCTTACCACTTCAACATTTAACTTCCCTATTTTCTAACCTCAATTACGACGGGCTGACTAGTGGCTACATCAGAATCTATTGAGCTAATGGCGACACTGCACGTCTTTTTTGACTGGTCTTCTGTTTGCTCTACAGCATCAACTTTCACGCCCCCAACTTCTAACCTCAACTACGACGGGCTGACTAGTGGCTTCATCAGAAACTATTCAGCTAATATAACAAATTATCTGCCACACGTGGTGACCTCCTGAGATGAAATCTTATTGAAAAATCAGAGCAGGAAGGACACAATCCTCCTGTAGTGCTCTGGCAAGAAACTGAGCCGTTTGGCTTAGTGCCTCATAGCTACCATACAAGTCGAGTGACTGCTCAGACACGTTCCGCCTTAGCTCGCGGAGTTGGGGACACTCGTACAAGACGTCCGACACTGTTTCGACGCTCTCTCCACAGTGACGGCATCGGGAGTCAAAGTTCGGACGGAACCGGGCAAAGTATGCCCCAATAGGACAGTGTTCCGTCCTACACTATTCATAATCATATGCTGGGAATATATAAACAAAGGAGTGTAACTCTTAAACTCTTTCAACCTATTTAGTGGTCAAGAGGCTAAGAATGCTTGAACTTGGCTTGGCCTTGCTACCTATGAAGGGGACTCGAGGTTCGACACCCGACTCGAGCAGAGTTGTGTGTGTATGTGTGTGTGTATATATATATGATAATTTTAAAAAGCAGTGTTTCTCAACTTTCTGTGAAAAAAACAAAACAATAGAAAACAGCCATGTCGAGCCCTTTCTCTTGAAATCTTTGGGGTCTGGGGGAGCGCTGTAAGTCTTCTTAGTGGGGTTTCTTTTGCATTCTTCGCTGCAGAAGCGCATTCTCCTGACATCTACAGCTCATTATTCATCCTAATAAAAAATGACCTTTTCAAAAATGTTTTACTTAAAAAATATTCAAATATGAATTTACAGACCCTTAGTACATTTCAGATCAAAGGATTTGAAGAAACCCCACATATTTAGATTAAGGCTTTGAGGATCGCCGCCGAATAAATTTTTATTCGAAAAATAATATTTTTTTAAAAAGCTCATTTGTAAGTGATACATTTTGTTCAATAGGCTTGTTTGTGACTTTGTTTAGTTACAGAACAATGATTCAAAGCTCTAACAAAAAATTTCTGAAGTGGGAGGAGAAAATGAAGTGGACCAATTAGATTCTTCTCTAAATTTGTTTTTGCATTTTTAGGATTCAAGCATAAATTGTGAGCTATAATCCCAACTTATTTAATTAAGTAGAAAAATAGCAGGTTGAGTAAAGGTTGGAAAAAGGCAACTAGGAAAAGAATATTTGGGTTCAGAACTCATCTTAATCATTACTCTTATAATGAAAAATTTTCGTATAATTCTAAATTTTCCAAAGCAAAGTCTTTCTTTAAAAAATTATGATAAATTCATGTGAAATTATATAAACTCTGTCGCCATATTTGACTATTTAAAAACATCATGTTTTCATCTGGAAAGGGGAGGAGCGGTAAAGTGAAAACGATTAATCCTCGCTCCTTTTTATAATTTCTGCTAATGATTGCATTTGAAATAAAAGAATAGGGGTGGGGCGACTCGATATAAGAATTTAATTTATAGCATATATAAATTATATTAGTGACAGATTTTTCTTTTAATTTTGTAATTTCTTAACTATTATTCAAAAAGAAAAGTATTGGTTTGTCCGGTGGGCGGCAGGCGATTGCATGTATCGCCCCTCCACCTGGTACAATCCTTATTCTTTTTTTTTTATTTTACTAAATCATAACATTGGAGATTAGAGTGTATACAACATAATATACAAATAGGTTCACAAAACAAAACGCAGCTTATATGATATATATATTCAACATTTTTTGTTCACAATGATTTTTCCATGAAATAGGACCGCCCCCCCGCACACTCAGATAGCTAGAGTGGGGAGGGCAGTAGATGCACCTCACCGAATCGGCCAATATACCAGAAGGGGAGTGACATAATAAAAAAAATATTTAATTCAACTAATTTTGTTCACAAACTATGATTTCCCCATAAAAGTAGGACTGCCCCCCCCCCCCCCCCCACTCATAGGGTTTAGGTGACAGCGGAAGTAGAGCTTTTCGCCCCCCCCTCCCAATTGGCCAACAGGGGAACGACACAATATAAAGATCGGTTAAAACACCAATAACAATAGATATTTAATTGATTCTGATAACAAGCTGTGATTGGACCGCCCCCCCCCCCACTCGAAAGTTTATGGGAGGGGAGCGGGATTTATGCCATCACCCCTCCCGACCCCACCAAATCGGCCAACATACTAGAGGGGGTGTCGAAATATTCTAAAAATATGTTGAAAAATAAATAATTAGTTTATATTATAAACATCACTAATCAATTCGTATACAAATTGTGTGAATTCTATACTAAAATTCGTCGGACCAGGGGGGGGGGGGTCGGCCGAGTGGGGATGGGGCGATGCCTCTACCGCCCCCACCCCCGGATAAGCCAGTGCGTACACATGCCAAACGAATGAAGTCCATAAAATTGGGATTCTTTTGAAAGGAACTGTCTTAAGTTTCCAAGGAATCCCTAAAATTCCAAGAAACAAATACTAAATGTTTTGTTTTTTGTCGCTGTGTTTACCACCTGACAAGCATGAATTCCTAATGTGTATTAGATTTGGGCAGATACCATCCATACAGTGAATGCCGTATGTCATAAATGCATAAAATGAAAGTAAAATAGAAAACAACATTGCTATAAGAAAGGTCAACGTCATGACGCATAATTATCTTTAAAATAACGTCCACGTCAGCTTCCACTAACCTGCTGTGTCTTCTTCATTCACGGGAGGTAACTCTTTCTCTCTCTGGGCTCTCTGGGACTCTATCTGAGACATCTTAATGCTGGTAAGCCTAAGCTGTTCCTCTCTGTATGCCAAGGCTGCCGCATAGATTGCTTCGTAGTCATCTTTAGGAATCTCCTCCGGTAAAACTTTGGGCCCATACTTCTGTCCAACCAAAGCCTTGAGATATAAATGAAATTATATGTTTTATAAGCCTTATCTTCTTTTTTGAAGTACCGTCTGTATTTTATAAGATACGATAAAAAGATAACATTTATAAAGTCTAGGCATAGCACAATGTTTATCAGACTTATAATTAAGAATCCCTGCCACTTCCGAGGTGAAAAGATTTTCATTCTTAGATCATTTTGGAGTTGAAGTACTTATATGTATCCTGGAAATAGTGTTCGGAAATGCCTTCGCATGGTATCTACGGCACACTGTTCATTGTAAAACTTTATCGACCATCCCACAGGAATTAGTGATAAAAGAACACAAATCTCTATGTACATGCACATACAAAAGCTCAAATTAATTTACAAGCTTATATTTACGATTCAATGATTATGATTTAACATGTCTTCCAAACCTGATGTCTAGGGTTCGAAACCTTGTATTTGTAACCTTGGGATTTGTAATTTCAGGATCTTTAAGGCACCTCTGATTCTATTCAATTCTAATGGGTAGCTGACATTAGTTTGGGAAAAAATATAGGCGGTTGGTTGTTATGCTGGCCACATAAGAATGTCGTTAATCATAGGTCACAAAAAGAGATGAGCTTTACATCATCTGCTCTATCATCATCATCAAACTCCATTTGAAAGAGGGCTTGAGAGGCTCAAATCCTCTCTTGCAAAAGCCCTGAACAGAAACCATGCTGTCTTGCGTAGTGCATAAATGTCGCCATACAGGTAGAGAATTTTGGTTTCCCAGACCTGTCGCAACGGAGATCAGCAAGTCTGGGGCAGTCAAACAGAATATGAGGCGCGGTATCCTCTTCTTCCCCACAGCAGCGGGCAGCGTGAATTGAAATTTGGACATAGCCGTGAGAAATATGAGCCAACAGGACAATGGCCTGTCCTGCACTGTGCTATTATAGTTTGCTCAGGCTTCCACCACGGGGAAATGCGGTCAGGGCGCCTCATGCGCTCCCAGACTCCATGGGCTTTTTCACCTTTTTGGGACTTGTCCCAGCACACAAACAACTTTTACATTGTTTTTTTTTAATTATAGCCAGAGCATGATGAAAACTTACAGCCTGTTTAGTGAGTGGAATTTACCCTCCCTGGTGGGCCAAGGAGCCTGCAATAGTGTTGCCAGTCACACCTATGTGACTCGGTATCCATTGCATTATTACAGGGGTGCCATAAAGTTGTTTTATGTTGTGTGAAGCCATGAGATCATCTGCTCTATAGACAGCATTGTTTGAGAGGGGAACATTAATAATTTAGTTTTTTTATTTTCGATTCACAGCAAACATTTTGTTCACCAAGTCAATAATAGCGTACTTTTAGCATAATTTTCGTACTTACCACAAAATTTAACCCAAATTTTGATTTTCTTGTCTTTTCTATGGTTTTGTAAATGATCTTCGGAATTTTGTGGTCATCCCAAATAGTGTCTTTAAAGCCCCAATGTAAGTCTAAAATTCTTATTTCTTGACCTCTTTGAAGATAGAATTCTCTAAGCTTCGGGAACAAATTCTCCTGGAAAAATGTTCTTTCCGCCTCGAAATCTGGCATTTTTTGGAAATTACATTTGTACAAATTATTGTAAAATAAATAAAAGTCTAAATAACCATACTAATTTTCATCTTTGACTTAAAAGAAAAAGTTATTACAAGGATTTGTATAGTGAAAAGTTAAGTAAAAAATTGTATATGTTTTTTTTTTGTTTTTGCTGTTTTTTTTTACCTGATGAACCGGAAGCTACATAAACGTTAACAACCGTCTGGTCCGGTGGGCATTTTTTATTGACTTTTCCAGCCAGGATGGATGCCATGCTGTCTTCAAAGACAAATTTTGTGTTTTCTCGTGTTGGTGGCCTGGGGAAACAAGATATCAATAAAGTAATTTTAAAATGAAGCAGTTTTTATTTTTAACATTACATTCTTTATGTAATGAAACAATTAATCAAGATTTTAAAAATATAATGTGAACGTCCGTTGACTTGAGTTTCTCAGTGTCAGAAAGCTGAGATACATTAATTGTAATTAAGTTTTAAAGCTATTATAATAATGGCAATGTCTTTGATTTTCAAGATTAAGGATGAGTGCAGTTTTTGACATGACTACGGAAACCCAGTTGCGACCTGCATATTTTCCAGCATCTCTTGCAGACAAAGCCGTTGATCTGGCGGTCTATTTAAGTTTTCTTTTCGTCTACTGCCCCCGTCTTCAATAAGGGCGTCTCTTTGAGTCTCAAATGTTCATACTGCAGCCTTTGGGAGAGCTCTCCAACTGTCCATTTCAGAGGCCATCTGCATATTTCTTCTATACCAGTGAGGGCGAAAAGGCGCCTCAGTTGGTCTTTATAGCGCTTACCGGGTGCACATCTGTTAAGCAGTCCTCCCTTAAGTATATATATACGGTACCCCTAATAAAAAAAACAGGGAGGGGTATCCCCCCACCCAAAAGAAAAAAAAACCTTCCCGAAAAACAAAACTGGCTACGCCCATGCAATGCATTATTGATGATTTACCTGGTTGCTGTAGGTGTCTGTACAGGGCTGACAACCACCTCGTGAAAGCTGTCATCTGTGAAGTTGGAATCTAAATGAAAACAAAAAGTATAACCAAGTGTGATATATTTTATATAATCTTAATAAGACAATAACGAAATAAATAATAATTGTTTTGTTTTTTAAGGTCAATCAGTCAATCAGTAAGGAAACTTCTTTTGTGATGTAATTTTGTTCAATGCATGACATAGTCGTTAAATTTGGATTCTGCCATTAATTCTACTCTAACACCCGCACATGCATAATTGGATTAACAATCTTCAAATACAAAAGAGAAACCTAATAAAATACTCAGAAAGACACGAAGATAAAGGAATATTACTTGTTCCATATGCTAGGGTACATTAGTACCAATGCTTCTTCTTCCCTAGTACTATTTGAGATTGTATTGGGCTACCTGCGTCATCCAGGAAAACCAGTGACTTGGCAGAATTAACATGCTTGACTAGATTGACCTAGGACGTAATTAACGAGTGTATGTTATAAGATAAGATAACTGTGTAACATGTCAAGTGTTTTGAGAAGGCACGACACACGATGATAACGATATGTCATAAGATAAGTATCTGAACGCCCCGTGACTGTTACATCTTTTTCGTCTATCTAAAAGTACAGGGGACAGATTCTTCAATCGGTGATTGTTCATACCAGTGAAAAACAAGACAAATTGTCTCTAGCCTAGTTGAAACAGACAATAATTCACTCACAAAAGACAGTTTAGATCTGACGTCGACCATAGAGACTTTTAGTATTTACTTTAGTTTGAAAGCTTTAGCAATAGTAAATAATACTTTTTTCTTCCTTACTTTAGAGTTTGTCTTTAAAATGTATGCCAATACTTTTGTTATAATAGCATATCCCCTCAGTATAAGAACCAAGCCAGAATATAAATGCATTGAATTTTTCATAAACTTAAATCTTTCACCAAAGATGCTTGCGATCCATCATGGAGCGGTGGCAAGACGGGACTACAAACAGCAATGTCCTTGCGAACGCTGGCATGGACAGTATAGAAGGACTTCTTATGGTACGACAGTTACGCTGGGCAGGGCACGTGTCCCGTATGGGAGACGAACTTATGCCAAAGCATTCTTTTTTTTTTTGGTGCGCTAAAAAGTGGTCGATGTTACATTGGCGCCCCCACGGAAACGCTTCGGAGACCAGCTAAGGCGTCAACTTGCCTTGGTTGATACCTGCTTGCATGCGGCCTCAGAACGAGACAGCTGGAGGTCACTCACAAAGGCCATGGGATACACATTTGAGACCAAAAGAAAATCCGCCGCCAAGGACAAACGCAGACGGCTAAAAGAAAATCTAAATCGACCACATGCGGACAATGGTTATGCTTGCCCTGGATGTGGCAAAATATGCAGGTCACTGCTGGGGCTGCGCAGCCCACGGGAAATACTGCATTCCTCACTAATCTTTGGACTCGAAGACAAGCCTTATGTATATATATATATATATACTTATATATAAACTTAGATTAAAAATGATAATTACAAGTGCTTTATAGTTTTGTTGGAGCACTTACTGTTGGCCTACTGTAAACACTCTAAATGCGTCACACATCCTTAATCTACGGGTTTGAAGACAATGTGTTTGTACTCTATCGGGCCTTTACTACAAGATGGGGTCTTGAATGAAGATGTTATATCTCTAAACTCTGAGCGTGTTATTTTTTTGACAATGAGATTTATTACCATCATTTTCGCTGACCAGCGCTGGTCCTTCAGTTTCACCAGCAGTCGACTCAATGCTGGTCACTTCGGTCATCAGCGCTTTGTGACGATGTCGCTTCTTGTTGGACGTTAGCGCCACATGGTCAGTTAGGTCATCTTCGCTGAACTGGTCACTGCTGTTGTCTTGTGTGTCATTGTCGTATTGGTTTGAAGCACTAACCCCAAAAAAAATAAACAAAAAATAAACAAAATACAAAATAAACAATAAAACGGTATTAGTGAAACTATATGATTTAGAAATTGTGCAATTCATCTCAGATAATGGTCAAGTCATTTCAACCCTTCAACATAATAATGAGAATCAAGAAGAAACAAAAATAATATTTTCTTAAAGCAATATCTGAGTTCTCTATCCATGTCTTTATGGTGATGCTATCGCTTTTGAAGTGAAAGAGATTGATTGATCAGCATTGTTCAAGTGTTAGACTGTTGAGCCGCTGAAGGCCTTGCCTTAATAATAATATATAAAAAATATATAATTTTTAACAAAATATGCATGTTAAATGTAGTTTAAAAAAATAAAACCTAAATTCAGAAAGAACTCTACTATTTTTTTGCAAATTTGACAAGCTTTTAATGTATTCATATTATTAAGTGCATTATTATTACATTCACAGTAGGAGTCGCCTTCAGGAAAAAACCAGATCAGGGCCTCCATTTACTAAACTCCGGCACTGAAAACAAAACTGATTGACCAGTGTTGTGTCTACCATACTGGGCAAACAGTGGAGTATGGTTATGAATGGAAGGGATGTACGTACTTTGCTAGTAGTGAATGGAGGCACTGAATGAAAGTAGTTACAGTTAATTAAGTACCTCTTTCAGACCTTTATGTCATAGGTCAAATAACTTAAAGGTCATTTGACTCTTTTGCCTACGGTTAACGAGGGTGTCATGTAGCCAGCAGATCAAACAACCGACTTTACTTTCTCCGGCTAATGTCAGGTATTTCCTAATTTCACCCCCCCCCCCCAACTGTCCTTAAGGAGGTTTGAACCTTAATGTAGTAATCTTTCACCCCGAAGAACAAGTCTTCTTCTGCTAGCCAGCTTTTTGCTGCTGAGCTGTCAGCTCTTTTGCAGACTGTGCCAGAAAAAGAGTGCTGTTTTCTTCAGCTGTTCAGCACTGACGTACAAAGTGTTGGTTATGTTGGGCTGGATTGGAAGTAGGGTCTGCCTAAGTAGGAATAGGAAGGGGCATTTAAAGAGAATATGGTTTAAGGTTTCATAAGAGTGGGGGCAGTGTCAACAAAGTGGAAGACATATAGCATTTATTTTGTTGAAGAACAAGTCAAGTTAAGCATTTTATTCTATAGTTTTATTTTCGCTTAGAAACAACACCAATTTTACCTGTTTTGAGATTCGCTTCCATTGCGACTGGTATAAGGTGAGCTTTGGTTTGTTTCCTCTGCAGGACTGTGGGTTTCGATGGTTTCAAGGGGGGTCCTATGGCCATTAAGAGTCGTTTGCGGTAAAACAGCGCCGTTTTGCTTTCTCCTCGTATAATTGGATCTAGGCTCAATTTTCTCACCTGTTTCAGAGTAGGCTTTGAATAGCCTCTCTCTGCCATCAATAGACTATTAAATAAATGAGAAACAGAAGTAACGGTTTTAGACTATGTGTAACAAAGTGTGTACAACAATATGTCATAAATAATATTAGATATTTATATACGGAGGATAATCCATAAATAGCAAGCTTTTAGGTGTATCCTCAGTAAAGAATAAAGCAATTGCTGATAATCTGTTGTTGATTTTTTTGTTTCTTCCAGTACTTTGATAATTTTAAAGCACTTTTTAGCACTGCCGAATAAAATGTTCTAAGTTCTTCCGCTTTTAGCTTTTATTTAGTTCACGACAACGAATTTCACTTTAGCTTCCTTGACATTGTTTACTTTATCGTGAAAATCTCCAATAGTTCGCAGATGTAATGTCAACTACTATAGTCTAAAATGTATTATTATAGTTCCTAGTAAAGCTACTAATTACAACATTTTGGTCAATGGTGCTAATGATATAAAGCATAGATACAGCATAGCATACAGTTCTATGGCACAGGTGCACGAGGTATCATGTTGCCAGCACAACGACAAAACCAAATTTACTTTCCCATCTAATGTCAGCTACCCATGAGAGTTGGGCGGACTTAGGAGTTTGTAAGAATCAATTATTACTAAAACTTGTGTAATTATTCTATCACTGTGACAGGTTAGCGAAAGTGACGTGTGTTTGGCGTGTTTAATGTCTAGGGGATAATTATTTTTAAAATTATCACACACAACCCGTCAGCAAGGGTACTGCGTGCAGAGCTGATCAGCCGTGGGCAGCGTCGTTAGCAGGATAAGTCCAGTGAGTTAAGAAGTTCAGGCGGAGCTATGACGTCTCACACAAACTCTGGGTCTATAGGGACGTCGTGACTAATGGGTTGACAAGTGGACTGTCAAATAGGTAGGCGAGTAGAGCCGATAGCACCAAGTAAATAGTTGAGTAGATTTGAGTAGGCAGTAGATGATACTCAATAGCTAATAGGCAGTTGACTAGGCAGACAATGCCAAATAAATAGGCAGGTGAGTGATCCGATAAATAGCAAATAGGCAGTTGACTAGGCAGACAATGCCAAATAAATAGGCAGGGGAGTGATCCGATAAATAGTTGAGTAGTGTCCAGTAGACACTAAACAGCAAATAGGCAGACACCTGAGGGAGGCACCAGGTATTCCTCTAAGAGTAAGAATAAATGAAGTAGTCCAGAATCGATTGACAGCGATAGAGAAATAAGAGGATCCGGTATGATTCGGATCTACTTTATAAAGTCCTGAAAGAGACGGGCGGAAATAGGAAATGTCCTAGGCTAAGAATTATCTTACACGTGGGGGTAGTCCGACAAGAGTCGCACCTTGGAGTGTTACGAGGCGTGTTGACCCGAGTAATCTCTTTAATCAAAGAGAGACGTGGGAGAGGGGGGGGGAAGAGTGGTTTGTATTCCACCCAAGGTGGAGTCAACCGCGACCGTCAGACATCTGGCTGGTAAGATCAAAGAGACTGTGTGCTTATCTTTACCCCGGTCAAGGGAAGATAAGTGAAAAGCCGCCAAGGTGGTGGACTCAGTCTAGTGAGACGAGGAAAAGGTGGGGCGGGTGAAGAAATTGGGGATAGGACGGGGAAATAATTAAAATAAAATAAATAAATAATAAATAATAATAATTAATGATAGTTAATGCTAAAATAAAATGAGTGACTCTGACAGCAAGCTTTTGACTTGTCACAATCACTTTATCAGAGATGCAAGATGTCAAGTTACTTTTCATAATAATCAAATTTAGCGTCGTATTTGCCATTGTATAACTTTGAAAGGAGTAAATGATATTGAAAAATCCGAAAATAAAACTTCCAATACTTAAATAAATAAACCAATTAAGAAGAATTGCACAAGATCAAAGCATAACATTGAATCACAAACTAGAAATAATAATCCAACGAAACGACTTAATCAATGACACAAATAAACTCCAACCAACTGAATTTTAATAAAAGCTTATATAAACTCACTCTGTCTGTCTGTCTGTCTGTCCGTCTGGTAAAAAAATATGAACAGATTTTTTTCTCCCATTTCCCATTCTCGGACTAATTTAAAACTTTACAGAATTATTCATTGGACCTGACAAGACATGAAATTTAGTTAATCACTTAGTACTTATTATTTTTTTTTATATAGCATAAGAGAGAGCTAAACCCTGTAATTTTCAGATAAATGGAAGTAATTAGCGGTTATTTTTCCTTAGATAAGCTTTAGTTTTAAAAAGTATTCTTTTTCCTATTGCTTCTATTGATTCTAGAGACATCCCATCAACCCCATAACACATTATGATATCGCTGAATCTTTTATCTAAACGAGTCTGTTTTATCTTCCCTTGGTATATTGTAACAAGCAATTATTATCCTATTGTAGAGGTAGCAGTGTTCTACAAGTCATGTTTGTTGCATTTTTGTTTTTAAAGAACAAACAAGGTTTAAGCTTAGGTCACCAAGATATGCATACTCATAAAAAAAGTTACTCTAGTCTTTAATCAAAAGTTTTTAATTAAAATAACTGTAAATTCGTCAAAGAGAAATGTATTGTATGTAATAGAAATACTTATGATTTACCTTTCCGCTTTTCAACTGTTCTCTATTAAAGTGACCATTCTCTGGTTCATATTTAACCTTGTCCGGCGTGATCTCTGAACGCCTGGGCGTACGCCGGCCTAGTTTACGCTGTAAATACAAACAGTCAGCATTGAAACAGAAGCTTCATTATAGCTCTAAATGTTGTATTTTAAAGGGTGAATTCTACAAAGAATGAATATGTTTAAGTACTATGTTGAGGACAACATACCTTCAGATGTGTCACTATCTTCTTATCGACGTCAACACTGACTTTCAGGAAATCTCGTTGCGTAGCATCACCAGGCTATGAAGATAATCAAACAAATACAATATAAAAAAAGTCTTTAAAATAACAACAAAGCTTATTATATTGAGTGAAATTGCATTAATCATTAATCATTTGGAATCAAATACGTAATTAGCTTTCATAGATATAGACTAATAATAATAAATGTGCGCTATGAGTTATTTGGTTAAGTGTTAAATACGTTTGGACAAGTCACAGCGGGGAGGCGCTTAATAATATAAAACAATAGAACGATATTTTTTATGTTTCGTAGTAAAAAGTTTCATTGCTTTTCAAAATGCATACCTTTAAGTTGTGTAGAATGTGTGTTTAGCTATAGCATAAATTAACATAAGAAAAATAGTATTAAATCAAATAAAGATATTGAAAAGCATTTCACGCACATTAAAATTACTATATGGGTATTTTAAATAAAAGAGTTATTAACATAATTATATACTGATATAATACATTGCATTGGTCATAGTCTGTCAGCTGTATTCTTCCAAGCCAGTGGGGGCGAGATTGTGCCTGAGATGATCATTTAAGCGCTTCCGGCTGTGGTACAAACATTAATCGATTTTTTTCTTCTAATTGAAATTATAATGATCTCAAATTGTTTAAAAGTGTTAAAATATGTATAGAGGAATTTTAATTTTCGAAATTTATTGAAGCTTTTTTAAGATTTATTGAAGTTATTGTAAATAAATGTGCCAGCAAATATTATAAAGGTGCCCCTAAACAACGAAGATCTATATTGCTTGTTTTAGATGTAATTATGATTTGAGACTGACTTGTATTAAGCACATGTATTAGGATATTGTTATATAATACTTTGGGCTACAGTGTCACAGTGCCGATTGGCGATTCAATTGACATGAAACGAATTGAACGATACTGACTTGTCGCACATTGCGGAGCGAACAGAGCCAGGGTTTTTGAGTATCGTATCTTTAAATATCTAACAGAAGACAGAGGAGCCTCTGGTCGTCCATTTTTATGTTATACGGATATATGCAAACGCGACATGAAGCTCCTCAAAATCGACACTAGCGGCTGGGAAAAAGTGACACTGGATAGATTCACATGGAGAGAGATCATAAAGGAAGGGTCACGGATTACAGATGCCATACACAACAGCAGCAGAAAGAAGGGTAAAAATGCAACGGCGCCTGGTGATTACATATGCCCAACGTGACCGCAGCTGTGTATCAAGGATCGGCCGCTTTAGTCACACAAGAAGTTGCAAAGAGGAGAGACGTTTCTTCAGACGTAAAATATCACAATCTTTAAGATGCTTAAAAATTCACCTAGTCTTTAGTCTGTTCAACCATTAGGGCGCAAAACTTGATCTGTCGACCGTTATTTTACCAATCCTCTCAATCTTTTGCCTTGATTAGAGTCTTTTTCAATTACAAGCTCGTCCATTCTTTAAAGGGAAACTCCAATGGTTTTGACAATTTTTGATATAATATGTGTTTTGATCTACAGACCATGAATATATTATTATTTTGTTTTTATTTGCAATAATAACTTAGTAATTGATGTTTTTCTGACGTAATTTTCCTGCGCATCCAAAACGCTCTGACTTTCACCGGGTTTCTATGTGACGTCACACGTGCCTATTAATTAAATCTTTTGACTTACTGTATAACGGGAGACCATTACAGTAACGTTTACATTCTGGTAAAAGAAATAGATCTTCGTCTATGCAGTTAGATCTTGGATCTTGTAAGCAAAGAAAAAAATGCGAGTTAAAGGAGATTTACTTGATTGACTAACCACGGCAGTGTATCTTCTCGCCTGACCACTCAACATACAACAAACATTATCGCTGGTTGTCTTGTCATGACTGACTACACGTAGTCTAGATTAGCCTTACACTGACCAGTCAGACCTACGATCTATTTACTTTATGGGACAGGGAGGGGCTTAGAAGAAAATGTCACTTTATTTCTCGAGTTGGTTGTCCTAATGCTTTTAAATCTATCTATCTAAATATAACTGTACCATAGCGCATGACTAGGCCGTCACTAAGCCAAACAGCCTAACAGCTACTGTAAGAATGAGAGATACGTTTGGTCAAATCTAGTTTCCCTTTCAGTATTGTTGAGGGAAGTGACGTATGGCTAACCTAAAAACAAAATATCAAAGAACCCGGGTTTTTTTTAGATGTCAAGAATTTACTGTCTACTTAATTAAATAGTATTATTTCTAAGCATTTAAATAAAAAATGGTAAAATGTTCATTATTACAACTTTTTACTTAGAATTTAAATATGTCAATAACTCAAATTTGAAAAACCATCGGAGTTTCCCTTTAATGTTGTCTTTCCATCACGCCCTCTGTCTGACTCTTCTTTGTCCTGTAGTTGTAAATAAGTAAGATTTGATTCTTTCTATTTACTTACATTGTCTGAAGACAGCAAAGTCTGGGAACTTGTTTGGCTGTTTCCAAGGGGAGGTAAGGCTGTATTAGGTTTTCCATTGCTTGCCAACTGGAAAAACGAAAAAATAAAAAGAATGATACATATAGTCGCAAGTTATAAATTTGAATAATATTTGTAGCATTTTTATAAAACAAAATATAATTATAGAAACATTTCTACTGATTTTACGTTCCAATAGTGAGTACAGTGTGTCAGGCTTATAGTATTAAGACACACCATAGTTTAAGAGTTTTATATATCAGATGTACTGAAGTAATGGATTGCGGGGTTTAGCTGACATGTTTGCATTATTCAGTTGGTGTTAGGAATTCAAGGTGATAACATCGTATTACTGACATAGACTCGACTGTGGCCTTAATACGTAAAACTTCATTCAAGTCTCTAACTGTCTGGACTTGGTCCTTCGTGCTGTTATTGTGGTAGGATTTGTTCTCGTTAGATATTGAACACATTGAATACACCCGTACGATAAATATTTTCTGAGTTATCTATCCAAACCAGACAGTCATCATACAACTAAAAGACAAATGCATTTGTGTTTGTGTATATCTTCTTTTTTTTAAAGAATGTAACTTTTAAGATATTGTTATTAACCTGGTGGTGACACAGATGGGGGCAGTGATGTGTATGTAGACAGCCAACACAAATCGCCCAAGGCTAGTGCTAGACGAGCGGTCGGCGCGACGAATTAAAGACGGTCAGCCAAGACAATTCGGGAAGGATTGGAGTTGTGAATGGAGATCAACAAGGGACGAGACTGTACTAGTGCAATAGTTGATACAGCGGTACAGGTGATAACGGCAAGATATTTGTACAGTCTTGTGGTACGTGTTGCCAATTGTACAGTCTTGGCTGTGATTTATTTGGAATCAAACTATTACGTTAGTTGAAGCCCTGAGTTGTCAAGTTCTTTCAGTTCGTGGTGTCGTGTGGTACAGTTTGCAGAGAGACATGATAAGATAATATATTGTTAGAATCTCACTATCCAGGCTCTCTGCAAACTGCACCTTACACCACCAACTTAAAGAACTTGACAACTCAGGGCTCCAAAGTAACGTATCACTTTAATGGTTGAATAAATAACAGCCAATACTGTACAATTGGCAACACGTACACTGTACTCTATTTTGTGTCTTTTCCAATTTCTTAATACTCTCTTGAGTTGAGGGTTCCCTATAAGAATCACATATCAAGAAGTCATTAACACTAAGATTTACTGCTTTTTAATAAGACAAAAAAAACATTTCTTTGATGTCTATGCGGACTGAACAGACTGTAGCTAAAAATCGAATATGGGAAACACACTAGATAAAATGGCACGGTGCCCACGTGACTGCAGGTTTCAAGAAGAAGGAACGAGATAATTGCAAAATCGACTTGGCGATCGTTAATACATCCGTAATGTAGATTCCTTCTTTTCACTTTGAACTTGTCAAAGCTTTTGGATCAACACATCGTCGTGTGTCAGGTCATTCTAAAATGTCGACAGCAAACTCTCAACAGAACTCTTCAAAAAGTGTCTGTTACTTGAACAACAAGCCACGCTTTCTGCATAATGCATGAGATCCTGTGTAACCAGTTGAAACTGTTAGCAGGGATTCTCAAGATGTCTGATGCCTTAAATAAGAATATCTTTCTACATGAACTGTTCAATAATGTATCGGCCTCATCTGATAGCTACCTGACATATTCATTTGCAAGGCGGTATCTATTCTGCAAGTCAGGGAGAGATGGTAGCTGCTGTTTGTTGTAGTTTCAGGCATTGCTTTAAAAAAGGTAGTTGTTACGTACACGCCCAAACCTCCAACAGGACTGCAAAGGATGGCAGCGATCAAGGATCGAACCGGGACCATGGTGACTACGATCCGTGAAGCGCATTCCACACTACTAGAAAGCGATTTATACGCATAAAAGGGGTCTGTTAGTATGCCTTTCCTGTGACTTTTCCTTAAGACTATAGAAGATTTAGCTGTGGATTAGTACCTGATAAAAGTAAGCAATCAAAGACCCACTTACAAAAATGTCGAGACCCTCTGACTTGTACTTCTTCCTAAAATGCCCTCCCCCTCACCACTCACTACCCTCCCCCGCAAACACAATTGAGATCATTCAAGCTTAACAAGAGTGTCTTTATCCTTGCACTTGAGGCGAACCTTGTTAGGCTTTTTTTTTTCTTTTTCCAAATATTCATATCATGTCTCGCAATGATCGGTAAAAGATCGATTATCGATCAAAAACTTGTAATGGCAACGCAGGTAGATGTGATATGTCGCCATTCTGCCAGCTATTCACAGCTACAACGTCCAGCGGGAGGAGAACGAGAAAGAATGAACGTTGTTATCGACTCCTGACAGCCCGTTAGTTCACTGTGAAAACAAAGTTACGCTGACATAATGTATAGAATCTTGTCTCTACATTATATATACTCCTGCTACATTGACCATAATACAGAAAATGAATAAATAAATAATAATAATAAACAATGAAAATATAAGAGAACTTTTTTTATAAAAACTTATCTATGGGGAAGAACTCCGCAATTACAACGATATGTGCCAAAAATGTAAAAGATATCTCCCTTATTTGATATCAAACACAATAATTGACAATAATTAATAAACTAATTGGTTACATTTTTAAAGCAATTCTTGTCTAATTAGGCACAATGAATGATTGTTTAAAATTTCTTTTTTTAAGGGGACACAACTCGACATTTTCTCTCATATCAGTGAATACTGAAGGATTAATTTCATTTGTTGATATAAAAAAAAATTATTACAAGCTGTCTAAGCTAATGAATAATTACACACATTTTCAACTTGATCCGAGAATGGGTGTGGGAGAAATAACGTGTACAAACTTTTTACCAGACAGACAGAGTTAGCTGTTATTAGAATTGTAAAAAAAAAAAAAAGTTGTAAGTAAGTAATTTAGCGAACGAGCAGGTAAATTGTCCCCAAACAGCTCTAGCATTTAAGTGCAACATTTGTAAACATTTTGTGTCCCAAGTGCGTTACTATTTACCAAATAGAGCTGCAACATATCTCATTATCATGCAACATATCTCATTATCATGCAACATATCTCATAATCATGCACCATATCTCATTATCATGCACCATATCTCATTATCATGCAACATATCTCATTATCATGCAACATATCTCATTATCATGCAACATATCTCATTATCATGCAACATATGTCATTATCATGCACCATATCTCATTATCATGCTGCATATCTCATTATCATGCACCATATCTCATTATCATGCAACATATCTCATTATCATGCAATATATCTCATTATCATGCAACATATCTCATTATCATGCACCATATTTCATTATCATGCAACATATCTCGTATCATTTTCAAGATGATTTATGATATCCAGGTCACTATTTACTGTGAATGTGTTTCATTTGTAAAAAAACAAAAACATTCCTGCTGTTTGCTTATTTAAATTATACTTCAATTTGAATAAAACAAAACAAATATTGGAATAGAAATTTAGAACATTTATATACATATATATATGTCGTAATGAGAACATTACCCTAAACAGGAAAACATAATCGAACTTTGGACTATGTTTGCTTCTTGATTTAGTATGGTTTTTAATACATGACTAAGAAACATTTCCTTTTTTTAAATGTCATTTCAAGAAATGGACACCAAGGGCTTCAATGAACATTGTGTTCATAACACGTAAACAAAAATAAAGAAATTCCCAAGGGCCAGTATAAGAGGGCGACGGGTTTAATCCCTGGGGGGGGGGATAAAGAGAATCTTTTTGTCACCGCCAGCCCATCGCACAAGTATTCGTGACTTTGATGTGACACTCGACCAAGGCTCCTCCAACTGCTGTTGCCACCTCTGCCACTATGGACAATGTAAATAATTTGAACAACTCTAGTAGCCACTTCGGAAAACTTATGATAAAATGTAGCTGTCTATGATAAAAACAGCCAAATCTTAAGTAGCTGTTTACGATAAAAAAAATAAATAGCAAAACCTCATAAACAGACTTGATATATCCTTGTGAAAGGCTTCTTTAAAGGATTGAATCAGTGTTATCATATAACTCTCTGTCGTTTGCACTTGAAATCAAACTGGGCATTAATGACTCTAACATGATGACAATTTGTTATGTCCTTGAAATCTGTTAAGTTATCGTGAAACAATGTCGATGATACTTCGATAAATAACAATGAATTTGAAAGTTGATTTTGAAAGTCTTCTCTTAAATCTTGAGTTAGAATTATTTCTTCACAGTAATTATATCTAGTTGTAGGCTCATCAAATCCCCTAATTAATGGTGCAGTGCAAAAAACTGTATCAACACCCCAAGATTAAGTTACTTCCGCAGCCTTATTTAGTACTGTCTAAAGGGCATTTCTCAAATGTCCCATACCAATCTAGATCTTCTTCAGTTGACTTTCTGCTTTATCTAGGTCTTGCTGCTCTTTTTTAAACATTTTTGACACAACTCTGACTGCGCTTACAATTTTGCACTCAACAATAAGCAGAATAATATTATCATATTGAAAGCACCATCATAGCTTTAGCTTCGGAGTTTATGTAAGGATAAATGGGAATTATTCATTACTTGGGGCATTTGTTCAGCCAATTGTTCACAAATATGAAAACCTAGTAACGACTTGCTCATTGCTATACTATATCTGAAACTTAACTGTGTCAAATGTAATTCTAAGAATTTTGCATCCAATTCGACAAAGGAAGTATTGTACAATTGTATAGTTTTACATCTACTGAATGTTTGATAGGAGATACTAATTAAAAAAAACAACTTAAATACAGAAAAAAAAAATAATTAAGATTAGACAAAATTGAATAATTAGCAGTTGTGTCGAAATACTAATTAGTGACCATCAGGACTATCCTTATAAGCCTTTTTGTTATTGTTGCCCAGCTCCTTTCCTTATTTTTCCGTACAACATATTCCTATTATCTAAACAAAAATTTTTTCTCTCTCCCCACCCCCACCCCTTTTTAAAACTAATACATGGAAACAATAAAAATATTTATTTATCTGACAAAAATAGTCCCCTCAAACGTACAATTAGGATTAGCCAACATTACGATAAACAAAATGGAAAGCAGTTCCTTAAAGTAATCCAAGTAATCTAGCTTAAAACACTTGTTAATGTTTTAAAACTACATAAAGTTTCGTGCAACGATTAGGATATTTTGAGGGAGCTTTCCAGATTCCACACACAGTGGGTGCTTATAATTGTGCAATTATTTTCTTTCCAAAAGTGTCATTACTAAGCTTTCAACTGGTTATGAGTCATGGGCCCAAGTGTAATCAATCTCTTTGCGCCATTGTTGTTACGCTATAGCCTGTGGGCCCCTAATGGTCGTGGGCCCGGGTTCATTAAACCCCTTCGCGCTATGGGTGCTACGCCATTGGTTATTAGTTGTAATGCCTTCCTTTGTAGCGCTTGTGCTTTGTGGCAAAACGATAAAACTGTTAAATTGTTAAAAATTGTTGCGACAATAAGTGATGAACAGGCTTTCATTTCATTTCAATGTGGTGAAGCATATGCGTTCCGTGACTGAAGCATGAGAAACATATATAGTATTTCAATTAATATTATTTAGAAGTTCAATCCAAATCAGTGCATTCGTTCATATAATGTGTACATTTTGTAAACAGTCAAATCTTGGGATCTATAGGTAGATGATGTAAAAGTCATCTGTTTATGGGGCTTACTGTTTACGAGGGTGTCGTGTAGCCAGCACAACGACCATTTGCCTTCACTTTCCCCACGCGATCACGTCCTCAACTAATGTCGGGTACCCATTAGAGTTGGGTGGACTCAAAGGCCCCCAAAGATCCCGAAATTAAAAACCCCTGTCTTCTAACCCGGGACCTTGGTTTGGAAGCCAAGCACTTTACCGCTCAACCACCGCGGTGGGACTTGTTAACCTTTATTAGGCTCTACACCCCTCTGTTAAGGTTTTTAAAATAATGTGTACATCAACCTGTCAAATATGTATAACCACTAGGTACACCTCATTGTTTTCTTTACCTCTTTAAATTAGGCTAGAAAAATGACGTCACGTCGCATAGCAAGTCATTATTATACGAATAGCTCAAGGGCTTAACTACCAAAGACATTATTTGTAGCAAGCTCATTCATCTGTGTCGCCTTTGATTCAGCTTTGATATACTTTATAGAATATTGTTTGAAACAGGACGCCTATAGCTTCTCTTTAATACAATGATCGCTTGTTTAATTAGAAGAAAGCTAATGGTAGGCGTTGATCTACATAGATACATTCTTAGCATAAGGGTCTCCAAACATGAGAGATGAGGTAGTCATGACGTACATTTAAATAAATTCACTAATGTCAGTGCTTGAATTAAACATTTTTTATGTACCAGCAATGAAACGTAGACATAAACAAAATTTAATTTGTTTTTTATTTTTTGATCCTTATGGAAATTTGTTGTGATTACAAGGACTTTTTTCTAATATTAAGACAACACAACAGAAACATACATATAAATTAAACACTCAAAGCATAAAGAGTTCATTCAGCGACTACACACAGTCATCTTGGTCCTTTTCATGTTTCCTGATCCTGATCTGATCTACTGTTGAAAATAATAAGGAACCCCCCGTCCCCCCAATTATTATCGTTCGCAAATTTTTTCCCTATCTCGCACAGATTTTTTTAATGAAACGGCCCGGATTTTATCGCTTCCAGATATACTTTTGACATGCCAATGGAATTATCTGTTACGTTCAATAGAAACGATCCAGTTGAAACCGGTCTACTACTCTCATCTAATTTATAGCCGTTGAATCCTATTAACCCTTTTCTCCCCCCCGCCCCCAACTCAAAAAATGTAGAATTTGTATATTTATAAAGATCTTCGGGGCTCGCAAAGACCTTCCTTAAGGGAACAGTACCAGGAAAAAGAAGAAGAGGCAGACAGAGAAAGTGATGGGAGGACAACATAAAAGAATGGACGGGCCTGCCATTGAAAGAGTTTCTAAACAAGACAAAATACAGGGAGGAATGAAGAAAGACGGTCGACGAGTCTTGCTTGGTGCCCCAAAGGCCCAACAGACTAATGGATAGGTAAAGGTAAAAATATTTATAAAAATATAGAGATCTATTTAGATATTGAGACCTAAAAAGATGTTTAAACTTATATTAATACTAAGATTCAGTGCTTTTTTTTGTTGTTGTTAACAATGACATGCCGGTACTCAGTGATGGATTGCCGAACTTTGAACTACTCATGAATTCATAATAAATGTTAGAAGACAAGAAAAGTCATACTTTTTCCCCCACATTGAAATAGGTGCCGGAACGCCGTACCAGTGCTTACCGTCACAAAAAAGTACTGCTAATCTAAGACAATGCCAATATTATTACATATCACACAAGGCCGGCTTTAGTTAATTGGAGTCAATAGAATGAGGTGTTTCAACAAACAAATGGAAAATAAAAAGAATGACAAAAATTACGCAATGGTTTAAAACTTTCCTGCATTTAAATTTTTAAAAAATCATACAGATCTAGAACATTTTCCGTAGAGTTTCGGATGGAATCTTAAATCATAGTAAATACTATGTTAGTACACTACTCATTGAGTTCTGCTATGTCGGAGATTTGATCCAAGTTCAGCCATTTTTTTTCTTAAAAGTTTTTTTTTTTTTTTTTTTTGAGTTCTTACTAATCGGAGGGCCTATGCGTCTGCATAGTTTGCCCTGTATCACAAGAGGCTTGGTGACATGAACTTTAATAGCTATCTAATGAGGCTTGTCTTCGAGTCCTATGATTAATGGGGAATGCATTATTTCCAGTGGATACGCAGCCCCAGCTGTGACATACATATTTTGCCACATCCACATCCATTGTCCGCCTGTGGTCGATTTAGACTTTGTTTTCGCCGTCTACGTCTGTGCTCGGCAGTGAATATAGCTGTCTACGAAATTATTATCTTACATTGTCACAAGCGACCAACTTTCGCGAATTGAATAGTCACTGTTTGGAGCTCATAAGGTGGGCAATTATAGTCAAACAGGAATTTCAATTTAGTCTGAACCAATTATCTTATCTTATCTTATTTTATCTATCTTATTTTATCTTATCTTATCTTATAGACAGTAAAATCATATACAATAAAATTAAAGACAGTAGCTTCATCAATCAAACAAACAAAAATAGAATAAAAAAGCATTTTTACTGATCTTAGATAACTATTAATTTGGTCAGAACTTGACAATAAATATGTACTTTCATGATACGGGAAGAACTTTTTTTTATAGCAATACTATTTTTAACACGCTTCTAATGTTGCTTCAGAATTGAAGATTACTACATCATATCCCATCCCAAAACAACCGCGGGACGGCTGAGGATTGACAAGGACCGAGTTCGAAACTGGGACCATCGAAACGACAGTCAAGAGCGCATCCCACGTGACCAAGCAACAATCCATAATGAGAGAGACATTTCAAATTACCTGAATAAATTATATGACTTATAAAAATGTCTAATATCAGCCTAAATAAGCTTGTCTCCCTTTTTATTATGAAATATAGACCAGAGCCTAAAAAGCAACCGACCAAAATATATAAAATACTTTTTTAAGAAACAAAGCTTTCAGCCTTATTACTCAATACTATAAGAATTATTTCCCTTTTCGATAGCATACACATTTTTTCAATTACCAATATTTAACTAACTTTTAGCTTAATCTTCTGATTAATTCATGTCTTGTGCAAGGTTTCAACTTGATCTGACAATGGGAAGTGGCAGAAATAATGTGTATCAAACAGAAAGACATATCCTTATTTGTCATATAATTGAAAGTAATACTAAATTTGTCATTTAAGTTTAAGATAGTAAAACCAGTCATTAGCAGACGACTCAAGTCACCTTAACGCTTACCTGAATGAGGCGTTTGAATCTCAGCTCTGGACTCAAATGAACCAATTGCAAGAGTCTCACTTTCTTTTCATCTATAGTGGTCAGTTCCTTTGTTAACTCCTTGCTGTCAGACACAGCAGCTTGCGTGTTGACCTGAGAATTAGACTCAGCTTTCAAGCTAGTCCGTGCTGGTCTAGGTATGGTATTTCTTATAGATTGCCCTGCAGGCTGCAGCGCCCACTTGGGTCGGTCAGAGCCCTGCCAGTTGTGTTGCATAGCCGTGGCCGGTATCATCTCATAACTGGAACAGCTTTATTTAATGCGTTCCATAAATCACATTAAGTAAATACAATTTCCCCACTTCAAAGTTCAGTGTATTTCCTGGTAGAGAGCCGAGTCCTGATCAAAAATCCATATTAAACTTTTTTTTTCTACAAAAAATCCTTTTCGCTTCAGCGATCAATACATCATTCTTATTTAGTTGAAAGATCAATGAATAGTTTTCTTTCTTTTCAAGTTTGTTAAATCGAACGACACATGTTACTAGCTGAAATATCTTCTAAACAATTGACATCTAATGCTAAAAGCAAAATTTTAATTATAAATGGAAAAATGCCTCACTTGAAAGACAGTAATCCAATAAAAAGGACTTTATTTTTTGCTTTATAATTCAAGGCATCTTAGTCAAGCAGACACGAACTAATTGGAAAGAGTTCAAAGCTTCCGAAAAGCTGTATAGGATTCCAAATGACAAATTTTGTAGTTCACAACATGACCAGATTGTTAAGCACAGTATCATACAAACATTAGCGCGAGAGTTGGTGTAAACATGCAACGTAAGATTAATCTTGTCACAAGTCTGTTAAGCCTTGTATACACAGACCATGATAAGGGCAGGCCTTCGATTTCAAGAATAATTTATTACCATTGCTTGTAGCAGGGCTTATATGACTTGCAAAGTCCTCACGAGGCCCAATAGTCTGATAAGGAAAAGATATAGACCGGAATAGACCCTGATATCTATGACACGTGATGTGAGCCAATACTTCGTTGTTCGATTTCTTTACTAGTTTGCTTTGTTTATCCCAAACTTTAAAATGCACAAATAATTCAAATTTGCAGTACTAGAAATTTACATTTTTTTTATATTTATTAAAAAAAAACTCTGTTTTTATATAGGTCTCAGCTCAAAGCATAGAAGTTAAAAGTTTAATAAGTTTGAAATCTTCCCATAGTCTATTAATATGTCGCTAATAACAACGTATGGTATAGCATGGGGTTCAGTAAGAGAACATGTCTTGGAAAGCTCAGCATTAAAGAAAGAACACCTTAACTAAACTCAGGCCTTCAGGTAAAAATGTTAGTAGAAAAACAAAGTAGTAAAAGTAGTACAAAACAATATCGCTATGGAATCAGCATTAAATTGTGAGCTAAAACCATAGACATATATAAATTGTATCTAGACTGAACATGGAGATCTTTTAAAACTACAAAAAATGTGAATGTTTTTAAAAGTTGAAACAAGGCGTTGTTTTGTAAAGTAGCCATAAGAAGTATAGCATTTTTTTCAACCCTAACCTATGTAACATATAATTTAATTTTTAGAACTAAATCTAGTAACTGAGCATCAAAACTAAGAGAACTCTCTTCTCATAATTAGTATTTTGCAAACTTTAGATACATAATCTAGAAAGATCTAAGTTATCAATCTATTTAAATGTACATAAGATAATTAAAATCAACAGATATGGATTATTTCGATCTAGGATTTTTGAAACATTATCTAAAAGGAAACAAACAGGACATGGCTTTGTTTCATATATTTGCGTGCATATATAGTTCTGTGATTAAAAGCCCATTCAAATTGTAAAAAGTATCCAAGAAATAATTTTGCACTATTTCTAAACTTTGAAAACTAAAGATCATTACTTTTTTAAGACAGAAAAGATTGATTGAGGCGATTTCCCTTAAAGCTTGAAAAAGAGTTACCATCAGTTACGTACATTATATATATATATTTATATATATATATATATATATATATATATATATATATATATATATATATATATAGAGAGAGAGAGAGAGAGAGAGAGAGAGAGAGAGAGAGAGAGAGATTTGTGAATCGATTAATCGCGGATAAAGATTTGTTTCCGATTTCCAGTCTAGATATAAATGTGTCTATGGCTAAAACCTTGCTTAGAGTGCATGAATAATCTCCCATTAGGCATAGATATGTAGTAGTCGTGTAGCTAAATCCAAATCCATATTTCTCATATAATGATCATAATTGTAAAAACTTTGGCGCTTAGTCACAACATCAGAATTACTTATACGGCAACTTGTGAATAATAAAAGGGGGTATTTCTTTCACTTTAAGAATTAATAAATGAAACAATCAATAAGTTTTCGCTTTCAGTTTTTAGTCATCACATTTCGTCTTATGGAAACATCTCAAAATAAAAGAATTAAGCAAAAAAAAAAATGTTTTCATTTACGTGGCCTCAAAATAAAAGGAAATCAAAATAAGAGATCAACGCTCTAAATGTAAATATTGAAACACCTAATATAATAATATTCAGGCTTGGATATTAAACGTTTATGGAAGTTATCTAAAACAACAATGTATTCCATTATTATAACTGATGGGATAATAACAGCTGACCTCACAGACACCCCCAAGGCCCTTAACATTATTAAGAAGATTCTCGTTGCCTATCAGAGGACGGTACTACTGCAGACTACCCCATCACTAGAAAATTCCTTTGTGGACACTGATAAAAGGACTACAATGAATTTTGTTTCTAACGAAACTCGACCCTGGCAGTGCCAGTTAATGAATATTCGTTCGTTTCTAACATAATAATAATTTAAAAAATTGATAATAATAATAATAACATCAAATCAAATTTCCTTCCGAACTCATCATAACTTTACCAAGGGAACAAGTAGAACACAGACACAATGCACTCATCTCTAAGGCTACACAATTAAATGTCTCGATAAGCTTCAAAGCATATCCCATAGTTCAAAGTCTTCACTTCCACCACCCCTCCTTGTCACAGTCATGAGTTCGTCCTGAATGCTTAGAGCCGTCACCCTATTCAGAAAACAACAAATCATCGAATCTTTTGACAAAAAAAAACAACACACAATAATAAAATAATCGACTCCCTACAGAAATAAAAAAAAACACATGTAGAAACTATAGCGAAACACACGCATGAAGAGGTTTTGAAATTACCGAGTCAAAAAGTACCTACCATTCTTCCGTCACACGCCATTAGTTTTTCAAGAAGCCACCCTCCCCCATTCCCCCCCCCCCCCCAGTACAATTCCTTACCTCTATCGCTTCCCCCTTATCGTACCCCCACCCTCTTTTACACACAAAGAACACCTGTAGTTTTTCTTCCATTCCATTAAAGTTCAGTCTTTGCCTGTAAACTCGGGCCGCTTCAAATGTCTGTGTCTAAATTAAGATCAATGTTCACTTTAGACACAGTCTGGGACGTAGATCTATATTTTACTTTGTTTGCGTCTATGCAAGAATACTTCTTCAACATTAAAAGAAAGACTTGATAGTCGCTTTATTTGCGATGCATAAATAAATAACTCCTTGTAAGTCTGGCTTATCGGGGGCAGGAGGGCTTGGAGATAGAAAGACCAAGAGACAGATTGGAGAAATGTAAATGCTTTTTAAAAAAATGAATTTAGTTCTTTATATTGCTACACTGTAAGTCAGTAGTAAGTGAGATGGCTGCCTGGTCAAATGGTGAGTTCTCTGGACTGTCGTTTCAAAGGTCTCGGGTTTGATCCTTGCCAGCCGCCATCCCCCGTAGTCCTGCGGAGGGTTTTAGCTTAGAATAACTTTTAATTCTGTAGAAATAACCGAAACGCGTACATGAAAACAAAAAAAATATGTATGTGTGTGTGTTTCCAAGGTAACAACGACGAAAAAGGAGCGTTAATTTTTTGGAGGGCTGGAATGATGAAACCACGAGCTGGTCTGTCATAATTTATGTTAATAAGTCACGCGGGTGATAATTCAACGGGAGATAACTCAGAGACGTAAGGGAGTAAACACGTGACTTTGCAGTGAGCTAGACTTTGTTGAAATAGCATTGAATTTGGGTTACTGCTAATATCTAGAGATAAAACTCTTTCAAGTTGAATCTGTTAATATATATTAAGAATTTTTTTTTGTTTGAGCTACTACACCCAGAGAGTTATCTTCGGGCGCTTATGAGTCTACCCAGCCTTAATGGGTACCTGACATGAGTTGGGGAAAAGTAAAGGCGGTTGGTCGTTGTGCTGGCCACATGACACCCTCGTTCACCGTAGGCCACAGAAACAGATGACCGTTAACCATTTTAAATCTGCCTGAAAGGAGAACTTTACTCTGTAGTGGTGTGTTGCTGCCTTAGTCTTGTTCGGGCCACAGATCTAGACAAAAACAAAAGAAGATCAACAAGAGTACTGACATGGGACGCTAACATAACGCTTTTCGCGAAGATCCCGAAATTGAATATCCCAGTCTTCACCAGAATTCGAACCCCGGACCTCGGTTCGGAAGCCTTACCTCTCAGCCACCGCGACTCATCAGAACACACCTACAGAAAGAAAACTCTATGGAGAGCTGCTTGATTTGGAAACCACTGCGCAGTTCATCTCATATATTGGTCTAGATTACTCTTGATAGAACACTCCAACAAAGCAATGAGAAAGAGGAAGAAGTCTAGATCTGTAACATACATCAATTTTTCAAAACTTGGAGAAATTAAGAAGTTGAAAGTTAAAATTAGAGAGACATATTATTAAGGTACTCGACGCAGATAAAAGATGTTAAATACGTAATAAAGGGAACCGTCGAATGTCGCTAGGTTAAATATCTACCCCAGAAACTAAAGCCGACCTCTCTCTAAAGCCGCCAAGAGTATTATGTGTTTACTTTCGTTACACTTTAAATCCCAGTCTTGTTTTTAGTAGTCAAATCACAGTCGCTAAGCGAAACTTTATCGTTTGGATGAAACAAATAAAAATCCTAAATCTCATCCTAACAGTACCTAGAATAAGTGTCATATATGGTCAATCTAATAACTACAGCAGTAATAACCAAACAACTGTCCACGGCCCATTTTCGGCCCATGACAATGTTATTAGGCCTTAAAGGAAATAGCCCGCAATTTATAATAAAACCACAGAGGCTCAGTTATATGGGACTGTTGCGGTCCGTGACACCTGGGTGAAAATTTAATGTCCGTCAAGCCGAAAAAATGTTGGCACCACTATTGTAGGTATAGATCAATTTTATTACTGAAGACAGATTCTGTTTCTACACTCGTATAATGTTTTCTGATTATCCATTGTAAACGTGTCAAGAGTTGGGTTGACTTTGTCAGAAGTGACAATACATTGTAATACGTCTGATTTGGGATCACGTGGAGATACTTAAGACTTACTGGCAGTGCCAGGTCATGTGCCAAGACATGTGCCAATGACACGAATGTGTTGTGGACCAACTAACAGGCATTAAATCTGTCTGTTATCCTGATACGTATAGTCAACATGTAGAGCTAGATAAACTTACAATGCCAAAAAAAAAAAAATTCTTAAAAAATGAATTCCTGTTTGGACCTAATTTGCTTTGCTTCTTAAAAGGTCACCGATGACCCGATCATTTTAAAGTGCAATTAATAGTAATTAATACTAAATAGATAACACATTTTTTTTACAAATACTAGACATATTTATAATTAGCATACGTAGCATATGTAAAGAAAGATTGTTTTAACTTTGCAAGGGAGGGGGGGGGGGGCACCATATGTAAAAAGGGATTTTTAGAAAGAAGCAATATTATTGTTAATTCTGTATTTTGCAGAGTGAACAACTGTGATTGAATGCAACTAATTGTAGGAAATGGGGGGGGGGGTGATGAAAAAACTCCACATTCACAACCATATATCTCATTCATTTATTTACTATTTTCAATATCAAATAAATTAATTGTGACTATTTATTTATTTTTTTATAGATTCATGTTTTGTTAAGAACAGTCAGTAATGGTGCAAAGTTTCAACTCGATCCGAGACTGGAAACTGGAAGATAAAGGTGTTTGGAATTAGGGACGAATTGTCGGAGAGAACAATCGTCATTTCCAAAAGTACATTTATAAAAAAAAAAACAAAAAAAACAACAACAAACACATCAAACAGTCGACAATGTGGCATACAAACAGCAATCTATTGACTGCTTGGTGGCACCGAACTAAAGTTTCTACCTACAGACTCTAAATCAGTTTTTATGACTCGAACTGAACAGGGTTTTAGGCCCCAGTGATTGGAACGTGTGACTTCGCCAACAGCGTTGACTTCCACCTTCTTAATAACGGTTAGCTCCCTTAAGCTTGTTAATGCTACTGGGATTTCCCAATACCTAATTTAGCTTTTTAGCAGGGATGTTAATCCGTGTTTCAGTGTACGCACAAATCGAAATTAAAAAGTCTATCGTCTGCTAAGTATACAAAAACTGGTCCAGGATTGTCTAGCAGAAACTTAATAGGGGCAAATGGAAAGAAATTTAAAGATAAGAGAGAAGAAAATGCCATTTGATTTGTTCATGATTTTATAAATTTGACATGCATCTGAAAGCTTTATTAATTCTTAAAAATTATATATTTAATTATTTTTTTTTTTGTAAACTGTGCTTATATATATACCGAAAAAGAATATGAGAGCTTACTTCCTTATCCTCTATATCAAACAAAACGTGTAATATAGCATCGATTGTTAATTGATTTATCCTTGGATTAATTCATGTGTTGTCTTCAACAAGGAATAATTGCGCGAAAATTTCAATTTGATCCGAGATTTGAAAACGGGAGACCAGACTTGAAAAACAATCCACCCAGACAGACAGAGTGGATACAAGCTTTGTAATAATAAAAACATTGAGTAAAGGGTGAGGACCAACCGATTGCTGCTTATTTCTCAATAGTGCAAGGCTTATCAACCATTTTTTCTACATAAAACAAAATTAATGAATTCCCACTAATTGATCAACTAATTGGTTCATATTGTAATTAAATTCATGCGTCCTCTTCGACAATTAATAGTTTTGCGAAATTTCAGCTTGATGCCAGAATGAACAGTAGAAGAAAAAACCTGTAAAATTATTCACCTAGACAGGCTGACAGTGTATGTATATTAATGTATAAGCTTTCTAAAATGCTGCTTGATTGACTGAACAAAAAAAAGCATAAGTTAAGATTAACAAAAGGGTAAATTATGTACATGTTGAGGTTTTATCAGTCCCCTCTTGCTTGTGGAATCACTATAAGACACTATAAGACACTATAAGACAGCCTTACTGCTAAATGGTGGCATGTGCCATTTTGAATACTGCCTTATATCAGGTTGAAAGTATCATCGGTATATGAGTTCGCTACTGCAGTAGGCTCTATTATTAGCTTGATAGCTTCTACCTAAAGGACTTTGACATGTTGGAGAGATACAACAAAAGGCCTACATTCGTGTCATTAGGGCAGCACAGTGGACCCCTCTTAGGCAGTAGAGTGGATCTTCCTTAGGGCAGCAGAGTGGAACCTCCTTAGTAGATTTTTAAAAATTGATTTTGGATTGATGAAAGCTACTGCTAAGTTGTCTAGATTTGGTTTTTAATTATTTTATTTTATTTTTTTTGTAAAAAAAGTATTCAATATTTATATAAATATAGACTTCATTATTTCATTATTGGTGAACGCAGAAAAAAAAACAAGGTTACAAAGACAGTTTGAATGGAAACAAAAACTCAAAATCGGCCTACGTGGTGGTCCGCTTAGGCAGATAAAAAGGCAGGGTTCAATATTTTCAGAAAGAATATCAGAAACTATGAACTTCAACTATAAACAACTACAACCCTATTTCCGTGGATACAAAAAGAAGAGATGTGCTGTTGTATTGTTAGTTTGAATAACGACTTGATGCCACAGGATACGGAGATTTGTTAATATTATTATTATTACATTGTTAATATTCATATATATTCAATGAGCTGATAGTTATGAAGATGTAGTTAAATCCTAGGTGTCACTTACATTGACCGCATCACGAATGAAGAGATTGGAAACAGGATTAATACAGCAATAGGACATATCAATGACGACCTGCTAACCACTGTCAAAAAACGTAAACTCAAAACTCTATGGCCACATCACAAGGTACTCAGGGCTCGCAAAATATTTATGGAAGTGCAAAGTCTTCATGACACTTTTAAGATAAATTGATGAAGACAAAGACAGCAAAAAATGCTGAAGACATAAGAAAGTTTATTATTTTCCATTTGTTAAGACCTTTTTATTGTTTATTAAAAGCAATTAAATTCTATTGTTATCTAGAGTTCAGATTTTCAAGGTTTGATTTCTCAAAATAATCATAGGATAACTTGAAATAATCGAAAAATTCTGTCACCCAGCAGTCCCACGTGATCGTCTAACTGTGGGCAAGTCTTATGTTTGGCACTATGCAGTACAATGACGTGTGGTAACTGTGGATAGTTGTCTGCTTCCAGCCCTGTCCACCGCCATCTCCCCACCGTCCAAGGTAAGTTCTGGGATGTAACAATCTCCAAAAACTCTGAAGAAACATCCGAAACATGTACAAGTAAAACAATACAGAACATTAGACTAAGGTGGAAGATGTGCACGCTTGCTCGACTATTTATTATTTATTATTATGTATTATTCTTCGCACTCCCACACAAGTTTCTGAAGATTCTCAGATGGCATCACTGGCCTACACAAACGCTAAGTAATGAAAGCTGAGCAAGGCAAATGTCTGTAACACAGTAAAATGTGCGAGTTTTATGGAATCGAATACATCTTTCGCAATCACAAGAAAGTGACGTTTTTCATTAGATCTAATTTGTTCTTCTAATCGGGACACTTTAATCTTCAGCGTTTGATTCTCATTTCTTTAGAATTGCCAATAGACTTGGATTTGGACTGCAATGCACATCTTGGTCCTACTAGGCATCGGAAATCTAAGGGTAAAGGTGCCCGATGACATGATGTTTATCAGATAATATTTTTTTTTATGCATTTGGAGATAAAGGTGGCTGGGTTTATTTATTGACATTGTAATTTTTAAATCTTTTTTTTTTCATATAGTAGAAGATTACAATTCCAAAAAACAAGCCAAACCGTAAGTTCAATATTTTCATAAACATTAAGGTTGACATTGTTCAGAAATAGTTCAGACTTGAAGATCATTGGATTGTTCATTGTTCTCTGTTGTAGACACATGTACTTACACATGTGATGAGTTCTATTTGCCAAACGAACGAAGTTCTTGAAATTGGGATACTTTTTGAAAGGAACTGTCCTTATTTTCTATGCAAGCCCGAAAATTCCGAGAAGCATAGTGCTATTTTTTTTTTGTTGGTGCGTTTACCAGCTGACAGACCAGCATGCATTTGAATAGTAAATGTTTTTATGTCCAACAATGTAAACTTAAAAGTGTGGTAATCAACGCAAAAGATGTTCCTGGGCATTACTTAGGTCATCATCACGTTGTGCATAAGTCGTGTGTCCTGTGCCATTATATACAGGCTGAGGGGCCCAAGGGAACTTTAATAATATGACCGTTTTTTTACATCATTAGTAGAGAAACCTCCACAAGATGACAGAACGGCACAGGTTTCCAGATGTCATCAAGGCAAGATTGAGGCTAAACAGCATTGCAGTGAACTTATGAGGAATTTAGTGAACTAGATATAAGTAGATTATGATTACTAGTGTGTCTGGTCTGGCAAGAATTTATTTAGCTTAATGAAACCCCCAAACAGTTGACACAGAGAAGTCCAAGAGTTATTAGAATCACCACAAAAAGAAAATTAAAGTATTGTATTTTCTAAATGCGTGTAGAACTACATGGAATGGTAATAGATACATTTTATAATCTTTAAATTATTAAATTATAATTGATTTAGTTTTGATTGAATAGTGTTAGCATTTCTCTGATTTATAAACAGAATGGCAATGTCCTCGTTTAAAAAAAAAGCGAATAGTAAAAATGTCACTATGACACCGAATCAAGCTCCACACAAGGGACAAAACATTTCAGGACATCGTAGCCATCAGTATGAGAAAATAATAATTGATCTCTTCTTTCGCCGATCTGGTGATAATATGGTTGGAGTCACTTTTTACCGAGCAAAAAAGATCTATTGACGCCAGCATCTTTTGTGTGCGGCACTTTTCTTTGATGTTGACCTATTGTCTACGTTGTTCGTTCACGACGGACCTAAGAGGTTGTCACAGACACAGAATCATGAAGTGGGCTGTTAGTTACACTACCACTTTTACTTCTGGTGCGCAGCTACAGCCATTATGTTTGTTTTCTCCTTCTCTCTATCTTACCTCCCTTTTCTTCTCTCTCCCTCTTCCTCTTTGTTCTTCGCTACAATGATGTCCTTGTGTTTTATTGTCAAAGAGAGATTGTGTAGACGTCATTGTGTGCACATTTTTTTTCTTTCTCGCAAGTTCTCGCTGTTCGCTTGACGTTGACGGTCTGCGCTCTGTTCCCGTTTTTATTTTTTATTTTAACTAATGCTGCCTCTAAGCTGGCGTAGTTCCATCTTGTTCAGTGGCGTAGCTAGGTACCCGTGGGCCCGAGTTTATGACTGAATCCAAACTGAGTCCTACTGTATGTAATGTGAGGGTCCAGTGAGTTAACCAGACTGCGCCAAATTGCGCATGATCTTCCTGGGGTAAACGAGATCGAGGTCGCCCAACTTCAGTTCATTTGAAAAGTTAATGTCATTAATTAAACATTAAACATCTAACTTGCTTGGATTCCGAGCCATATGAGAAATCTTCAGATATCCTGAATGTATATTGCTTTTCCCTAGGCAAAAACTCTTCCAGGAATTCAACAAAATATATCCAAATCTGAGCCTTACGGAGAAGAATGTTGTAGACAGAAGGTCTGTAATAATTAAAAAATGTTATTTGACCCCTATAGAAATTAACGTGATAAGACGAGAAGTAGGTCATGAGCTAAATGTGAAGAAAGAGACAAACACTCATATTAATGAAATAAATAAAGTTTTAGTCAACTATTTTGAAACAGCAAGAAATTTCTCTGAGACACACCTTGCCACATACTGCTCCGCTGTGGCTGTCACGGAGCTCTCTGGACAAAAGACCTTCGAGCTAGGCCCAATTAATCAGAGACCAAAACAACATATGCCAGCATGGAAAAAGCGCCTTGAAGACAATATTAATCAGCTGAGGAGCCAAATGAATACAATTGGACAATATCTTGGAAACAACCAGTCCGCGAACATTCTTAACAAAATGAAGTCCATATTAAAAACAACTGAAATCAAACTGACGAACTGTGATAGCCACACAAAGCTCTTATCTCTGAAGGATACGCTGAGACAGAAAGTTAAACTAAAGGGAGCTAGGTTTAAGTGCTACAATCAAACCACTAAAAGGAAAGAGCACAATGCTTTATTTCAAAATAAAAGAAAACATTTCTTTCGTAAACTAGCTGACAAAGATGCTGACAAAATTCAAAACATTGATAGCACTAAACACGGCTCGTTTATCGACTATTGGGCAGCGCTTTGGTCTGACCCTCTACATTACAACGTACAAGCTGACTGGATCGACGAAATCCAAACTACAAACAACCTAATACCAGAAATGCCTGATGAGGATTTCACAGCCGAGGAAGTCTCAGCAGCTATATCAAAAACTCACAACTGGACTGCTCCAGGCCCGGACAATATACACAACTTTTGGCTGAAAAAACTTACAGCCATGCATGTACCACTAACATCAAATTTTAACGAGTTAATATCAGAACCATCTTCAATGCTGATAGAACTCATAGAAGGGAGAACATCTCTCCTTCCCAAAAAAAGGGGATCCGAACCAACCATCAAACTATCGCCCTATCACTTGTCTGTCAGTGGTGTATAAACTATTAACTTCACTTTTAAAAAGTAAAATGTATAAATTTTGCTCTGCCCATAAGCTACTAGCAGAGGAACAACAAGGTTGCATTGAAGAGTCGATGGGATGTAAATTACAGCTAACTATAGATGGTATAATATTGCACCAAGCTAATAGAAGAAAGAGAAATTTACACATGTGCTACATCGACTACTTAAAAAGCATTCGATTCAGTTCCGCATGATTGGTTGTTGAAAACTCTCGAAATTCATAGAATCAACCCAAGAATAAAGCAACTACTGAAAGTCTGTATGGATAATTGGAAGATAATCTACACCTTAATCGTGATAGACTAGGTTCTGTGCACATAAGAAGGGGTATATACCAGGGAGACTATCTCCGCTCGGGTTCTGCCTAGCTATTAACCCACTATCTAAATTACTTCATGGCACTACAAACGGTTTTAGGGTTGACACTAAACGTACAAAGTCTGTGTCTCACCTGTTATACATGGATGATTTAAAGCAGTGGTTCCCAAACTATTTCGTCTCGTAGACCCCTTGTCATGCATTCAGGTTTTCGGTAGACCCCCTGCTTAACTTGTACATTTTTACAACTTTTTAAAATTTCTCTTATGCATCATTCCAAAAGTGCAGTTTCTCGAGTATTTCTGGATCCTTCACGTGTGGCTCCTCCGGGACTATTGTCGCTAACAGAAGAAGGAGCGAAAGCGAGTAACTGTAGCCTAAACCAGCAAGCTTCGAGCAGGAAAAGAGGATTAGCCTAGTTTGCCACCCACCTAGCAGAAGGAAAACTGAATTTGAAACTCTGCTGCCTTGCAGCTAAACCCAAACATGGGAAAGGTTTCGAGGTCAAGCCTGAGAGAAAACATGGAGCCGGCAGTCTGCACCACACAGCGCTACACCCTGTCAGAGCCTGTGACGCCGCTGATCCCAAACTGCAAATGTCGTTTGTAAAGAATTACATAAGAAGCTTTTAATTTTATGACGCATACCACCGATGTGCCATTGAACTGTATTGTTGCGTAAAGAAATTCTTTTCATAATAGGTGTAGATTTGTGTAAAACAGTTTTTAAAACTACAATGGCTGGTAAAATCGCTGTTTTATCTATAGTGTTTTCCGTATTTTACTATAAGTAAAGAGATATTGTAAGACGCTCACAGACTATCATCTTCTCTACAAGATGTCGTAAAGAGATTTTGTAGATCTATTCAACACTTTATCTTTAAGTGTTCGAAAGTTTTTCAACTCTTTATCTATTTTATAAGGGGGGCATTGTCTCAGATCATCCTCCAGCGTAATTAGTTTCATATCGTTGTAAAAAAAAAAAAAAGCAAACCGCTTGTTTGTCAAGAAAGGAATGAATCCCAATTTTAAATAAAATCTATATTTCTTTTTGTTAAACATTAGTTACATGCAGACAAACTTAAACTATTTAAATAAGTATAGAAATTGAATACAACAATTTTTCGTTTAAATAGCAGGATGAATTTTGAAAGGATTGACTAAGGTGCAAACCACACATTAGTGTATGAAAGAATTACAGTAATGAGATGTAAAAATTAATGTAACGACCTCCATAATGAGATCTATTATCGTAGACCCCCGTGGACATCTCTTAGACCCCCAATTTATTTTGTTAATATCGTAGACCCCTTGGAAGTCCTCATAGACCCCTGGGGGTCTATATAGACCACTTTGGGAATCACTGATATAAAGCTATATGCAGAGAACGATCAAAAGTTACACACCTTAATTATAACAGTAAAACGCTTCAGTGACGATACCTGCATGTCTTTTGGCTTGGATAAGTGTGGTATCATAGGCATAAAAAAGGGCAAGGCAGCCAACACCAACATTGCATTTGAAGGCATCGAAGAATTGAACTCTGCCTCCCTTTATAAATAACTTGGAATAAACCAGAATGCCAAGATAAACTATAACAAATTAAAAGAGGACTTTTTTGGCAAATACAAGCAGAGAGTAAATAAAATTCTCAACAAAAAACTGTCTGGCAGTAACCTCATCACAGCAATAAATAGCTGGGCCGTCCCAGTGCTCCTCTACACGTTTGGTGTCATCAAATGGACAGATACCGACCTACATGACATTGACAGACTCACGAGGAAACTATTAACCAAATTCCGATGTTTACACCCCAAGTCCTCCATCATAAGGCTATACCTGCCCCGGAAGGATGGAGGCCGTGGATTGCAGAACATCTTCAAACTGTAAGACGCAAGTTTCCAAAATGCGATCAAAACTCCAGCAATGAACTAGTTTCCTTCCTACGCAAATATGACTATGATGCAACCCCTCTGAACCTAAACAATGTTGATGTTAGAGTCGGTTTGGACGACGTCGGGCATGAGATTCGCCAATGGGAAGAAAAAACACTCCACGGAAAATTCCCGGAATTATTACATGGGGACATGGCTACAAGCAGGTCATCTTTACCCTGAAACTGAAGGCTTTGTCACAGCAATACAGGACAGAGTAATTAGAACAAAAAATTACGAGAAACATATTCTAAAACTCAATATTGTTGACAAATGCCGAAAATGTGGAAATGTGGGTGAGTCAATTGAACACATAATGGCGGGATGTTCAGCCCTATCGGAATCTGCCTACCTAGGTCGCCATAACCAAGTTGCAAAGCTAATACACCAGCACTTGGCTTTGACACACAATTTGATCGATAAGGATACTCCTCCATATTATAAATACTCACCACAAGAGGTTCTCGAGTCTACGGATCATCTACTGTACTGGGATAGGCCTATTTTGACAAAACGGTAGATTTTAATCGCCCTGATCTGCTGCTCATCGATAAAAAAGAAAAGGCCGCTACCATTATTGACATCGCCGTACCACTATCTCATAATTTAAAAAAACTGAGCTGGAAAAACAACGAAAATATGGGAACCTTGGCTTGGAGATTAAGCGTTTATGGAAATTATCTAAAATAACAATATACCCCATTGTCATATCAACCGAGGGAATAATAACAACAGACCTCACAGATACCTTCAAGGCCCTTGGCATTCCTAGGAACATTCTCGTTGCCTGTCAGAGGGCGGTACTTCTGCAGACCTGCCACATCACCAGAAAATTCCTCGGTGGAAACTGATAAAGGGACTACGATGAATTTTATTTCCCTTTAACGAAACTCGACCCTGGCTTCGCCAGAGAATGAATACTCGCTCTTTTATAATAATAATAATAATAAGGCTTCTCTTCGAGTCCGAAGATTAGTGAGGAATGCAGTATTTCCCGTGATTGCGCAGCCCCAACTGTGAACTACATATTTTGCCACATCAAGGGCAACATAACCATTGTCAGCAGGTGGTCGATTTAGATTATATATATATATATATATATATTTAAGGTGAACTGGCGGAACCCCCCCCCCCCCTTTCCATCATTATTTGGCACTTTTTAAAATTTAATTACATATATTTTAATTTGTAAAGAAATAAACATTGTTATTCATAAGTCTTTATTTTCACTATTATTTTTAAATAGTAAAAATTGTGTATTTGTAAAAAAAAAAAAAAAAAAAAAAAAGACAGCTTTCACATTTAATTTAGTAAACTAAACGATTCGTTTTAAGAAAACAAAAACTTAGCCGTCATTGGAATTTTGCGAGATCTAAAAATAATATGATATCGGATGGTCAATATCTTTTCTTGCAATCTGAATGGAACGGATGGACTAACCACACAAATAGTGACTTTAGGGGGCCGCAAAAAAAAAAAAAAAAAAAAGATAAAAAAAAATTATCTCAGGCTGTTATGTGGTTATTACAGCCACATAAGCATTTTGATTTCTTCTGCAAATGTCACCTGATTATGCGAGTAATAACACATGACCATATAAGTAATGGTTACTAATCAAAGTTTTCAAATCCCACAATAACGATTGATAGGTCCCAGGAGTCTAATAGTAGAAGACAGAAGGTTCAAAAGTAAAGTATCAACTAAACATAAAACACTGAACCATAATTTTCAAATACAAAAACAAAATTTAATAAAATACTCTGAAAGACACAAAAATAAAGGCACACTCCTCTTCCCATATGCTAGGACAAATTTGTACAAATACTCCTTCTTCCCTAGTGCTATTGTAGCATGGAATGGGTTGTCTGAGCTAGCCAGGAAAACCAGTGACTTGGCAGAATTTAGGTCATTGGTTAATATGCATGACTAAATGCATAACACGTAGGACGTAATCATCTTCTTTTTTGAAGTAACGTCTGTAATATATATATTATATAAGATAAGATAAGAACCTCAATTCAAACGTCTAGAATTTATAACTCTATCTATACCTACACCAGTAGCGAAAAGAAACCTTACAACAATAAAAGCAGAGTAAGTACTAAACAATAAACTAAATATAAAAAACACCTTAGATGACAGGCATCACAGCCAATAGGTCACGGGATATACCTGCATTTGTAAGAAACATAACAGAGTCATACAGCTCTATGACCCGATTCAACTCTCAGAACGAGGGCAATATAAGTTTTCACCAATAAAACAATATGTCTTCAACTCTCATTCAGTGACCTGAGAGGTGGCTTCACCTTAGCCATCAAATCTGAAGGACTGAATGTCACATAAATCTTATTCTTAACACAAGGCAGCTAGATTGAATCAGGCTGAATAATTAAAAGTCTAGATGTTTGAGGAACACTTTAAAGTCCATTAATAGCATACTACGAGAGAATACTACGGTAAAAAAAAAAAAAAAACTAATTCAAACGAGAACATAAATGTTTGGTCATGAACATCAACAATGTTCAGTGGCATAGCTAGGGCTTTGGGAGACCGGGGGGGGGGGGGGCTTGACATCTTTGGGGGCCCCTGTATTTTGACATTTGTCATCATGACATGAGATAATATACTTATTATTAATTATACTAAGGTTACTCCCTGGGAGTAACTACGTTAGAAAGATTTTAATCTGTGTGAAATACATGCAACAGGGTCACTAGCTTATATAACAACGTGAATAGGAAGATTACATGGCAGGGGCGTAATATTTAACATTCAATGTACAATTAGAATATTCGGACACTCGTTTGCCCCCCCCCCCCCCCAAATCAAGTGGGGACCCGTGGAACTTTAGAATTTGGACTCCTCTCTCCCCACCCTTGTTACGCCACTGCACATGTTTGTAATTAAATAGAACAGAAATTTAAGTGTGATGTATATGTCTGTATGTCTTTAATTTTTCTAGGTTTATTTTCTTAGCAGAAGATTTATTTTATATCATTTTGATTTTGATCATTTTGCTTATAAATCTTATAAGGTTACAGGGAAATAAAGCTTTTCATTTATCTTGACAGACATAAGAAGGAATATCACAATGACGAGAGTGAGCGAAAAAAAAAGAAGGTGAGAGAACGTTAAAAGGGAGAGAGAGAAAGAAAGAAAATATCCCAAAGAAAATTAACGTGGTAAATTAAGAAATCAACATATGTATCAGAGATGACAGAGAGAGAGAGAGAGCGAGAGAGAAAGAGAGAGAGAGAGAGGGAGAGAGAAAGAGAGAGAGAGAGAGAGGGAGAGAGAGAGGGAGAAAGAGAGGGAGAGGGAGAGAGAGAGGGAGAGAGAGAGGGAGAGAGGGAGAGAGAGAGGGAGAGGGAGAGAGAGGGATAGAGAGAGAGGGAGAGAGAGAGAGAGAGAGAGAGAGAGAGGGAGAGGGAGAGGGAGAGAGAGAGGGAGAGGGAGAGAGAGGGGAAGAGAGAGAGAGGGAGAGAGAGAGAGCGAGAGAGAAAGAGAGAGAGAGAGAGGGAGAGAGAGAGGGAGAGAGAGAGGGAGAGAGAGGGAGAGAGAGAGGGAGAGGGAGAGAGAGGGGAAGAGAGAGAGGGAGAGGGAGAGAGAGAGAGAGAGAAAGAGAGAGAGAGAAAGAGAGAGAGAGAGAGGGAGAGAGAGAGGGAGTGGGGAGAGAGAGGGGAAGAGAGAGAGAGGGAGAGGGAGAGAGAGAGAGAGAGAGAAAGAGAGACATATAGAGGGAGAGAGGGAGACAGAAGGAGAGAGAGAGAGGGGAAGAGAGAGAGGGAGAGAGAGGGGAGGAGGGAGAGGAGAGAGGGAGAGAGATAGAGGGAGAGAGAGTGAGAGAGAGAAATAAGAAAGACAGAGAGAGAGAGTGGGAGGGAGAGGGGAAGAGAGAGAGGGAGAGAGGAAGGGAAGGGGAAGAGGGAAGGAGAGGAGAGAGTGGTAGGGAGAGGGGAAGAGAGAGTGGGAGAGGGGAGAGTGGGAGGGAGAGGGGAAGAGAGAGTGGGAGGGAGAGAGTGGGAGGGAGAGGGGAAGAAAGAGTGGGAGGGAGAGGGGAAGAGAGAGTGGGAGGGAGAGAGTGGGAGGGAGAGGGGAAGAGAGAGTCATCACTTGTTCGCTAGCTTATAGGTACACAGGTATTAGATAGCTTAACATGAGTCAAATAGACATAAAGACTCTTTTTTTCAGTTACTAATCCCGATATTTTTAGTTTGTTTTTTTTTTTAGTTTCTTTACAATTCGGGTTTCTCCTTGTGAACTTAATTTCACAGGCTATTTTTTTTTTATTTCTTTTAAGGACTTTCCCTCCTACATTTAATCCGTTCGTTGTTAACTTTTTAATTTCTAAGATCCCAGTCAAGCCAGTTGAGCAATAAAAATTAAGCAAGAAAGAAAAATAAGAGAAAGCGATATCTAAAAAGAAAGAAATGTGGCACCAACATCATGGAACCTAAACAAAAATAATTAAATACAAAGAGTAGAATTGAGAATGATTTAGAATAAAATAGAGAAAACCAGGGGGATGCCCACTGCATGGTGTTCTCCGGCACGCCGAAAAATCAGACCAAAATATAGAAAATCACACACCAAAAAAAAACAACAAAAGATAGAAAAATGTATCTGTCCCCCCCCCCCCCTTTTCTTCCGTGGATTTAATTTTTGGATATTCTAACATTCATATTATTTTTGTTTCATTCTTGTAAGAAAAACCAGTTCATGTTTTAATTCTTAGGCGATAGGAATCTCCTATTTGTAATTCTTTAAAATGTCCGCTACGTCTAGAGCTAAGCCTTGTACAAGATATCTTGTGTTTACAAACCAGCATCATTTTTGCCTGATCTTCGATCGTCATTGTGGTATCAACTCAAAGGTTGCTGCACCAGGGACCACTAGCCAAACCTTGGACGTTTGAGCATATTTTTATTTTATTCATTTATCATTAGATTTTTATGATAAACTAAACGATTTTTAGAGCGTTATGTTGTAAGAATTGCGCCATAATGTTAACACTATCTCAATGCGCAGCACTTCGTATCGAATCTCCTTTAATTCCCCTTAGAAAATTTCATTTTTTAAAGAACATAGCTTATCTACACGTCCTTTATTCTGTACACCGGAAACACCAGAAAATCCAGATTTTTAGCTTTACCGCCATTTATGGAAATCTCCATTAATGATTTAATAAATAAACTAACTGATAGCAAGTTTTAGATGTTTTGTAAATATAATGTTGATTCTAATTTATATAAATGTTACGTAAAGGGGCGGAAGGGATAAATGGACATTTTATCAAATGACCGGTGGGTTGAAACCAATGGAATCGCCGAATGGGCCGCATGGAATGGCAATGAGACTCATATTACATTGTAAAACATTATATAATATTGTTTCAGAAATGGATTCTAAGAAGCCTTGTAATTGTCCCTAGACTTACTTTATTATAAAAGGCCAGCTAGTATGGTTCTGCTAGACACCTCGTCCGCCCCTGTTGAGAATCAATTAAAATGACTTACGTGGAACTCACACCTTGATATTTCATCAACAGATAGATTCACTGGCAGGTATGCTGTTAATCGAACTTTAGAATTCACTTTGAAGGCTTCTGGGAAATCCGGGACGGATGAGCGAAATCTGGCAGAACAGTAACGATTTAGCTCTCTTCTCGTGATGCCGTACGGAGTGATCATAACAGGAACTTGGAGACTGGAACTTAACTCGGATTGTGATCCGGAATCTCTCGAAGGTAAGCCAGATGTACGACTTAGTGAGAAAGCATCTGACAAAGTAGGGCTGCTCCTAATGCCAAGGTCACCGCTTGTGACAGATCTGAGGATAATAGGTCTTTCTGACTCTGTCGCATTGGCAACAGGCATGATGGTAGCTTTGTTGGTTATATAGAAAAAGTTTTGTCGAAAATAGATCCTTCTGACTGCATCTCAGGGGCAACAAACATAACAAGATTTTTTTGAGTTTAAGATGAAATGGTCTAAAATAATTGTCCTAACTGTTATCCTGAATTGAGAAAATGGAATTAGACAAATTAATTTCAGATCATCACAAGTAAATCGAACAGTAATAGTTTTTTTAGTTAAATCTTTTTTTCACCAGCCAATCAAATTAGTGTAACATTTTATCATAATATATGTATTTTAAATGCAAGGAAGATGAATGGTGTATCTGTTATAATACATTAAGAAAACATAAGCTAGACTCTCTGAAAAATACACCAGCAACTTAATCACATAACAGAAACCAAAACAAATACTTTTGCTTAATGTGCATTTCTTGTTGAAACTTTAAGAAACGCCACAGCAACACAATCACATCACTGACACCAATTTGACCTCATTTTATATTGTTAAGCTGAATACCATTTATAGTCACTCCATACTGACTATACTACCATAGAACACTTTGACAGTGCAAGGCGCACACCCATAATTGACAGTACTTCAGACTGAAATAGACGTTCTCCATAATTAAGTCCAGACTGACAGGCACCATCAGTTTTTGTTAAGATATTAAACGTCTACAATGGTAACTAAGAAAGTATCAACTCTCTTTAAGACCAGGTAGTCACCAGATTGACAGAAAGTTCTCAATTCTCATTCTTAAATATGAAATAACATTAAAACTAGAATAGTAATGATTACACGGAACAATGTCATCTATTTGTACAATATTTGAAGTGGAATGCATTGTTTACTATTAGCTAATAAACTGCCTACCATGTCAACATCGATATATCTAGATCTCATTCCCTTAACGAAAATGTTGAACTAGTAAGACCTCTTCCATTTTTTTTACGTAGTGTATTTGCTCATTAAAAAATTATGGCCTTATGCAAGTTTATATTGATGGCCAAATAAAAAGATCAAAGGGGGAAGAATATTTTGGTGTATCCGTTTTTTTTTTCTGTTTAACTCTCTTACTGTTGATGGCAATGTTGATTTGCTTTTCAAGGAGTACTTAAGGCATGTACTAAGGACAGGCTTTAGGCCGATTTCACAGATTGCTACGATTGGGCCCCTCGCTGGCAGGGACCCCGTGATTTACATTAAGTCTATCACTATCAGTCGCGGCTCTTGTCACAGGCTTTTAAAGATGTAGGACTTAAAGGGTTAACAAATTTATAGTAGTTTTATCGTACGATGGACGTAACTTTAATTAACCAACTGGCGCCTATTTTAATTGAGCTGCTTCCTATGTATGCTGTATAAGTAATATTGTTAGAATGATCAAATTAATAGTAAAAGTAGCTATTGTATAAGGGGGCCTCGCAAGCTTCCATTAAATTGGGCCCCACAATTTGTAAGGCCGGCCCTGCGGCATTTTCTAAAAAAACAAACGTCGTGTTATTACTCTGAATGCTACCTGTTCTGAAATTAGAAATCGCCACTTATTTGTTTTTAAAGTCGTAAGTTGAGTAATGCCACATATGAGCAGTGAATTACTTAAATGTCTCTAGCCAATGCGTGTAGCAACGATGTCCTACAGCTACATAGCTTTACGTTTCAACATTAAATTGCTACATAGAATGCTAGTTGAAGATAACCATTCACATCTATGATGAATAAACTCAACAATTAAGCTTAAGTCAAAGCCAAAGTCAGATAAACCTCACAGGTAAATGCGATGCTAGAGAAACTTATTGATTAAAATATATCCTCGATAAGCCTTACCAGTTAATTCCTTATCTATTAAAAAAAACAAAAAAACCTTTAACTTATAAAAGTCAAATTCACAAAATTGTTCAGTCAAAAATGTCATATACATACCCAACATTTACAAATGTAAACTCAAAGACAATTTGCGAAATACTATGCTTATGAAACAAACTCCAATAAACCTGATCGTTTTTGTCAACCTTTGACCCCGAGTTTCATTAAAACCAAACTACGTGTTGTTATTGACTCAAAAGGTTTTAAGCTTTCATGAAGGTGAAATAACTCCATGGGACGGACGATGCTTTTTGAAATCTATAGTCGTGAATAATTAATAGACTCCTGCTGTGTTCTGTAATGACATATTGTCTGCGAGTACCTTTTTTTTTAAAGCGAAAATAAAAACAAAATCTTTGACTGACATATGTAGAGTTAGAGATCTGCAGGATATTACTATCATCTGTTTTGCGCGCCACTTTTACAGCACAATGCGTGCACAACAGCACCGAAACACAGTGTTGTTGTACAGGAGTAACGAGATCAGCCTTAGATTAACGCTTAAAACGCTTGTGGTAGATTGCCTATAAACATCAGAATTGTAATTCCATTTTGTATGCACTCATTGTAAAACAGCTCAGCAGTTTAAGGGTTATAGGCAGAGATAAAGATACCTTTTAACTTTGTAAAGAGAAAAGTTTAAAGATAACTTCAGAGACGACGTTGTCGCCGTTATGAAGCTCTGTGCGATAGGAGTTCAGGGAGCGAGTTTTAGGGAAGTCTCCCAATGGATGCATCCTCTGTTTGGGACCCGTCAACTCAAGAAAATATTAAGAAACTAGAACAGACACGAAATAGAGCAGTGAGATTCATAACAAACGAATATACACATTTGACTAGAGTAACACCTTTAGTAAAATCACTAAATTTAGAAAGCCTTCAGGACAGAAGACTCAAAAGTAAAGTAGCAATTATACATAAAACACTGAGCCATAATCTATGTCGCACCCCGCTTGTGCTACCTGCAGGTAATTGTATGGTTGAGCAATGACTGGTGTGTGTGTGTTGTTATTTGCTCATCATTCGTTAAGGTGTAAATAAATATCCTCCTCTACCTTGACTTCCTTTCGTTTGGCGCATTTTAAAGACTAAATTGTAAGAAATGAATGTATTACATGTTAAAAAGCTGTCTACATTCAGTTAATGTCAGACCTTTGAGACATTGGCTAATTATGCCCCTTTACCAGAATGCCAATCTGTCCAATTGTCTTGAGAGCAAACACTGACTATGCTCAGCATACAAGGTAAAAGAAAGGAGAAAGAAAAGAAAACATATATAACTAGACTGAGTGAATTAAAAGAATATTTACGATAGGACTAATTCATGCTTTACCAAGCCTCACATCTACTTATATACCGTCTGCCTTATCTCTCCGCGACATATGTCAAGTAGTGGTGGGTAATTCATTCAAAATAGACAGTCGCCTTCAAATCCCAAGATTATATTCTCGCAAATTGCTTTTAATTAGCCAATAATGATTGGTTGAATGAATGTTAATATAGCTAAATTGTAAAATAATAATTTATCGCCAAATATTATTATTCTTGATACTCAATAATAGAGTAAACCATTGCTTCTATGCATATAAGAGTATTACATAAATAAATAAAAAATAAAAAACAACAACAGATAAACGATAATTAGGAAGATTACTAATGACACTAATAGCAAGGGAAGGAAACTCCACAGCAAAAATAACACGGACTGTTTATTGTAATTAGTGGTATCTTAATTTCATGATTGTCTTTCTTTGACAATGAGTATCCTATTTGTTAGGAGTTATGATATAATTTCTCGACGTAGTCGATACTCTTATTGCCTCCCCTCTATAGATAAGTTTTTTTTTCTTTTAATACAACACTACTTGTAGATCAGAAATTTGATTTCGACTTGACAAATTACTCACTTTTTCCCCTTGTATATAAGTTTTCGCTTCTCAGCAATATTCAAACGTCTGAAATATCCGCTTCATATTTCTTACTTCGATATAAAATTTCCCCTTTTTTATTTATACTGACCCTTATATTGTTAAAAATTGTAATGGTAAAATGATTGCAATATACAGCTAACACAACACGCTGGAAAGCCAATGCTTTACCAGAACAAGTTCAGAAAATTGCCTGGCTTCCATCTTGTTTAGAAAACAGAAAGATTCCATTTCTAACGAAACACTAGCAATAACTTATCGCAATGACAATTTCTAAACTAGTTCACCTGGTGTGATGGCCTATCCTGAAAATACACAATTTCAAGAATTTTCCTGACAGAAGGTAAATCAAATAACACATTATTTCAACAAGTCTACGTTCTTCAATCAAGCGATTATTTCTAAATGCAAATATTAACTTATCTTTTTTAGAAAAAAATGGCGATATTTTAAATGTGAAATAGTTTTTCATAGTTCAGATGCTAGGACAATTGCATGGACAACCCTTACAACCAACATGTGCTATTTTGTTGGATAAGCATGCAATGAAACATCCAAAATCACAATTGAAATACCCTAATATAGTTAACTGAATTTAATTAGGGATAGTAAATTATTTCTAAATAACGTCAACTAGATCTAGAATCTGTTATATCACAATTTACCCAAGCTGACTTGTCGTGAGAATTCAGTACACATGTTTTACACTACTAATAAAAGTAAATATCCAGAGATCTCGTGAAAAAAAGAAAAACATCAACCAAATGAAAACTGACCGTTTCGTACCGGCTGGAATGACGTCCTACCGGTGTCGGAGTTTACAAACACATATTCTCAGGTGATTTGTTAAGTCACTGTCCAGACCTATACAAACAAAGTTATGAGGTCAAAACCATGTCCAAGAACAAGAGGGAGACTAATCTGCTGTAAAACGAATGCCGCATAAAAAATATATTTCTAAAAAAAGACACTAATAGAGGGTGGAATTTGAATCCTCGAATTTTAGATGTTTTACGGTCCAGACGAAACGGTGACAAACTTGAGGCGCTTTGACGCGAGGCCATTATTCGCTGCACGTCTTGAGCGCAGGTTAATAGTCGGAGATTTGTATTCAGCGGAAGAAAACGAAAGTCAACTGAAAGGGGAGATCACTTTCAATTCTTTGTGTTCAATGAAGCCAACACTTTGACCCTACGCGCTGATCAAACAGGTGCTCAGAGACTTAAACAATAAAATAAAATTGTATGTTACAGATTTAGAGATATCGGCGTATCTATAAGAATTTTCCGTTATATGTATTTTTTTTTGGGGGGGGGGGGGGAGGGGGACCAGTCGCAGAAAACATAAAGGGGCTCAAGCTGAAGTAGCAAAAGTGCCGAATTATTCCCATTTACACAATTTATTCCATTAATTAGACATGTTATCCTCTTATAAATTACAAGTGTTCCTTTAATATAGAAAATAATTACTTTCTATGTAAATCCATGTGCTAATGTGTAATCGCTAAATGAAGTAGAGACCTAAACTCTGATAAGTCATTGGTTTTCCTGTCTGATTCAGGCAACCCGAGCCTTGCTTTAATGAAACTAAAAACTAAGGAGCACTTGTACGATTGTTTTCGTCGTATCCGGAATAAGAAATATACCTTTATCATTGAATCTGAGTTATATTTTATTAGGATGTTATTGGTTTCATTTCGTATTCGTAAGCTACGTTCAGTGTTTTTATTTATTATTGCTACTTTACTTTTTAGAGTCTGGCCAGAAGTGTCTCTAAATTTAGTGAATTAACTAATGATTATACTTTAGTCATTTGTTCGTCGTATTGACAATTTTTACAGTAGACACATCTTTCTTTAGCACAAATCAAACATCGAACTTATTCTTAATAAGCTTATTACAGTAAAAAATGACAAAAATATTAATATTATATTGATATTTTAGAGAAGACATGCCTTTAACCTTGTTCTCCTTTGAATTCGGAGGAAGCGCCTATGACCGTGTCTTATTTCTCCGTGTCTTTCTTTGACCGGGTCTTTCAAAGCTTTAACAGCCCAAAGCTTCATTGCCTAAATAAAATTGCATTAAAATTGCATTAGAAGTCTCTGTATTTTTTTCCCCACTTTTCTATTTTGTCGCGTCTATAATATAGAACAAATTACAGCCTTAAAGCTTTACATCTAGAATCGTTTCCTACAGAAAGAACGCATTTGAAATACACAGAAATGTGCAGTAAAAAAGATCGATACTCTGTGCTCGGTAATTATATTACAATATAAAAACGTTACATCTTTTGAGTTCAGCAAAGAGACTAAAAAGATTTGTGTGTGTAAGCATGTTTATACCTACGCAAACAGCGCTGGAATACTTAGATACTAAAGACATACTTATTGAATTTAAGCTGCTGTCCTAGAGTTTTAGTTTTCAATGTCTCACTAATACATGTAATTTTTTTTTGTAACCTCGACACTTTAGAGAAATCGTCATAGCCCAATTGTCGTAGATCTACTCTCTTGGGGTACGTCCGCGTGCGCTCTTTTCACCTTGATCCATTTCTTTGGGCTGTTCTTCTAGCTCGATACAAATGCTAATGCAGTATGCAAATATGCGATTTTGAATGCAGTGTGAATAAAGATTTTCAGAGATTGGTTTTGTCATGGAAAATATTCTAAGGCTTTGTATTATTTAAATATTATGTATCAGAAAAGCCATGTAATAAATGTAATAGGTTTTAGATTAAATCATTCTTCTAGGTTAGAATTGCATAGAATTGTTCATAATGAAAGAGAAAAAAAGTATACTTTAAATCAGTCAGTGCTTTTTTTTTTGTAAATAAATAGGTGCCAGGGCTCAGTGATGGATTGCCTAACTCTTAACTACTAACCAATTAATAATAAACGTTAAAATACAAGAAAAGTAATAATTTTTCCCCACATTGAAAAAGGTGCCGGTACTCCGTACCGGTGGGTACCGTCACAAAAAAGCACTGCTTAAAATATATCTATCTTTTGGTTTAACCTTGTTGACCAGCAGATTACGATAGTATGTCAATCGGCAATTTTGTTACAATTTTTATCTAACAGATTTTTAAAAATATTTAAATACTCTTTTTACATTTCTTAATATGTACTACATGCGAAATTGCAGATTCCACAGCAGCCATTGCAAAGCTAAAATAAAATATGTAAAGACAAAGGCATTGCCCACGACGCTAAAATCAGGCTGATGCACTCCCTGGTCATGGCCCCATTCTTGTATGCTTTCGAATCTTGGACACTGTCTGCAGAAATAGAGAGGAGAATTCCAGCAATGGAACTGAGATGCTATAGAAAGAGACTAGATATAATATACTAGGAGATTATAGACAGGATTAGTACATCGATTATACACCACCATGACTTCTAGCTACTGTCAAAAAACGCAAACTGAAACTGTACGGCCTTATCACAAGGTCCTCGGGGATCGCAATATCCTTCCTTCCGGGAAAAAGAAAAAGAGACAGATGGAGAAATCAATGAAAAGACAGCGCAAAAGAATGATCCGTCTATCATTGAAAGAGATTCTACTCAAGGCAAAAGACAGAGAGGAATGGAGAAAGACGGTTAACAGTTCTATGTGGTGCCTCAACGGTTCATCAAACCTAAGGATGAAGGTCAAGTTTCTTTTATGAATATATTTGTTTTTACATTAACAAGACAGGCTTTTGAATCGCGGAAGACAATTGCAAGTCTTACTAACTTCAAACCTGCTAGAACACACCTAGAAAACTGCACATCTTTTACTGTAGTTAAAATGTGGAATATTATGTTAAGTTGTTATCATAAATATAAACAGTCAAAATTTTAAAACTCTAATGTAAACCAATTATTCTATATATAACTTTTAAAGGATGAGATATATCCCCATATGACCATGGATTATATCTATATAGTGCAGCTCTTAAAAAGATTTTTGCCAATGTTATATTTGTTGGCCTCCTTCCAGTGGTAGAACGACTATGGTTCATCTCGCACCTAAGTGAGATGAAAGCCTGGGCATTGTTTATTGTCGGAACGATGTCGCCCACACAGCAGTTCCCTCCTCTCCGCGCAGATGATGTGACCAAAGGAACGATTATCCAATACAGTTTGGGATCAGTAGCGCCGCAGGATCAGCCAGGCTGTAGCACGGTGTGCCTCAGTCTGCATAAGGGTCACCAGCTCCTGATTTTTCCTCAGGGTTGTCTCCCGAAGCCTTTCCCGCGTTTGGGTATAACCGCAAGGCAGCGGAGGTTTGGATTCAGAGTTTTCCTTCTCCTAGATGGGTAGCCAACCAAGGCTAATGAGCCTCTCCTGCCCGAAGCGTACTGGTTTAGGCGCCAGTTGCTCGCCTTTGCCCCTTCTCCTGTCTGTGGTAACTGTTCCGCCAGGTTCAGTAACTAAACCACACGTGAAGGCCAGGAGACTGGTTGTCAGAGGCTCTTTGAGACACACCAAATAAATACATATAGCTTTTGATTAGTTTTTCCCTAAAAAATGTTTTTAAAACTCTAGTGGTCCAATATTGCCAATAGTTTATTAGTATTGTATCTATCCCTCCAAAGTTATATACGGGCACGTTAAATAAATGTAATAACTAAACAAATTAATTTTTTTCCGTTTACTATGAATTAATTTTTCTGCACAAAAATTATTTTATGATGAAATTTATTAATTAATCAAACTCAAAACAGTGATAGGTCATTGTCAGGTTCTTTTCATGGCTCCTCTACGTGCCCCTGACATGCATTAGTAAGTGGTACTAGATAAAAAATAAAAATAATTATCGGTCATGAAGTTTGTGGTTTTGTATTGGGCAAAGGATTTTAAAGATATTAATTACAATCCAATGACATTAATTTGACATAATTTTTGTATTATAGTTATCAAATTAACAGAGTTAAAATATTTTTTTTAAAATTGTATTCATACTTGCCTTCTCAGGCTTCTTTATAAGTATTTTTCTTTGAGGGAACGCTGGCGGATTTTTTGTATTAAAGAAAAAAGGGGCGCTAGACCAAAAAACGGTTAAAGATTACTGGTATAGGGCGACATAGTATGTAAATCCGCAACTTACAATGCGAAGAAGTCAAAACTAAAACAGGAACATTTCTAAGGACCTTAAAGATATAAACAGCCACAAGGGTTTGAACTTTGACTTCCCCAATCTGCGGATAGAAGAAGTTCAAGACCCGAGAGACGTAGTGAACAGAGCATGTATTCAGAAATAAAATAGGGAAATATTTCTCATACCTGAATGAAAGGGAACTAATTCACATTTCCTTTTAATAGTAACTGAAGTGCAAGATGTAACACTAATACAAGTCTAAGTAACCTGGGAAATTAATATAAACATTCTCATGGCTGGAGCTATCTTGAAAGCTTTCAAGCAAAGCAATTTACCGTATACATATCCAGACACTAAATATATAAATAAACAAGATTACAAACAGAAGTTGTATTATCACACAAACTCAGAGACGGCCCCCCTCGGAACCCTGTCGGATCTGCATATTAATAATAACAATTCTATATAGAAAGCACTGTTAATAAGTATGGCTCAAGGCGCTGTAATAACATTACAAACACAAACACGACAGCGAACATGACTATTAATCTCAACAACGTTTTTTAAACTCTTTTGCCTCTCTTTGGTTCATAATGCTGAAGATACACATCTCTACAATCTACATGCATACTGTAAAGGGGAATGTAATGAAATAGTGGTTTACTTAGTATCTGTTTACCGCAATGTCATGGCTCCTAGTTCAATAAACAAGACTATATAATCCAGCAGCATTGTTGTCTCAATATATATGTGAATAGCATTCCTTAAAGTCTAGTCTTTAAGTCTGGCTTTCTTAAAATTAAAAACAGGAGGGGTAAATGATCTCTATTTTACGACCAGCAGTAAAATTCACTTGATTGTCTACCTTTCCCTAATGTTTTGAACAATATTAGACATATCAATGTCCATTTCCAGACCAAGAAATAAATCAATAAATAAATAAATACTAATTAAAATTAGACAGCGATTCAGGCTACTATTCATATACGTGGACTAGCTGGCAAGGGTCTAATGCATTTACTGCTGCTAGAAAAAAAAATTTAAAACAATTCGACCATGACCAAGAACATTCTTTGGGTTATATGGAACTAATAAACTATACATAAATACATCCCGTATAATGTACCATTCGAAAGATATGTACTGCATATGATACATAGTTTGGACATTCACATCAATAAGTTTGAATATCAGAGCTCTGACATAAGGCAATTAGTGTCACACTCACAGAAATAAGTCTTGTTTACGTTTTCCTATCTCTCTCTCTCTCTGTCTCTCTAAGCATACCAAACTCCCATCTATATGAAAAACAGCCCTTGCGATCTATAGTGAAGATGATTTAAATGGTAGTTGTCTGTGGCGCACGGTTAACGAGGGTGTCATGTGGCCAGCAAAAAGACCAATCGCATTTACTTATTTCCAATTAATATCAAGTACCCACTCAGAGGCGCTCTAAAGATCCCTCAACAAAAAACTCCAGCCTTCACCAGGATTCGAACCCGGGACCCTTCGGTTGAGAAGCCAACCGCTTTACCACTCAGTCACCGCGCATCCGAACTCCCATATGCCCTCTGAAATTCACAAGCAGAAATTCAACTGTAACCAAAAATTATGAAATATTTATAAAATAATATACTTGCTTCAATTATTAGAGCATGGAATGGGTTGCCTGGAGCTAGCCTGGAAAACCAATGACTTGGCAGAATTTAACCTTTTTTTTTAAAGTAACGTCTGCATTTTATAACATAAGACAGAAAAGACAGGAGGGTGATCCCAACAGGTAGGCTAAGATACGATATCCATTGACTTCCGGTTAGGAATTAACATCAACCAACAATTGATTTTTTTTTTTTTTTACTTTGAGAAGTGTTTAAAAAGAGTTTTAACCATGTACAGAGAAAAAAAAATATTAAGTATAGAGAGCAGACTTAAGTGTACCAAAAAAGAGATTCGAACATTTAAACCCCAACTGACTGATAAGTCTGGTTGTCTTGATGGTCCCCGGTTCGAACCTTGCCTGCCAGCATCCCAATGATGCATTTTATTTCAACATTGACTTGTTTCGCATGAAGATTTTAAAAGTAGAATATTGGATTGGATTTCGTACAGTTTTCACCAAATACAGAGGACGGTGTAGCTCAGTGTAAAACTGTTTTAGGAATACCCTGTACCAAATAAATTCAAGTCGAAACTCTAGAGTCAACAAGAGCTGAGCTAAATCATTAGCTGAATCAGCCGGCATCAAATAGGCGAACACTTCTGGGAATGTGAGAAGTTTCAAGACTAGCAGATAATGAAACTCAAAAATGTGAGAAGGGAAATTACGTCAGGAATGTGAAACGTGAGACATTCAAACATTGCATCAGAGTCCGAGACGGGGGGGGGGGGGGGGGGCGCTGCTTCTGATGTTGTGGTACGTCACGTGAATTTCAAACGTTGGCGGGGACCTTGACGCGCCATACTGTGTGTGTTCTCCTCACTCGTCTGCTACAACAGGAATGCTGGGAGAGAAACAAAAAAACACGATGAGGAAGTCACAGACAAGATTTAAGTCAGATATGACGTGAAAGCTTTTATAAATAAACATGACATCATTTTACTTAGATCCTTATTCATAATGTACCAGGTGGTACAGATAGGGAAACAAATGTTAATTGGAATTGTGTGGCTTTTTTGTTACTTTGATTGAACATTCTAAATTGATATTTTTTGAATTTCTACTTTTAAAAAAATTGTTTCCTTGAGATTGAATCAAAGTATTTTGAATTAGCTCATGTGAACTGATTTCATGCATTTCCAAAGCCTAGGTAATTGGCTAGTGGTTTACCTCTATAGTGCTGCACCAACCTCCTTCAATTAAAATAATCACAGAACCTGGAACAGGTGAAAATAATAATGTTTCTCTGTTTGGAAGCACCATATAAGTACTTGCCAAACTAGATGATGAGGTTAACTTCCGTGTTTGACGTGCCAGCGACGCCTTCGGCAAACGTCACGTCATGTATGGTTAGGAGAGGACGAAGAATACCTACAAAACTGAAAGTCTGCAGTGATGTGTATTCCTTTCACTCTAATATGGTTCATTGTCCTGGACCATTTATTTGCACCATATCAAAAAGCTAAGCGCCTTTCCCCTACGCTGTCTAAGGAAAGTTCCTCTGGTGAATTGGTACGACCACATAACAGACGTCAAAAAATCTTACATATGTCTCTGATGAGCAGTATCAACGCTATAACATAAAGGTTCCAATTAAGATGGGTGGGACATGTAGTCTGTATGCCTGAAAATCGCCTTCCAAACTCATTTTGATGTGGAGCTGTGTGCAGGAAAGCGCTCTCAGGAGGTTGGGGGGGGGGGGGGGGCGGGTCAACACAAGCATTACTAAGACACTTACTTATTGGAGTGTTAGATTAACATTCACGACTGGAAAACGCTAGTTCTTGATCTCTCTTCGTGGCGTGAAGCTGTGAGTGTCGGAGTTTCAAGCTTTAAGACAAGGAGATAAGTCATCAGCGAAGAAAAAAAAAGGTGAGTAAAGAAGCAGAAATATCAGCAGCATATCCAGCCTACCAATCCAATGCATGCGGCCGGCTGTTCAAACGAATTCCATAACGGTCTACGAGTTCTTATAGTGTCTGTATTTCAATGCGAAATTTAACAATAACGAGGTTTTAAAAAAAAATCTCATTACAATTAGTGACATCGACACTTCCCACAAAGGGCGGGATTTATTCCTTGCTACTTCCTTCTCTTTTCTTTTGGTTATTGAAAAAAATAGTGAAGTCTAAAAATAAATTTCAAATCAATTAACTGTTGTCACGCGGTTACTATATGTAGTTACTATAAGTAATAACCAACAGACTATCTAATACTATTACAATAGTATCGAATCCAACCTCTTATGAAAAAAAACAAAAACAAACTATCTTATATAAGGAAAAGAAACGGACAATTACTTTCAAATCTCCCTATACAACACGATCTACTTCCGTTTCTATATATTAAAGAAAATTAATACATTACCAATACTGCAACATTAATCTGTTTCCTTATATAAAACATATTAATTTATTAATTACCACTAATTATTTTTTTATTGATTCATGTATTTTCTTTCACAATGAACAATTTTGCAAAGTCTCAACTTGATCCGAGAATGGAAAATGGCAGAAATAATGTGTACAAGATTTGTACCAGACAGACAGAGTGAACTGATATCAGCTTTTACAAATGTTAGACTTTGTTTCCAACCCAAATGAAGACGGTGAGCTATTACAAGTCTAATTATCATTATTATCTAATGACTAAGTTATTTTAAAAGCAACAAAAAAAATATTTTTTTCCATAATTTTTTAACCACAGAGTCAGGGTTCTTGATCGCCTATTTCACAACAAGTGTTTAACAACCTTGTTTCTAATCTTAAGAATGACATCATTTAAGATTACAGTCTCTACATAATGTGTCGTTTGATTAACACATCATCACTAGAATGTGAAAGAAATTCAAAGATTTATTTTTTTTAAACATTTGATTTTTAGCTCCTGACACAGAAAAAGACAAGTAACAAAAAAAAAAGCGACACACACACACACATTCTAAACATACACACACTTTAGCTTTAGTGTAAACACATACGCGAGTAAGCGTTTCTTCTTTTAATAAAAAAACAACAAATACACCTTTAAATAAAGTCTTCACGATCTTCTTTTGAATTGCGTCCCCTTTCGTAGCTAGTGTAGACCTTGGGTGATAGTTAGTGTAGGTCTTAGGTGGTAGCTAGTGTAGGTACGACGTTCGAGTCCACCCTCCCTCTTTTTCCATTCTCTCCATCAATTTGTTCTAAATATTCGTAAGTAATCTCTAGACAGTTAAACATTTCATTATTGACTATTTCCTACATATTGGCACATACACACTCCCTGCATTTTTGAGTCTTAGAGAACTTGATGCGAAAATAAAAATGCAATGATAAAAAAAATGACATAACAAAAAGAGAGATATAAAATAAAATAATAAAACCACAAACAATGTAGCATATACTTTATATCAGTTGGAATATAATAAAATAATTACATAGAACCATTTTGGGCGCCAACTGTATCTGGCTGTCATAGAACCTAGCTACAAGTGGCTCCAGAACGAAACAGCTGGAAAATACTTACAAAGGCTGCGGGATAGACATTTGAGACCAAAAGAGCATCCACTGCCGAGTACAGACGTTGAAGGCGAAATGAGAATCTAAATCGACCACCTGCGGAAAATGGTTATGTCTGCTCTGTAGTTGCAAAATATGTAGGTCGCAACTAGGACGGCGCATCTACGTGAAATACTGCACTCCTTATGATTCTTCTGACTCTAACACTAGGCTTGTTAATTAAGGATACACTGTAATTTCTATGTCCTTCAAAGTAACAATAATACGGATTTTCTTTAAAACCGAAGATTAATGAGGAATGCTGTAGAGTGCTAGGCTCTAATTCATCATGCTCAATAATAAAAAGCTGCATTGCTTATAAGCAACATCCCACATAGGCCGCCGTGGAGTTTGTGTGAACCTCGGTTAACAAGGAGATCGGGTCATGTAGCCAGCACAACGACCAACCGCCTTTACTTTTCCCCAACTAATGTCAGGTACCCAATAGAGCTTGGTTGACCCAGAGACGCACCAAAAATTTAAAATCCCAGTCTTCAACAGGATTTAAACCATGGACCCCCTAGTCTTGGAAGCAAAGCGCTCTACCATTCAGCCGTCTCGTCCCCATGAAGTTTAGTTAAAAAGAGTAAGAAATTCTGGATCAAAAATTTATCATTAAAACTCAGTGACTTTCCTGTCAACAACATTTTAAATGTTTTTACATGTGTTTCCTACTGTTGCCCCCACCCCAACCCTTTTCCACCATAACCCTGCAACATCCTTCTAACAGAAAAAAGTATCCAGAATGAAAGTTGCTATTCCCCATTAACCACGTCAGGAGTTAGTACCAGGTCTATATCTACAATAGTAGATCCAGTCACACTTTGGACAGTACATCTTATTAGCCTGGTCGGGTTACGATCGTGATCAAATTACACCTGTTGAAATACTTCGCGCGGGGGTCAAGTGTTGACTTAGTGTTAACTGGCGAGATGGCGGCGTCATAGTTAACTCACCTTGTTAAGACAAGCCCTCTCGGGATGACGTTGGATATTAGTAGAGTAATACCCTACTAATAGGACCAAAGCATTGAGAGGTGGGGTACAGAAGACCCGGATGAGAGCGGGTCCTCAGACATAGTAGTAGGACATCTCAATTGAATCTTCTAAGGTTAAGATAAGTTGAGAAAAAGTCACTTCTTAGTCTGAAGACTTACAGAAATACATAGAGGGCAGATGTTAGTGTTACTTGCGGTGTTCATCTCAGGGAAAGTTAAGAACTACTTAATTTCTTGTTCTAAGCATGTCATGTCACTGAATCAGATCAAACACGAACTAATCATTGTCAAATACTTTGAACATTCTTCAGTAGGAGACTGTTAAATGGACTTAAACCTTTTTTTTTTGTGCTCTGCCTTTAAACAAATATCCATCCTAGCGATGTTAGAGAAAGAGTATTTCCTTATAAGTAGTAATATTAGTACCATTATTATAATATTATAACGATTTAATATTACAACTGTAACAGTATTGATGCCAGACATACAAGTGTGTGTATTATGTCTGACCTTAGTGATCTGTAAGAGTAATTATTTATGACAGGCTGTAATAAGACCTTTGTTTGTTAGTATCTGGTTATTTATATATGAAGTGTGTTATTTGTTACGTAACATGTGTTACGTACATGTGAACTTAAGATTTATATGACGGTTTTTAGTTTATCAATGCAATGCAATGTGGAGTCACTAGGAGGGTGCGGGGGGTGCGGTCCGCACCTTGTAACGCCGACTCTAGTGGCGCTACTGAAGATGAAGACATCGCTAATAGAAAAACTGTTACTTTGATTGCACTGCAGTTACAATTTCCAAAATTACTTATAACGCTGCGTTATTTAAGAGTTTACACACATTATTCAAGTAGTCTTAACACATACACACACATGTATATAATATATATGTAAGTAAATGTTAATTAGTACTATAAAATATTCTATAGGAAAGATATACAAAGAGAAAAAGATGGAGAAGCAGAAAGAAAGAGAAGGGGGAGGAGAAAAACAAGGAGAACTTTTTCCTAGGTACCCAGTCATGTGTCTTTATAAGAGAAGAGCAAACCAAGCCAGAACGATAGAACGAATAAAACGAAATAATTAATGACCAGTAGTTAATTGACTGCTTGCTTTTTAATTAATTCATGTATTGTCTTCGCCAGTGAATAGCTGTTGGAGAAATAGCATTTACTATCTTCTTACCAGACAGACAAACGACAGACAGTGAGTTAATATAAGCTTTGTAAACAAAAAAAGGTCCACTTCAAAGGAACTGTTAGGAGGGACGGATCTTGTGACTGGCGAATATGGCTCGCTGGCCGTAGGTTAGACATCACATCCAAGACTTTAAAAAAAATAAAATTCTTTGCTACTTTTTTTTTTTTTTTTTGGAAAGAAAAATTAGAAGTTTATTTTTTTTTCTACGCGTCTAGATTATTGTACCATATTTATATTTTGTCTAATTATATTCTATATGATTACACTGATATTTCAATGACAAAATAAAGTTTTGAACGACAAACTTAGATATGGGTTGAAATAAAGACCTTGGTATAGGTCAAACTGACCCAATCATTAGAGTGCGAATCAATGTCGTAACGCCCAGAGCCTGTATGCATTTAAGGCTATTAAAACTGTGAAACACCTGCCATGGCTACAGTGTTGTGGCTTCTTTAATTTGAGAGCAAACTTTAATTCTTCAGAACCTTTTTTTAAATTATATGAGCTCCGATTGTCGCCCCCATAATTGATTCATATTTTAGAATTTTTTTTTTTTATTTCTGGTAATAGCTTACTCTCAAGGTTGAAAACAAAATGGTCAAAAGTTGAAAGCACAAATCCGCATAGTGGTGATATTTTGGAATGGTGTGAATAAAAAAAGGACATGATTAAAAACTGACATATTAAATGGATCCCAGCACACATTGAATTAGAAGGCAATGAAAAAGCAGACATACTGGCCAACACATTGAATTAGAAGGCAATGAAAAAGCAGACATACTGGCCAACACATTGAATTAGAAGGCAATGAAAAAGCAGACATACTGGCCAACACATTGAATTAGAAGGCAATGAAAAAGCAGACATACTGGCCAACACATTGAATTAGAAGGCAATGAAAAAGCAGACATACTGGCCAACACATTGAATTAGAAGACAATGAAAAAGCAGACATACTGGCCAACACATTGAATTAGAAGGCAATGAAAAAGCAGACATACTGGCCAACACATTGAATTAGAAGGCAATGAAAAAGCAGACATACTGGCCAACACATTGAATTAGAAGGCAATGAAAAAGCAGACATACTGGCCAACACATTGAATTAGAAGACAATGAAAAAGCAGACATACTGGCCAAAGATGGAAGGACGAGCAAACAAAAGAAAATCTCTACCCAGAAGAAATGATGAAAATGACAGAGTGTAGACTCCCAACCGGACACAAGAGAAAGAGACAACATATGTTCCGGAAGCTAAGAGTCGGGACTAACGAAACTTGACCTTGTGAAGCATTACCAGAGAATGCTGACCATGCCCTTCAAAGTTGCATGCTGCATCAAGAGGCCCGAACAAGACTCTGGCTCCTAAACCTTCCTATTGCATAAAACCATACGAAGAACTGCCTGATCTAGAAATCCCTGCGCGGTTCACCTCAGATATAGGATTACTGATCTGAACCCTCCAACATGTAAAATGAGAAAAAAGAAGAAGAATGGAAGTTCCAGACTGTAATGCTATTGTCATGGGTTTGACAGAGGCCATTCGTTAGAGAACACCTAAACACTGACCTGCAACGTCACATCCTGTGGGTAGTGGAGACCACTATCTCGTTGCCAGATCGTACAGACCTGTTTCGAAGTTGATAGGTGTTAATAAAAACTGCATTCAGTTTTGTTTGAAAAGAAGTTTGTTTCAGTTTTATTCAAGCAGCTCTACATTAAGAATTTAACACGCCTACTAATGCAGAGATTCTCATACTTTTTAACCCGGGAAGACCTTTACATAGCTAAAACTTGCCCACGGACCCTAAGTGAAAAAACTACATAAATGATAATAAATGTATGGTATATAAATTACAAATGAAAAAAATGTTAAAGGAGAGTTTATTAAAAATTATTACTTTTGTTAAAAATAAAATTTAAAATAAATTAATAACTTGAATATAAAGTATGAGATTTTATATGAGTTTTTTTTTTTTTTAGACTCCGGCTCAATGTTTGTAAATAGCACCCGCAACTCTTCACGAGCACAAGTTTCAAATCGGTTTATTTTATTCGTTGAGGTTCATAGCGGCCTTGAATCCACGTTCTGCCAAAACAAGAAGGGAAAGCACTCAACTTCTGCATATTGATGAATGATGCGGGTTATAAAATTTGAAGCCAGAAGTTCTGATATCCTTGTTCAAAACTGGTTTCAAGTTCCTCGTATTTGGATATTTCAATAAGATTCTCCTACCTTAGAATGGATTTATCTATGTTTGGGATCTGAGTTTTTCTACGCGTTTAAGGGTTCGATACCTAGTCGAGAATATCCCAGTGAATAATGCCATCAAATCTTTGGTTTAGAGTTTAGGTAGTCTCACATTAATTCTTAATGACATATCAAACAGCAAACAGGTCGAGTTGGAAATTATTGGAATTATCAGATCGGATAAACTTGCTATTAGCGAAGAAATTATTTAAATCTCATAAAAAAAAATTTCTTCGGACCCACTACTGTCGTCTTGCGGACCTCTTGGGTACGCCTACCACCGTTTGAGAACCACTGTACTAAGGTGTAGCTAAACACCTGCCTGGAGCCAAATATAATAACATGTATAATGACCTTGTTAAAGAAAATAACGAAATTAAATTCTTATTTCAAATCTACTTTAGCTTAAAAAGTTTGAAGATTTTTGCGATAGATTTAATCCCAATTGGAATCAATCAGTAAAATTAAAAAGCTTTTTAACTAAAATTGATTTTGTTTTATGTCTATCTATAGACGCCCTAACTCTTCCCACCTTCTTCCCCCTTCCCTCTCGTGTTACTCATTTGTCCCAAACCTGGTTGCTAAATTGGTCGTTAGCCAAAAAAAAAAAAGTTAGCTACCTTTTTGACGTCTAGTAGATGTCGAGTATAACAGTAGGGTGTCAGGCGTAGGTAGTGCATCTGGCATACTCACACTAGATTTCTGTTCAAACACCACTTCACAGAGAGAGGTGTCGACTTGATCTTCGCAGCTCCTACATTACAATTTAGCTTGGTTTGAACCTGACAGCCTAGTTCGTTGTTAAAAGCAAATATAAACACATACACACACATATAGCAAATTTAATAAACCTTTTTTTTTTGTCGATAATTTCTTTCTCTTAATTAGTGACTTCCTTTTATTTCGATATCAATGAAAGCGGGCATATAGTCTTTTGAGGATCAAGAAACGGTATTTTAATGTGCCAATTTAATGTCTATTCCTTTTCATGTACTATACAAGTATTTTTTAAGCTCTCTGCTTGTTAAAAATACTTTTAATACAAACTTGAGTAAAAGATTTTGGTGTTTTACATCATAGTTGGTTCAAATATGTATATTGCGAAACAAACTAACAGAGTCTAGGTTCGAAATCTGGATATATTTTTCTGACAATTGCAAAGGATACAATTCGTGAAAACATTTTTGTTGGGGGGAAGACGTTTGTTAAGGTAGTTGATAAAATTAAACTTTTTTCTCGTTGACTTGGTAATAGGAATATATTCTAGTTCTAGTCTAGGTATATAGTTATGTTTAGAACATGATATTAGAGTAAGCAAGATAGATAGATAAATAGATAGATAGATAGATGGATAGGTAGATAGATAGATAGATAGATAAATAGATAGATAGATAGATAGATAGATAGATAGATAGATAGATAGATAGATAGATAGATAGATAGATAGATAGATAGATAGATAGGTAGATAGAGTGTTATTATTACTATTTCTATGCATCGTGCGGCCCCCGGAAAACTCGTGGTGTTCAAGAAAATAGACTAATGTTCCTGTTGTGACCCATGAAAGTCAATGGACTAATGTTCCTGTTATGACCGACGAAAGTCAATGGACTAATGTTCCTGTTATTTTCTTTGAATACTTTGTTTCGTTTTGTTCTATAACAGATCTTCAGACCCCCCCCCCTCTCTCTCTTTCCGTTGTAACAAATTGTAACACATTTGTATACCTACCTTTCCACTCCATAGCAGTTACGTGATATCCGAACGTTCCGGGTTTTTTTTTAAGAAATAAAATATTATAGCTCTCTGTGGCACACACACATACGCACACACTCTTGAGACGGGCTTTGTTTGTTAAATAACTAACGAGTTCATTGACTTTAAAATACGTCCTTGTTTTTCAGAGATTTGTTATGTTTCTGAAGGCAAAACTGCTAAGAAATCAATTGGCAGCATCGCTCAAAATTTGTCAAGCAAGTAGTTAAAAAAAAAATCAGATCCAGTTTTAAGTCAGCCGTGGTACTTGACCCAACAGTACAAATGGATTTCTAAAAAGACGTAGTTTGTATCGTGAAATATAAACAAAAATATTTCATTAAAGCTATCATTTTGGACCCCCAGAATTAAAATCGTACATGCTTTGGTGATAGGCTTCTTTAGATGCTGATCGTTCCACGACTTTTGAATGGTGTAATGTTATGTAAGGGAAGATTATTTCAAAATACTTTTATCTACCGTACTTGATTCCAGTATACATTACTCCGTTATACATTATTCCATTATACATAATTCCAGTATACAGTATTCCAGTATACAGTATTCCAGTATACATTATTCCATTATACATAATTTCAGTATGCATTATTACAGTATGCATTATTTCAGTATGCATTATTACAGAATACATTATCCCACAATGTATTAATCCAGCATAATCTGTCCAAGTATCAACTTTTTCCTATACTTGTAACTTATGGTTGCTCTTTAAATTTTAGTTGTATTGAGGTATATACTCCAACGTATGTATAAGCCAATGTTGGCGGACTTCACTAAATAGAAAGGTTTCTATTATACGTATCTTTTTACTATAGATACAGTAGCATACTGAATGTTACGCATCCAGGGAATGTCTATTCACACTTAATCTAAAGATCCTGTTAATAAACAGGAACTCCATAAATTTGGAACACTTTGATATTGATGGCTACCTTAATAGGGCAACTTGAATTACAGTAATGTATACAAAATAAAAAGTATAATCTACTTATAGTCTATTTTAAACTATAAGTTTATTTTAATAATAGAGTTGGGATAAGTATAATAAATTAAAATAGAAAACAAAGAATTTTAGCATCAAAATAATTTATTATTTTATTTAAGCGATATAAGAAGAGTAATATAAAATACGTTTAATCATAAGAAATTTATATTGTTAAACTCAGTACAGGTTATCTCCCCTATATTAAAAAAAAAAGGCATTCAGAATTGGACTAGACTTGCTACACGTACCCATGAACCCGAGTACGATATTCTGCCTCTACGTGGCACTCGGGTGGAAACGATCGCTAGAGGAAGTGATTAGGCTAAATTCTAAATGAATTGAAAAACAAAACTCCTTGTGGGAATGTCCAAGGGAATGTGAGAGCTTTCCAATAGCACGGTGCGGAGTTGAAAGACAACTTCCACGTCCTTGTCAGTAAACCATGCGCCGTTCCTCAAGGGACCGTTACAATAATTGCGAGTCCTGCACGGTTACCTAGGTAAAACATAAGAAAATGGCGGGGGTTCCCGGTATACTCGGCCGGAGTGCCAGATATATCGGAAATAGCAATGTTTTACATAGACATTGATTTGGACCTCTTCCAGACAGAATGGTTTGTTCAAACAGGCTTACACGCCTAGAGTTCGAAGCAGGGGTGGACTGGCTATATGGGCAAAGGGCAAATGCCCGGTGGGTCGGTGCCGAATGGGCCGGTCTGGTCGTGACCAAAGAAAAAAAAAATTCAATGCAGAAAAAAAATGCGACAGCAGCAAGACACAAAGGCCCCAACATGTTTTCTTGTTGTTGTTTTTTTTAATTTTTTATTACAAATAACTTTGTTTGAAATTCAACAAGAATATCAACCAAAAAAAAATACACTATACACTGTACGTATTATCCTTTGCAAAACGTTAGACCGTACTATCTTCAATGCACGAGCGGCATGGACTGCTTTGATGTCTTCGAGATTGTGTTTGGCCTAATCATTTTGCTAGTCAGCATGGGCCTTTGATGGCACTCCTATTTTTTTTTCTCCTTCCCTTCCCCCCTCTTTTAATGGTTCCAATGAAATTTAACCAAATGAGGGATGAGAGAGGTGAAGTTAGAAAACATTGATATAACGCAGCTAAAAATAGGCCGAATATTAGTTCTTTAACAATATTTAATAGAAATTAACTTGAACACATACACACAGCCGCGAAATTGCAAACCACCCAACTTATTCACAGCTCAATATGGGTATAAAGTTCTACTTTCTGGGATTTGAAAAGAAAAAGCAAGTTTCTTTTTGTTTATTTTTGATAACATAGAACTGAAAATACTACACTTAAGGCTTACGAAAAAAATGTAATAAAAAAATAAACCTAGATCTAAATCAATTTTTATACTATTGTAATTAATGGCAAACTTATGCTTAGTATGAAGTCATTAATGATGAAAATTCTTAACAATAATTACAATATTTTATATAGCGCTGTCACATCCGATATTTAATGAAAGAGATTTATATTTTAAACAATGGGTCATGGTATATTCATATACAAATCGCGTTTTTGAGAATGTACTAGGAGGAAGCAAGAGCTTTTCACATTAATTAAGTGCCTCTCTTACCGTTCTGTTTTCTCTTATCTTTTAATGGAATGGGTTGCCTGAGTCAGCCAGGAAAACCATTGATTTAGCATATTTTAAGTCACAGATCAACATGCATGACTAGATTGACACATCAAATGCGTAAGACGTAACAATCTTATTTTTTGAAGAAACGTCTGTAATCTATAAGTAATACCAAAAAGCTTCAAACTCATTAGGCTGCTATTGTATTGTTTATAGTTTCAGACTACATACATGTATAAATAAAATACATTATGTAATCCTTCGAATGCATACAATGAGTTTTCGATGCTTTATCAAACTTCATATATTTTGTAGAGACTTAGGCTTACACCAATAATATAACACATGGGCGTAGCCAGGTGGGGAGGGTCTTTAAACATTACTTGCCTCAGACCTCATTGTCTGAAAGGGAAACTTTACTTACTGCCCCAGTGCAGCCAACTTAAGCAAACTACAGTCACCAAATTTCACGAGCGTAGCCAAAAGGGGTTTTGTGGTTTCCCTTCCCCCTCCAATACAAAAACTAAAGCAAAACTATAGTTACCATTTTCTACCAGTCGCTGGACTCGATTGATTAGCAGATTTAGTTTTTAAATTTTTCTTAGCGAAAGAGTAGCAGACTGATTGCACTGTAGATACCTCAGAATATGCACTTTTAAAGCTTAAAATAACGGAAATAAAGCTTGGTTGCGGAGCTTCGCCCCGGACCCCACTGGGGGGAGCTCACAGCGGTGTGTACTGTCTTTCCACTAATTATAGAAAGAGAGTATTCTAGGATAGAAAAAACGTTTCAAAGAATGAAAGATCAGAATGTAACACACACACTAATATATATATATATATTGCGAAGTGGGGTAAAAATCCCCCCCCCCCCCCCCCCCACCGAAAATATATGACATTCCATTTGTGGTCCGGTTTATATGGTAATGCCCGGGCCGATTTTGATACCCAGTCCGCCCCTGGTGCGAAGAACCTCAGTTCAACTCTTTTGACAATCAAACGTACATATGAAATATGATAATGTAATCGATTTGGCATATATATTTTTTTAAATTGTCATTGTCGATTACAAAACATGTCAAAGTTTAAAGACATAGGAAACTAGTATAAATAAGAACACTAAAGGAACATTTCTTTGATTGTTTTTGACCAGAGCAAGTTGTTGTTAGTCATTACTCGTAAATGAAAGTGCTCAACAATTTCATATTTGTTCGTGACTGTCGTTGACCTGTAGCACCAAACTGCTGGTAGACAACTAAAACCGCTCTAGGCGCCGTATTTTATTTGAACTTTCAAACCTTGAAATAGCTTGAATGACTTCTGTGTGAACTATATAACATTATTACACTAGAGACACACATTTAGTAGCTTGAGATGAAATGAAATCCATGGAGTAGACTTTATTAAAAATATAAAATGGTGTCTGAACAAAATCTAACTCACTACAAAAAACACGTCTTTTCTGTCTGGCAATCTCGAGTCGTCTGTCACCTACCCAATACAGCTGACACGAATGCCTCTTTTCTTACATCATTCACGCTACATAGGCAACAAGTCATCGATAATCTCTTCCCACCGTCACCAAAAACATAGCCCCCCCCCCCCCCACACACACACTCCAATGCAACATTGTCTTAACCTTCACCTTTCCCTTTTGCTGTTGAACCGTTAGGACCAGGGCAGGCCTTAGGGCTCCGCAACCTGTACGGCTGCAGTGGGCCTCGCACTTTCATAGGCCCTGCGCTAACACTAGTTTTAAATTATGAAATAAATACATTTTAACTTATAACAGGGTTCCGTGGTCTCCAGATTTTCCAGGAGCTCCTGTAAATCTCCTGAAATTGCAAAGTATAAGAACAAAAGTCATAAAAATCGATTGAAATTATTAAATTATCCTGACAACTCTTAAAAATAGCAAAATTGTCGGGTGCGATTAAATATGGAAAAGGTCAATCCTAATTGCGTTTTAAAAAAAAACGGTATTGTCAACTTTCATTTAATAAAATAATAAGGCGAATTTAAACCAAAGCAGGAAGTTCAAATACTTAACTTACTGTAATAGTCTAAATATATCTCGATCTCTTTAAAAAAAAAATCAAAAGCGATATTTTGTTAGTCGATAGTAAATCTACCTTCTATTGTAGATGGCTCGTAATTTAATTTGACCGTAATTTTGCTTCTAGTATAGTGTGAAAAAATGCAATGACGAATTTATTTTTTAACAAAAAACTTTTAATTTTCACTTATTATCCTTATCCCTACTCAGACTAGGCCCGGCGCAATCCGTTTCGCATAGGGCCCCGCAATCTGAAGGACCGGCCCTGGATATACTGTAAGACTTCGCTACACGCAAGCCTCTGTAGTAATGCTGTGCGTAGTTAATAATGAATAAAATGCAAAGACAAATATATTTTCTAATACAAACTCTTAACTTTCACTTATTATCCATATCCCTATCCAAACTGGGCCACGCGAAATCCGTTTCGCATTGGGCCCACAATGGTTAAGTCCGGTCCTGTTATTTACTGACGATGCATACTACTTGTTCTCCCCATCCCTTTTTTTTTCCTGCCTCTAAAATTACGCGGGGTAACTCTAGTCCGTCCGACTTGCAGAAATAAAATAAGTGATCTTTCCATTTTTTGGTGTCCAAACTCTTGAGACATGAAGAGAATTATATATAGAGATTATAAACAACAAAAAATAATTTTAAAAAAAATTGTTCTAACTGGGTATCGAATTCTTGATTTTACACCGTCAGATATTTGAAATTATGTACATACCAATTCAGACATCAGTGATTATTTATTCATATTATCAATATATAGACATCTAGGTTGGATACCTGACCCAGACTTTTGATTTAAAACTATTAAAATATTTAATCTAGGAAGTAATCTATATTAGATTTACGTACGAAAATATGAGTAAAGTTTTAGTATCTTTTGTTGTTGTTTTTTTTTCATAAACTTAAAGTAACGTTGTATATACTCTGTTATTGTATCATTTCGGAACGCTATGACTGACTACGCCATGTTGTTTTTTTCTCTAGTCAAGGCAAATTTAGATTGATTTATTTTTTACTTGGAAAACTTATAACGGTCAAACTGTTGTGTTCCCCATGTGGCCACATAGTAATTCTTTTTTCAGCCACATACTTTTACTGTTAAATTTCTAGAAAATATCGTTAGAGCCATTTTTTCGCCGACCCATCCAGGTTTCTCCATGAAGAAGTGACTATTCTAAATAAATACTTTTTAAAAAAGCTTATACAAGAGAAACAACTGCACAATTGGTAGATAAATGCTGTAAGGTTTATTTCCCTATTCTATATCAAACTAAATTAATTAATTACCACAAATTATTTAGTCATTGTTGTTTTTTTTTTAATTTTTATTGCTTTATGTGTTATAAGGGAGAATGAATAATTGTGTAAAGTTTCAACTAGAGCAGAAATGAGAAGCTGTAAAGATAACGTGTGAAAAATGTGTACCTTACAGACAGACAGACAGACAGACGAAATGTGTTAAGATAATCTTTGTAAAACGAAAACTTTCCCGTGTATTTCAGCCCTTTTTCTCTTACGAAATGTTCTAAAACTCCAAATCAAACACGTGCTGTGGATCTAGCTCACGTTCTGCTGTGTGTCTAGCTCGCTCTCTCACGTGCACCGTCAAAATGTCCGTAATGTTTGAGTTCCGAATCGATTATGACACCTTCAGTGGAAGTACATCGCAATCTATGCTGCATTTGCAGCGCTTCTGAAAGTATTAAATATACACGGGTCTAACCTATTTTTTAATAGGCGGTAAAAAAAAGAAACTACGAATGGGTGTGTTGGGTGGATACTTACACTCTACAACTTAATCATAGCCTAATGGCTAAATGTCTAAAGTATTAAGGGTATTTGTTTAGGTGACTAAAAAAAACAGAAATAATTTTTTGGAAATAAATATTTAATTCTCTAATTAGAAATCATGACAAGATAGAACACACATTATTTACCATCAATAAAACGCAATTTTTTAATTAGATTTTCAAAAGTATTCAACATGAAGTTTAAAACTTATTGACTGATTCACCTCGATATAAGCTTGCCTTTTTTCTCTTGTACGGGAAGTAAAATGAAAACTCTTCATTTCTAATTAACTCCCTTTCATTCTCCAATCTTCTGCTTAAAACTTGAGTTTTCGTTAAACCAATAGGTAAATAAACTTCCTGTACACATCTCTTGATACCTACATTACGTGACGCCTGTAATATACGAGTCTTAACAAAGAAACCTTTAGGTATTTTAAAGATATTTCATATTCGCTTTACATAGATCATAAAGACGTCTGGAAAGAAATGTCAAAACTTTATTGGCTTCTTTTGCGGGCTAGCACAGCATTATTAATCACATTTGAACTAAGATGAAAAGCTACGTGTCAAGATCTGACAACATTAAAAACTCAATCAAGGCACAACAGAAAATGCTGCAGGAAGATATCACTTATAGTATACTTACAGATGAATGTTAAGTGTTGACGACGTGTTGAAATGGTATAAAGTTCCCAAATAATAACCAGTAGTGCCCCTAAGAATTTTTTGAAAAATAAAAAAAAAAAATAATTAAACGATGTGTGTATTATTTTAAAGTTTCGAGTGGTCAGAAAAAAATGGAATCTTTAAATTTTATTTTTGGTCTAATATTATTGTTTAATTTTTGGTTCTCTAACACAACTGAATTCCGCTTCTATAGTTTCAGAATCCTTCTGAGTTCTTACCTGGTCTGGAATCATAAGGCATATGATTAAACATTACCTGCAAAGTGTGCATTGTTTCCAATGTTTACATAATTAGCGTCCAAATCAGATGAAAACATTTTTAAAAAGTGGAATTCTACCATAACAAAAAGTAAGAGAGAGAACTCTTGGCTTCTGCTTTAACGTCAGGCTTAAACGAAAGTTCTTGAGAAAAAAAAAAGGCTCCAAAATCTATTTTGAGACTGTTGTAAGACAATTAGTTTTCTAGCCACAACTTCGACATTGAGTTTCTTAGTGTTTTATTCAAACATTGGGATTGGTCATAAGAGGCAGGTAAGGAAGGTGACATGGAATGTTTTCCCTAAGAGCAATAACAAGTACACGTCAGTGGCGCCCTAGGATGAGGATGTAGTGTCGGAGAAACAAACCAACAGTGTCTAGGTTCGAAATCTGGATTAGTTTTTTCTTACAACTAAAAGTAATATGCTTTTTTCTTTGGGGGGTGGGGGGGTAGTTTGTTTTGGTTGTTGATAAAATAGAATGCTTTTCCTCGTTGTGTTGTTAATATGAATATTTACTTGTTCTTGTCTAGGTATACATTTATATATTTAGAACATGACAGCATGATAATAGAGTTAGGAAGAGAGAAAAAGATAGATAGATAGATAGATAGATAGATAGATAGATAGATAGATAGATAGATAGATAGATAGATAGATAGATAGACAGACAGACAGACATACAGGTAGGTAGGTAGGTAGGTAGATAGATAGATAGATAGATAGATAGATAGATAGATAGATAGATAGATAGATAGATAGATAGATAGATAGATAGATAGATAGATAGATAGATAGATAAAGGAAAATAATAATGCACGGAATTATTTTTATAAATATTGTCTTCGACAAAGAATAATAGCGAGAAATTTCAACTTTTTGTTTTTTAATTTTAAGGAAGCTAACTTGAGCAGTCGATTGTATTAGACAAGAAATGTGGGGAGGGGGGGGGGAGATATTTTTAAAATATTTTGAACAGAGTGAGTGCGACCAAGAATGTCCAGATGTGGGATGTTAGCAAACACTTCAGGATAACGGCATTGACTGAGGGGAAAAACTTTGTGGTAACGTAGGAAGGGGGTGGGGAGAAAGATGTCCTTTTGCTTGATCGAACCATACCGCCCCTCCCCCCATCCCTCTTGACTACCTGAAGAAACAGGACATCTATAATGAGTAAGTTTAAACACACACACACAGCGTGCTTCATCCGTAGCGAAAAGGGAAAGGAAAGTATTGTGTGGGGATGTGTGTGGAGTGATTATGTGTATGTGTAATGGTGAGGGTGAGCTTCAGACATATAAAAAGTGAATCCTATCGTAGAGATAGTAGCCTCCCACTGGATCAATGCTACGGTGAAACACGAACTTGACGAAGTCGCCAACTTCAAAACCAAAAAGTTGTTTATTTCTGGTGAGCTGGTCTTAGGAAGAAGTGTCCAATTAGGTGATTTGTTTTTTTAAATTGAGTCTTTTACGACTTCCTTATTTCATTGTTAGAAATGGATTTGTAAAAAAAAATATTTTGTAAACACTAATTTAACCATCATATAAACCATTTTATATATTATTTTTTTATGTTTTAATATACTAGGAACTAAGCCTTAGCAATTAAAATACCAAGTGAATGCTACACTGAATTGGAGTTTAAACATTTGCTTATCTGTTGTTCATAAAACGTAGAACGTAATACATGGACATCTATTGCTCTATTTATTATCGCCGTACTATTAGAATGCACTTTATATGAAAAATTCTGCTTTATATTTTGCGTTCATTCTGGAGTTTTGAAATATATAAACGCTATCCAATAAATATCGAAACGCAAATGAAACAAAAAAGTAATTTTAGTTTTAGAATCAATTAGCGGCATGGAAAACTATTTCTCTTTTAATGTCTTTAATGAATGTAATGAAGTCCTACAACCTAGACTAAACTATAAAATATTATATTATTGAAAAACTATGTCTAGAATTTACTTGTATTGCAACAAAAGGAGTTTTCATATGTTGATGCGATGATGAAAGCAGTGATACCAAACTTTTGGGAAAAGTCTTGCTTAATCTCAAAAGATCATAATTGGAATTTGATATTGTACCGCGTTTCGCAAAGACACAGTAATACATTTTATTCGTATAAAAGTGTACCTCATTGGAGATATTCATAGTAAAAGTTTTTCATAGTAATTTGTTCTTTGTTTACAAATGTAATTGAACAGTGCTACAAACAAACAACAACACGTATAATTTGAAAGAAACTTTTGTGGATTGGCCCATGATGTGCTTTTTTTTTCTAAATGCTTTTATATTACGAATCTCTTAAGCTTAAATTATGCTCAGAGCCCAATAGTCCAATCTCTTTTGTGGACTAGTCGGGAAAGGGGTATCTGAGATGAAAGGGGTATCTGAGAGAAGGTTTCCGTGCTTTAGGAGCTTAGCGAACACAACTCTGCTGGAGTCGGGATTTGAACTCCAGCCTCCTTGTGGCCAAGCCGTAGCCTAGCGGTTTTTTTGGCCTCTTAGCTACACATTCCACACATCCTTTTCGGAAATGTTTATGGACTTTTGCCAATAAAAATTGCTGTGGAATATACTTTTTATTGTATAGATAAATAAAAGTTCCATGCTATTTTTGATGCCTAACAGAGTTTTCTTTAAAAAAATGTGCGTGCTTATGTTTATAGTTTAGTTTAAATCATGGGATTTTTAAATATATACTTTTTGGCTCATCTACAGTTTTGTGGTGCCGTGTACGTTAAAAGTTTACTCTAGATCAGCGGTTCTCAACCTTTTAAGCTCGGCGACCCCTTTTCACAATTCCTCACTTTGCCGCGACCCCCCCCCCCCCTTTACACACACAGAGCAATAGAAGAGTAGACAATAACAATCCATAATTTCGATGGTCTTCGGCGACCCCTGGCAAATCGCCAATCGACCCTCAAAGGGGTCGCGACCCACAGGCTGAGAACCCCTGCTCTAGATAGATTACAGAAGGGAAAAACAAAACAGGAGAAAGGAAGAAGAAAAACGTGATAATAAATTTAGTTTTGAATCAAGGGCTTTCAAGTTCAGTTTCCGTTGAATTGAGACTGAATTTTGATTTGTAAATGCCCGTGACATATATCTTTGTTGCACAAGTAAACTTATCTTTCGCCTTCCCTTTGTTACACACAGACACATTCAAAAGACTACTTTTACTGGCATCATCACATGATCAACATTTGCTTCATTGTTACACATACACTAAATATTAATTGACTTACAGAGAAAAGCAAAGTTAGAGGCTGTCCCTTTGGTTAGATCTCCCTTTTCATCTGGACAGAATTATTATTGATTGATTCCTATGCGATTAAATTTCCCCACCTCCTCACTCTCAGTCAAAGACCACACCTCCAATGTCAACATCCTCATCACCCACGAAATCGATCTCAAGATTTAGTCTTTCCTTTGATTGTATAAGCCTTGAAGCGGTTCTCACATTGAGTTTTTTTTTCCCCTTTAGAAAGTTTCTGTTGTTACTGTGAAATACTTATTATCGGATATTTTTTTTTTACATATTTTAGTTCCGATTCCAAAAGTCCTTTAATACTAGAAAAAATACCCGGCGTTGTTCTAAATTAATTCTAAAAGCAGATATTACAACAGATATTACAGATGTAACAGTTTTTTATCAGGATTTCCAGGTTCTGGTGGCTTGCTAGTGATTTATAAGCATTTCCACGGCCTCCCAAAGATCTACGAAATTTAGAAACCAAATTTCATAAAAAAAAGAGTCAAACAGATTTATTTCCATAAACTAACAGTACGTTATTTAGATAAATCTGTGAATAATTCTTAATCTTATGTTTTTAATGCTATGATTAGTAATAGATAACATACTATGGAGTTTTTCAATAATGTTCAGTATCAATAACTGTCTTCATTTAACCCTTTAAACGCGTGTGGTAGATTAGCCTCTAAACATTGGAATTGTAATTTCACTTTGTATGCATTAATTGTAAAATATCTCAGCACTTTAAGGGTTAAGGCATGTATGCTGTATAATAAAGGAAGGTCCGCCCTCTCTGTCTCTCAATCTTTCTGTTTTTCTCGTATGCACGAAGTTGCCTTAATATATTGATTCTGTAGAAATATTAAAAGTCATTCTAATTAATAATTTGAGAATCTCCGTCGAAAGGTCTATATTCGCGCATGGTCAGTTGCAATCACAGCAGTTCTTAAAGTTTGTATGAGTCTTTGAAGTCTGTAATAGCTGTCATTTTATATTGAAACTATGTAGACAATTCTGGTACTAAAATAACTTTTTTGAAATGATATCTGCCTCAGGATTAACACTAACAAATTTAAGGATGTCTGTGCTCTGAAATAATCTTTAGCCTTTGAACTCTGGACGACACCACATTATTATTGATTTAAAGATAATCACACGTATATGAGCCTTTTCTGATTTGTAGCGAAGATCCTTTTTAGTATGTTCAGGGCCTTGACAATGATTGTGAGATGAAATTTCTCCATCCCATTACGAAACATTTAAATTTGATTTGTTAATTTTCAGCAGTTGCTTATTGCGCCGCCACCCTGTTTAGCTTCCCCGTAAAGTTACCTTAAGTGTATTTCAATGTTTTAAAAAAGGTGCACAGCTATGAAAATGAATATCTCAGATATTTATTTGTCTGTTATTATCTTTATATAAATATATACCTTCTAGCCCGAGGATTTAGATAATCAAGTTATTGCTTTCTCTTCATTTAACTAAACATTCAAAACCTTTCAATGAGATCAACAGAACCACGTGACATGAAGTATCCAATATTTGTGATTTAAACAAGTTTCCATTTACACGGCAACTCAGTTCCAGCCTTGTGCAGACTCGAAATTATTTGTAACAATTATCAAATTTACATAAAGAATTTTTAAAATAAATTTCTGTAATAAAATCTTAACACTGTGGCTATCGTCGATCACAATGGATACATGATAACAGTCTCATTTTTTAATAAGGGTCTGGCTTTTAAATTTTTTGAGGTTTATCTATGTTGATATGTTAAATGATAAATTAGAACTTAAGAGTGAAACTATTTCAAAATCGAAATTTGGAAACCAAGAAAATACGAAAACATTTTGTTGCTGTTGCAATAAATAATAATGTAAGTCTATCAAAACATACAAACTACATTGCAAGATTATTTTAAAGTTTTTTTATTTCTAATTTCACAGTTGCTTTTCTTTTGTTTTTGTTTTTGTTTTTGTTTGTTTTACGTTTGGTATGTTCCTTCCGAATTGAAGAGAATTTACTTCCTAGTCCAAACCTCAAACACGACGACGACGGGGTGGGGGGTGTGGGGGTGGCAGCGGGCAGGGAATGAACCCGGGACCATCAACACGACCGAATTTTGAAGCAATGAAGGACCTAGACAGGGGCCCCTGTTGATATCAGCGAAAATAAATTAACATTTAACATAATTCGAAGGTTTACTATCCAAAAAATGGAATATTCGAATTTAGACGAGCTACCGAGTAAATGAAATCAACATTTAGAGTTTTTGATATATAAAATTGTTATTGATGATTTCAATGGTAACGACGATTATATATATATATATATTTATATATGAAAGAAAGAATGAATGAACAAATGGAAATATATATTGAAAACAAATCATTGACATCGTCAACGTTAATGACCTTTAACCTATTAAATGACTTATATTTATCCAAAAACAAATATTACAATAACTGTAAACTTTCTTAACATTCCTTGAGTCTATTCTTCATCTTCTATATGTTTGGTTTGTTTTGTTTGTTTTATTAAAGAACTCAAAAGAACATTTTTAAAAATTGAATCGTTATAAGTGGTAACCATGACGACAAGGGCGATAATGCTTCTTCTGGCGTCGCTGGCAGCTGCTGTTCCTGGAATTTTTTCACAAACTAGTAAGTAAAAGTTGAAATCTATTTTACCCACGGGAGTATGCATGACCGGATTTAAGTTTTGGGGAGGCCACGTCTCTTGTCTAAAAGCGTTAAAAAAATTGTTTAATATTTCTGGAGGCGCGGTGGCCAGTGGTAAAGAGATTGTCTTCCGAACCGGGGGTCCAGGGTACATATCCTCGTGAAGAATGGGACTTTTCATTTAGGGATCCTTAGGGTGCCCACCCCCTCTCTAATAGGTACCTGACGTTAGTTGGGGAAAAATAAAGACGGTTGGTCGCTGTGTTTGCCACCTGACACCCTCATTAGAAGTGAGCCACAGAAACAGATGACCTATAGATCGCAAGGTCTGAAAGGGGTGATGTTACGTAATAAAAACTACACTGCTGGAACTCAGGTAGTGAGCAAAAATGGACAATATGATTAAGATGGTTTAAGGGTTGTCAAGAAATTAGAAGACTTCTGAGTTCTCAAGGCTTATCTCTCTGTGGCATTTTACGCCACAAGAAATAACCTTTTCCCTTTTGCAACTTCTTGTGTGACTAATGGGCTAATCCTTGATATATATATATCCTCCTTCGTGATCGAAGATGAGCACATTTTTCAAATCCTATGGACTCGAAGATGACTGCAAAGACAAATCCTCGCTTTAAAAAGCCGGCCGCATACGTGGCATGGGTAAGTTTGGTCAGTTGCAGATAGGCCTGCTTCTTCTCTCAGCTTTCTGTTGGTTCGTCGCTCTTTCACCCTGGTCACTCTTCTTGCTTCAAATCTCGAAACTATCCTTGATACGCAGCAGCGTCACAGGTTGGGCATCGACACACAGCAGCGGTCACAGGTTGGGCATCGACACACAGCAGCGGTCACAGGTTGGGCATCGACACACAGCAGCGGTCACAGCTTGGGCATCGATACACAGCAGCGGTCACAGGTTGGGCATCGACACACAGCAGCGGTCACAGGTTGGGCATCGACACAAAGCAGCGGTCACAGGTTGGACATCGATACACAGCAGCGGTCACAGGTTGAGCATCGACACACAGCAGCGGTCACAGGTTTGGCATCGATACACAGCAGCGGTCGCAGGTTGAGCACCGATACACAGCAGCGGTCACAGGTTGGGCATCGACACACAGCAGCGGTCACGTTGGGCATCGACACAAAGCAGTGGTCACAGGTTGGGCATCGATACACAGCAGCGGTCACAGGTTGAGCATCGACACACAGCAGCGGTCACAGGTTGGGCATCGACACACAGCAGCGGTCACAGGTTGGGGATCGACACACAGCAGCGGTCACAGGTTGGGCATCGATACACAGCAGCGGTCACAGGTTGAGCATCGACACACAGCAGCGGTCACAGGTTGGGCATCGACACACAGCAGCGGTCACAGGTTGGGGATCGACACACAGCAGCGGTCACAGGTTTGGCATCGATACACAGCAGCGGTCACAGGTTGGGCATCAGTAATCCCCAGGTGCTGTTGCACTGTCACACTTCTTTCTACTTTCTACTTCTGCAATCCAGGACCCTTCCTTTTAAGTTCCCTCTCCGTTTGAATCTATCCCCTATCCCTTAATCTATCTATCAGCTTTTTTTCCCAATTGTACGTGTCGATTTTGAAAAGCGTCATGTCGCGTTTGCATACATAAGTATACCTTAAAAGTGGGTGGCCAGCGGCTCTCCTGCCTTCTATTATATCACCAAACAGAATGTTACGTGAGAACCGACTTTGTGGGATGTCTCTGGGCTTTTAACATACTAAAAAAAGACCTCAATGAAATATTTCGGTGGGGTAACTTTATTCACACTCTCAATTTCATAACTGAATGTCCTAAAATAAAATCCAGTGAAAACTTGAGATTTTGAGATTCCAGAAGTCTCCTAGATTTCTGTTCTTCGCTAAAGAAAATGTTACCTGGGCATTGAAGTAATCTTTTTTTGTTTACCTTTTCAGAATGTTTAGGTAATCTTGACATTCTTTTCGCTGTGGATGGATCTAACAGTATGGGGGAGGACAACTTCAACTTGCAGAAAACCTCTTTGGTCAACTTGGTCAACAAACTTGCGGTCAGTAGGGATGAGATCCACGTCGGCGTCATTCCCTTCAGCAGCAGTGTAGCGGCCAACCAGGTGATCCAGCTGACCGGAAACAAGACATCGCTGCTTGAAAGTGAGTTAAAACATAGACATTTTGTATATAACACATGCACATTTAGTATATAACAACACGCAGACATTTTTTTATACAAGACTTAGGCCTTTAGTTTACAACACATACACATTTGGTACAAAACACATAGACATTGCGTAGATCTATATCACACATAGACATTGTGTAGATAAAGGATGAATTGTATATAGTCATGCATCAACTTGGTTTTATGCACACAATTCAGAACTCTCTCTCTCTCTCTCTCTCTCTCTTTCCCTTCTATTTTCTCACTCATTGCCTCTCCCTCTCTCTTATCTCTTTCTTGCTTTCCCTCTTTTTCCTTCTCGTTCTTCGTCTTCTTTCGTCATTTTCTCTCTTGCTCTTTCACTCCAATCACCCCTCTCTCGCATTCTCTTCTCTGTTAATCACTCCTTTTTTTCCCCTTTCTCTTGTAACTCCTATCTCCCTATCTTTTGTCCTCTCTGTTCCGCCTCTTTCCTTATGCCTCATTCAAATTTTTTTTTTGCATTCTAAGCGTTCGTAATGTGATTTTATTTTTAATTTTGCTTAGAAGATAGGGGAAAATGGTTTTAAATTTTAACTGACTTCGTTGCTGGGTTGTTTTTTTTTGCAAAAGTTTTTATCAACTCACTCGTTCTTTGCCAAATGTTGTTCACATCCTTTCTCTCACACTCATTCTCGAGTCAAGTTGAAACTTTACACAAGTATTTATTGTAATAACTAGACATGAAACAATTAAAAGATTAGCCAATTAGTCCATGAATTACTGGTAATTAATTATTTTGTCTGATACCAATAAAGAAACTTTATTCGTTAGCATTAACAGATATGGCTAATTTTGTGGGGTTTAGTCTCCTCGGTAATTAAGCAGTTAATTTCTCAAACACCCGTTCTCGGAGCAAGTGGAAACTTTACAGTTTTTTATTTTACCTAACAAAACATAAATCAATTAAAACATAAACCAATTAGTCAATTAATTATCGGAAATGAATTTAGTTCGATACTGATTAAGGGGAAATACTTTTATTGTATTGATGGCTATGACTATAAATGTACAGTTGTTTTCCTTATATAAGACCTTTTTTTTTAAAATTATTTTGAAATTTTGCTTGCTTACAAAATTGACCGGCAAGTCAACAACCAAATAACGAAAGTAACTTTGTGTCCAATGTCCAGCCCTAAGTAAACTGGAGTATCCAGATGAACAGACGAGGACTGACCTGGCCATTGATGAGGCTGTGGCTATGTTTAGGAGGTACAGCCGTGGAGGATCTGTGCCCAAGCTTCTCATGATCATCACAGACGGAGCGTAAGTACCTGGCTAGTGTCCTGGACAATGACACTCTAATAGTGTTCTATTTATAGTGTAGAGAGGCGTTGTCTAATACAGTCAGTTGAAGTTTTACTATCAGTCTAGCAGCTGGCGGTCTTAGGCCACAGCAACCTATGCGGCTGCTTTGGGCCCCACAATTTCATATTATATATAAATCATTATAACTTATAACAGGGTTCTCTTGACCTTCTAATTTTCCAGGAGCTCTTGGAAATCTCCTGAAATTATTGAAATCTTCTGAAAAACTCATTAAAAAATCTCCTGAAAAGTAGACAATAGTGTTATTCAAAATGGAAAACGCCTATTCTACGCGCGATTAAAAAAAAATGCAATGTCAAATTTCATTTATTAAAAATGAAATGCAAAGACTGATTTATTTTCTAATATAAATCTTAATTTTCACTTATCATTCTTATTCCTACTTAGACGGGGCCCCCCTCAATCATTTTTTAATAGGGCCCCGATGTTGTTAAGGCCGGCCCTGTCTAGTAGACTCCGTAATAATGTTACTGTAGTGTCAGCGAAAGTGTCACTCTTAAATTCCGAGTTATAAGGTCAATCTTAAAGTGTTAGCTATAGTGTACATATTATAGAGCAAGTCTTAGTGTCAATGTTATAGTGACAGTTATAGTGTCACTCTTAAAGTGACAATTTATACTGTCAATCTTATAGTGTCAGCTATATTGTCAATGTTAAATGTTAGTTATAGTGCTAATTTTAAATTGTCATTTTCAAAGTTGCATTTATACTGATAATTAAAAGTGTTTATTGTAAAGTGTCAATAATAATGTTAAAGTATCTGTCAAAATGTTAAAGTGTCTCTTATAATGTCAGTAATAAAGAAAAGATTTAGTAAACACGGCCTTTATGCCAGAAGAAATTATCTCTTCTCGGCATCATTGCAAAGACGCAAATTCTACATCCCTCTGACAACCCTCTACCCCTGTCAACCCGAGCGCGTACATATGCGCTTAGCAACAAAGTATACATTACTTTTGACTGAGTTATCCGTTGCACGTCTGTCATGTTTGCTACCTGATCCGTGCTCCTTAAGTCCCTTACCTACGCAGTAAATCAACACTTAGACTTGGGGACTTTGGTCTTAATTGAAAGTCTTCCATGAAAGGGAGAAGTCGAGAGGAGAGAGAGAAAACAATGGGGAGGGAACATAAATGTAAATGTAAAAAAAAAAAGATATTTTTAATTCAAATGTGGTAACAGTGGCGATGGGTGTATAGTGCGGAATGCAAACCTAGCGACGCCTCTGATTGGTAATATATGTCTAAAATGTGTTGCGTTTCACGCAGATGGCTAGAAAAATCAAATTACCCCTCCATTTTCTAAAATACTCCTTTCAAAACCACTCCCCCCCCCCACATGAACGTCTCAGATCCAGACGTCTGCTAGGTCAACAAGAGGTCAAAAGGTCAACAAGAGGTACTTGAGCTTAACACCTTGCATTTATTTAGAAGTCTAATATTTACATAATCTTATAAATTAACCTGACATTTACATGCACCAGAAACCATATAATACAGTCCGGTATGAAGAAAAACAAACACATAGAGGTTGTGTGTCTGCTATCAAAAAAAGATAGATAAGTTTTGAATCGGGAGGAGTTATTTCATAGGGTGTATATACAATTACAAAAGGGGAGGAATTTTTTTTTTAAAATCCCACTTCATCAAATTTAAAGCTACAATCAATGAAACGAATAAATAAGTTAAATTAATACAACTTAACAAATATCTCTTAATTTCAGTGATACCGTCGTGCCTTACGAACAGAGTTTATTAGAAACTTTTGTATTAATATAGTTATACTAGTCGACCCACGGCGTATCAATCGCCGTTATTTTGCAGGGCCGTCCTAAGGCCAATACAACCTATGCGATCGCAGTGGGCACCGCACTTTCAAAGAACCCGCGCTAATTCTAGGTGTAAATTATTAAATAAAACCATTTTATAACCTATAACAGAATTCACGCAGCCTCGTGAGCTCCTTAAAATCTCCTGAAATTGCAAAATATACAAAAATGTCCTGGAAATCTCCGGAAATTATTAAAATCTTTTGAAAACTCAAAAACTCTCCTGAAATATATAGACATTTTTTTTTATCTTGGGGTGTCATTCAAAATGGATAACGCCAATTCTACGCCCGATGAAAAAAAAAACGCCATTATGCAATACCCGTAATTGTGGAATCTGGGGAAAGAAACTTCTCTTGCCTCAAACTAATGAAGATGAGGTCAACAATTCTCGAAGATAGATTGAAACATTTGGTAATTCTTGCTGTTGAGCGTGATCTATCTATGTAGGAAATACAATTTTTATGCTACAGGCATGGCTTGTAAAGTAGTTCTGTACATAGTAAAAATGAATAAAATGTAAAAACGAATTTATTTTCAAATACAAACTCGCTAAGGCCTATTATTCGTATCCCTACACCAACTTGGACCCGCGAAATCCGTTTCGCATAGGGCCCCAAATCGGTTGAGTTCGGCCCTGCTATTTAGTGACAGGTGAATACAAAGTAGATTACTTGTTCTCCTTCCCCCCTACGTGGGGTAGAAATAAATAAGAGTGATCTTTCCATGACTTTTTGATCACAATGGGTAAGTCCGGCCCTGCTATTTTGTGACGGATGAGTATTACTTTTTCTCTCCCCTCCTTTTTTTTTTCGTAGGGTAACTCTAGTCCGACTTGCAGAAATAAAAGAGTGACTTTCCTTTACTTCTTGTCCAAACTCTTGAGCCATGAAGAGAATTATATATATATATATAGATAGATAGATAGATGCGATATGAATTTATGTTCAGAAAATAATATATAGGTGTGTGTTTACAGATTAAAAAAAAATATTAACATGTAGAAATGCTCGACGCGCTGACTTTTTTACGAATGGGGCGGCACAATATGAAACAAGTTAAAGATATCAATAGTCCACAAGCACAAGACATTTATTATTAGCCTGTAAAATAATAGAACGCTGATTTATTAACTAGCATGCTTGGAATAGGCCTACCGTTGGACAATTATAATTAGTCATGTGTATTTACATACATTAATATATTCTTAACTAAATTATGTTTGCCCCAACCATAACCTCTTTTTTTTGTTAACATTTAGAGACATTGCTGAAAGATCAGATCAGAACTTTCAAGCCCTTCATTTCTTTACATTTCAAAGATCTACCAATCTAGTACATACCAATGGCCCTTGACCTTTTCCTAAAGTTGAATCTTACCCCATGACTTGACCCATATTTCAGTCACGTGTTTTCTATATTGACTTTGCGTACAGATCTCTCAAACCATCCAACAAGGGCTTCATACCATCAGTAGAGATCTAAAAATTAGCTGGCAGTGTGGAGGGGCGAAAATGGGGAGACACTGTGAATAAAATGCGCAAAAAAAACAAAAACAGATTTGAAATAATAACTAGTAAACTATAAAGTTTTGTATCAAAACAAGTGATATCAAAATAACATGCATTGATAAATATTAAACTCAACCACCTTACATCAGATCAGAAATAAATTATGCAACGTGGGCGTATTTTTTGTCACCTAGATGTGAGAGCGAAAAATGTTTACCTAAAGATGTTAGCACAGTGGCGTATCCTTCGCGGACTTTAACGTCTTGAGTTTCAACATCACTTCCAAGTGAAGTGACAGTCAAGATCAATCCTCAAAATTAATGCCAGACCGTTTCAAGTTTAGGCGCCCCCCAAATAAAAATCTACATTCGAGCGAAGCCTATGTTTGATACTTCAGCGTGATCCAACTAAGAAATAATATAACATTCAAAGGTCTAGCCCCCTCTGACAAGACCAGAACCTATTTACTCTGCGCATGCGCTGGTCCAACTAATTTTCATTCGTGTTTTCAATATTGACACAAGGATTTAGCTTCAACATTAATTATGGAACTTCCTTTCATTCAAAGACCTCTGTTTGAGATCAGTTTAAATAAGAAATGTGCACTGCATTGCTCCTTGTTCTATTGATTGAATTCAATGCACTTAGCACTTCAGATGTGTTCTGTTTGAATTACTAGAGACAAGTAGATTATGTCAAGACAAATGGTACAAAGAAATATAGTCAGGAAGATTTTCTTTTATATTCATTCAGTATAATTAAAGCATTCTTCGATATGATCATTTACATGTTGTTTTTTTACATGGAGCTGTTAAATAACTACTTTTTTAAAAGCTGGTGACAAGGTATATTTCAATAGTAAACATTTACAATCTGCATTGCATCTAGTTTTCTGTTGGCAGCAAATGAACTCATTTGTTTCTATCACTTATTAACCGATTTCATAATGTGTAACAACGCATCCTGTGTATAGTTTTGGTCAATGAAAAATTAAACATGTGTATTACAAAGCATTCTGGGAATCCACGTGACCTTAATGAGATTGTATTTAAATCATGTCAGTTTTAATTGGTAACAGGAGGCGCGATGGCTGAGTGGTAAAGCGCTTCCCAACCCGTGGGCCCTGGGTTCGAATCATTTTGCTGACTAGGATTTTTATTTTTGGAATCCCTAGGGCGCTTCTGAGTCCACCCAACTCTAATGGGTACTTGACATTAGCTGGGAAAAAGTAAAAGTGGTTGATCGTTGTGCTGGTCAGATGACATCCACATAAACCGTGGGCCACACAGATGGCCTTGACATCGTCTGTTATATAAACGCATATTCTGAAATCTAGAACTTTATTCTGCTAGTACGTTGTCTGTATCTTCTGCCAAACAACCCCTGGCTTCCTGGACGTGTGGTCTGCGCTTCAACCTTACCACGATCGTCCTGAGTTTCTTATGTCCGTCATGTGTCATTCATTGAATAAAACGTTCCTTCTTGAAATAACCTTTAAAATTTACAAATCAACTCAAAATAGTATCAAGGTATTTTTCCTATGCCAAACATTTATCAAAGTACAGACAGACGTGTATAGGCCTGTCAATGGAGGAAATTCTATCCATGTCAAAATACACAGAGAAATAGAGAAAGACGGTCAACAGATCTCGTGTGGTGCTCCATCGGTTCAACAGACTAAGAGATAGGTGAAGGTGATTCTCGGTGTCATTAAGAGTATATGTGAAATATTTTCTTACAATAGTTAGGTACCCAAACTCACCCGACCAAAAATACTAAATTCCGTTGAAATAGATACCATATAATTAGAATTAATTAAAGTCCAAAACACTTAGTACAACAGACAAGAGTTTACGCCTCACTTTATCCAAAATATCAATATTCTTAGACGACAACAATAAACAAAAAAATAACACTTATATTATTATTATATTATATTTTGCTCTTGGAATAAGAAGCCTAATGGAGAGGCTTTTGCCCCCGGTGTGGGGAAGACCCGTTTTCAACTTCTTACATTTTATGCAATAATTGACACAAAATCATTTTTAAAACTAATTTGTAAAGTAGGCATATTGCATTACTTGAAAAATAAATATAAGCTACAAATATATTAATAACCTAGCTTTAACAGGCCATAGAAGCTTAGAGGAGGCTTTTGGCCCCACGTTAACCTATAATTCAGAATTCTTTGAATGGATCTCATTCACCAAAAAGAATGGTCACGTGATGACTATCAATAAAACAATGACAATAAAAACGGTCACGTGATAACCGTTGTTAATTGGAAATAGGTACAGATGAGATGTGGTTCTCTGATGTTGGTTTACGATTGGTGAATGAGGTCCAAAGAAATAAAAGTTAAAGCTGATGTTGTTGTTTTTTTTTTCGCAGATCCACAAGTCCCAGCAAAACTGTCACATCTTCCAACATCGCCAAAGCTGACAACATCACAATTTACGCTCTCGGGGTCACAAAGCAGGTCGATGTTGCTGAGCTTCAGAATTTGGCTTCCAAACCTGATAAGGTAATAGCATGAACTCCCTGGCCTAACCCTTGTATAAAAGAAGTTATTACAAGACATTTCCACTGAGGCAAACAGCAGTCACACGTCCGCCTTACAAGAGCAAACAAGGGGATCATTTGGTGTCGCTTTCAAACAGTCGGCTTTCATGCTTACTAAGACGCCTCTCCCCCCCCCCCCCCCCCGCCACCGGTCCCTCTGTTTCTTTTACTTTTTTTTCTAAACACATGAGAAATGTCAATCAGTGGTGTCCTGTATAGTCTCATTAAAGTTTGTTTCCGCATAGGATTTGAAATGTTAAATTCTTTCTATTGAACTCGTTCTGTATGTACCTTTGTATAACTTTGTATGAGGGCACCTTATTCGACTTCAACTTATTATCCCACAAATCTGATATACTGTCAGAATGGATAGTTGCCTCATTGTTCCAGTTTCTGTGATCTCTGAATTCTCTTTATCTCTTTATTGCTAATATATATTTATTTTGTGACGTACGCACCGGTACGGCGTACCGACACCTTTTTGAATTATCTTGTATTTTAACGTATATTATTAATTAAAAGATAGGCAATCCATCAGCTAATCACTGAGTACAAGCACCTATTTTTTTTTTAACAAAAAAGCACTGTGTATGTATATATATTATATATATATATATATATATATATATATATATTTATATATATATACAGAGAGAGAGAGAGAGAGATAGATAGATACAGTTATATAGATATAGATATATAGAGAGAGAGAGAGAGAGGCAAGAAAAACTAACAGGTTTTCAGGTTTTTCAATAAAGATCATTTGAAGCTATTGTCTCAAAGTGACATCAGATGTCATAAAATCCATTCATTAATTATTTTTTCTACAGATGTTTGAACTATATCAAAGAATTTTAGGGTTAGACAATGTTGAACAGTTTAATCTCCCGTCAAACGTCATAACCATTAGTACAGTAATTGTCTTACCTTCATGTGCAGGTGCTTCTGACACCAGACTTCAGGACACTGGAAGAGAGCTTATTAAATGCCACCAACAAAGCTTGCGTTGACCTGAGTGAGTCACTGGCACACTAGTAAAATAGAATAGGTTTTTTTTTTCCTCCTTCTTAGCCATCTTTATCAAAGTCCCATAACCTTTCCTAGAGCAGTGCTACAAGTATTTAATGAGTTATCTTTCCTGATTCTCGAAATAATTATGTTAAACTGTTAAACTTAATACAGATCATCAATTTATAAGTTTAATTTTCAACGAAAAAAAAAAGACATTATGGGGATTGGAGACATAGTAAACATACATAGACAGTGGTAAATATTCAACTTTTAGGAAAAGTTTAATTCTGCCAATGTTTATAATTTAAATAAATGGTACAAAAACATGAATAATCTTTTAAACAATGTAAAGTTGTACTGTTAAAACTGCATCTCAAACCTTTGCCGGTGCTGCAGACATCTCTAGAAGAGAGGTTCACATTTAAAAGGTCCTTATAAGAAGATGAAACGATATTTAAAATATCTCAATATGTAAAACATTTGGTAATATGCCATTTTACATTTTAATATTCAAACCTGGATTAATAAGTACACGGAGAATGCAACTTTTTGTTCTTTTGCCCCTTAAGAAAGAGATTGACCTGCTCCTCCCTTCTCAGTTTTCAGGACATCGCTCACTCCCCCCACCTCCATGCGCATACGCCTCCCCAGATGGGCCATGCCCACAGTTTGAGAAACTCTGTGTTAGAATCATTATGTAAAACATGCTTGCCTTTTTTGTTAATCTTGTCAGCTTAAGCTAGATCTAACCCTGTTTCTGCTTTATATTCTCATTATTCGTTCCAATGAGAACAGCTTTAATAAATAGATATTTTATTAGTATTTTGTCTAGTTCGCTTTTTAACATTTAAATCATAATTTGTTAACATTGTCCTGAACTTTTTACTTTAATGCCATTACAAACACAAGTGTGATGTCACGATTTATTCTTCGAAATGTTGTAATAACTGATTCGTGTTTTTTTTTTGTTTTTATTTGAAAGTTTTTATAATTTACGACCATCATCTCCTTAATGAATACAAGATGCACATTGTTTATACTTTATTAAAATAATTGCATACATTTTTTAGCTTCCAGATAACTGAATAAATGACACACTTTAGTGACTAACTTAAATCGCTCAATTTCTGCATCTCACACATAGGGAACGTTTTGTCATCTAATGATTGAATTTAAACCAAAAGTGTTTTATTTATTCTGCAATTTATCTTTTTAATGGTTGCTAAACATGCAAAGAACGGAAACCTTTTTCTTTTCAATATAGCCTAAGTCTACTTCCGCACCAACTTCAATGTACAATAATCAAACCTAGAACATAGTACAACACTTATAGAACTTTCTTCTTCTTTTCTAAATTATCAATCCATCTTTGTCTTTCATCATGTAAAAATTGCAAACAAAATGTTTATTTCATGATTTGGATGGTCGCTGAAACTTTTCTTTTTAACTTTGCACCCAGGCTAGTAGATAGATCTAGATCATGGAGAACAAATATTAATGCCATTGTATTGTGTTGTCTTCTATTTTGGTTTTCAGGCAATGGAACCGTATGATTTTTCTTACATTTCAGAAACATTGTAAGTCCCCGAGACCTCCTCCGAAGTTGTGATTGATATTTAAACATTTTTTTTTTAATCTGCATGGTTTATATAATGTGCATGATAACTTTATTGTTGTTGGTTTTTGTTTTTCTTTTTTGGTAAAGATTCTAATCAATGCTAGGATTTCGCAGAATGCGTTGACTCCCATATTGACCTCGTGTTCGTCCTTGACACGTCCTCCAGAGTTGGCTTGGAGACTTTTAGAGAGATGATCAACTTCGTCAAAGACTTTCTCGCCTTCGCCTTCGTCGACAATGGGAATTTCCGCGTGGGGGTGATGACCTACAGCGACTCGGCCAACGTTTTATTTCAGATGACCACATTTGACAGGAGCAAGCAGAGCATGATGGACGCCCTTAGCGCCCTGCAGTACACACCCAGAGCAGGGAGCAACTTAGCGGGCGCCATGACGCTGCTCAAAGAGATGTTCACCACCAGAAACGGCGATAGGATAGAGGCGCCAAATGTCGTTATTTTGCTCAGCGCCAGCTACTCCAATGTTAATCAAGGCTCAACAATTAGAGAGGCAGAATCAGTCAGGGCGCAAAGTATACAAATATTTGCTGTAGGTACGTACATCTAAAACCTTAGACTTGTACGCAAACTCTATTATGTAATATTTTGATTTTCTAGATCTATCAAGATATTCAAGTGGCTGATCATGTAAAATGTATCTTTCAATGTAGTTAAATGTTAATGAGGATTGCAAGTGGCCATATTAGATTCTTAAGGATTTTACTATTTATGTTCTTTATTTCATTATACATATGTGGGGGGGGGGGGGGGCGGTGACTGAGTGGTAAAGCTCTCGGCTTCCAAACCGAGGGTTCAGGGTTCGAATCCTGGTGAAGACTGGGCTTTTCAATTTCGAGATTTCAGGGCGCCTCAGAGTCCATCCAATTCTAATGGGTACCTGACGTTAGTTGGGAAAAGTAAAGGCGGCTGGTCTTTGTGCTGGCCACATGACACCCTCGTTAACCGTAGGCCACAGAAACAGATGATATTTACATCATCTTCCCTATACATCGCAAGGTCTGAAAGGGGGGGGGGGTACTTTACTTTACTTTTGCACATATAAGGATGTACCTAAATCTACTTTTATTTGTTAGGTATTGGAATTGACACTTCCATAGAGTTGGACGGTGTAGCCAGCAAGCCGTTGGTAAATAATTCCTTTGGACTGTCCAGTTTCTATCAATTGAGACCAGTCATCGAGAGGGTATATAACAGTTTCAATAAATTTTGCGAAAGTAAGTGTCTACTTTTCTTGTCAGGTTTAGGTTCGAGGCTTTTGTATGCTCTCGTCACGCATGCTTGTATTGTAAATATCTTGTAATGACGTATTCGGAGATTACGATCGCAAAGGCTTGGTCATTGTTTTATAGTTCACACATGTTGGAAATGAAAAGTTTTGACAACATAGTGGTCTCAAGTCACAGACGCAAGAAGCAAGCATGAACGTATGGCCAGAGTTGCACAGTCCACATTAGCTATAATAAGAAAAGACAAAGGTCTAGCCCTCAGCTCTAAATTCTCTCAGATGCGCTCCTTGGTCATGGCGACGTTTTTCTATAATTGCGTATCTTGAACAAGGAGTCCACTAGTACGTAGTTTGGCTGTGATAGAAGAAAAAAAATCTGGAGACTGATTGTACTGAATACAGAGATGAGGTAGATAGCGAGGTAGAAATGTGCATGTGAGAAAGAGTGAAGAAATAACAAGATAAAACGAGAAATAAAGATCTCGCAATAAAAGCATAAAAATTATTTGCCTAGATTTCTTAAACCCAGGTGCTTCTCATTGTTAAAAAAATGTTGATTTATTTCTCATTTCAAAATTATACAAAAGTAAATGTACTATATTCATATTATTACAATTATTGTTTGAAAGTTATTTTTTTAATATTTAACTATTCGTTATTAGAGCGCAAGTTATAAGCAAAAATTTTGCTAGTCTGAATGTTTGGTTTATATGTGAGAGATTATTGCATGGACACAGTCCTTTAGTTGCATGCTTAGCATAAGTGTTCCAATGTGTTGTGTGTTGTGATCCAAACTGACCACAACATCTATTTTCTCCTCACACAGAAGACTACGTAATGAGTATCTCCGTCACAGAAGGCACGTGCATGTCTAAATATAGATGTTTTGTCCTAGTTTGATGGAAATATGTTTTGGAGAAAAAAACACATTGATTTTGTTTTAGTTAAAATATTTTATTAATGTCTTTTAGATCTCGCTGCCATTTTCATTTGTTTATTATTCATTATTTATTTCTTATTTTTGTTAATTGTTTTCATTTAAGATTTTTTTTTTTTTGTTTTTGGATCACAAGCACCTTGAGTTAATATCATATCCCTTTTGTTTAATTTTATTTCAGCATGGTTCTTGATGTAAGCTTAATCAGAACTAGAGAATCTCTTGATATTTCGAGCTTGACATTTTAGTTAAAATTTATTTGTTTTCATTCTTTACCGTCCAGCGTCCTCAATAATAAAGTACACATTGTTTTATTTGTTTGTGAAGTCTTAATGTCTTGCAATTCTAAACTAATTCCGTTATAAAACATTTTGCCGAAGAATGAGCTACAACCACATAGTTGGATTGTTTGAAATGTCTGTATGTATTAGAATATTTAGTTACTTCGTAATATATTTTTACACAAATATTGTTTGCTTGTTTTCAGTCCAAATGTTAACAATGTAATCATTCAGTCAAATAATGAAATGAAATTCTAAAATAAAGACAAAAAGATGAACAAATGCGTGCTCAAGAAAACAAGACACACACTCTGCCTAAGTGTGCGTTTATTGTAATACTAGCAGTTCACGCCAGCTATGCCCCTTTGATTTGTTCCCAGGCTGTATATTGTTTATTATGCCCCCCCTCCCCCACGACACGTACACGCACTCATATTTCGGGAAGGCTCATTCGGGTAGAACTTTGACTGACCCTCTGAAAGGAAGCGGAAATGACGTGCGGTATAATAAAAATAATTTGACTTTGGCAAAAAAGAAAAAAAATTGTTTAAGAATACAGAATTTGTGGGGGGTTTTTTTAATGCTTTATATGTAGACTGCGGCCTGTAGAGGAAATACAGAAAATAAAATACAAAGGTTTGATAGAAATCGTGTGGGTTTTCTCGAATAGCGGTCGCCAGATTGCAAATAAGTTACATCTAATTCTTAGTGAGTTCAAAGGAACCTGTGTACGAAATTGTATGCGAATCCGTACGACTTAAGAGAACTCGTGAACTATGAATAAGTGGTAATTTGCAAATATATAATTCCGATGTGGTGAAGTTTAAATGGATAACTTTACAAAATTCTTATCTAAATGGTTAGTCTTTTTATGTTTAATGAAAGCATTCGTTTTACATTCAATCTTAATAGGTCTTATTGCTGCTCATATATATAAAATGCGCATAGTTCCAAAATGTCTGATGTTATTGTTTCCCTTTCTTTTTGGTTTCTTGCTCATGGCACTTGTTTTAGTTGCGGTTAGCACTTTGTTAATGTTTGCTTAGAACAGACCGAACTTTTAGTTTAGTCCCTAACATCACCTGGTTAAACAACCTTTTCATTTGAGCACATATTTTATTTTTTTGTCGTCCTTTGTTTTTCACTTTGAGCACAAATTGTTCTTCTTTGTTTATCACTTCGAGCAAAGCATTCTTTGTTTCCCTTCTTTGTACCGATCTGGTTCTAATTGTGATTAACATTTGCACAAATCTTGTTTCACTGTTCACTTTCTCACACACAGCACCATTAACATTTTTGTTTCACTTTTTTTTTTTTCAGCAAATTTACGAAATTTTAGTTTCTGCTTTTCTAACTTTAAGCCTAACAGTTTGTTTTTTTTTTAAATCTATTTTCCATAGGATTAAGAAAATAGTATAAGCCAAAATTTCTTGGTATTGTTGTTAGGTTAATATATATTTCATCTACTTAAATGAATACATAAAAGAACCAATATATTTACAATTTAATTTTTTTTTTATTTACAATTTGTATGTTCATTTGTTTTCAGGATTAATATTATGTTAGTTATCACTTATTTTTAAAAAATCGTATTGCTATGTTGTTGTTGTTTTTTTTGTAATTATACAGCATTGATGATATAGTATTAAAATTTAACAAATAAACTAATAGAGAAAAATTTTATGCGGCTGCAGTAATCAAGTCAATAAATTAACATTTGATAGTGTAAATTCAAAATTATTCAAATTTTTGAAAATATTAATAAACTGTTTTTCTCTCCCTCTCCCGTTCCTTGCAGGCCCACCTCCAGTTCCAGGTATGACCTAGATTGTTCTATGGATTTTATTTTCTTGTTATCTTGGGTTGTTCACTAAGGAATCATCTTCTTTTTTGAAGTAACGTCTGTATTATATAGGAATGACATCGAACTTTGTTGAGTTAATAACTTAATATGAAATTGATAAACTCTCTAAACATTGACGCAATAGCTGCTAAAATTACGTGATTGAGTGTCCAGAATATGCTTTTCAGTAATGTTCCTACTCGGGTAAAAGAAAATTTGGAATCTAATTGTTGAAAACTTTGAAATATTTAGTGGCAAAAATTGTTAGTGAGAATTAATAAATGTATGTCTATTCATTTTCTTTTTCATCCCTGAATTAGGTTGCTATATGGGCTACAGTGACCTATGGCTAGTCTTGGACGTGTCTAGTGTCTCGGAAGGTATGGCCCGCACTGACTATACTGGTGACTTCGCCAAGCTGAAGAATGGAGTCGGGAAAATGATGGAGATTATCTTGGTAGGTATCTTTCCTAAGTCCGAAGTGAGTTCATTACTTTGTTTGTATTCTTTTACTTGGTAATCCTGCATTATTCATAACGCCATCAGTGTCCTCCGAGTCAACGCCAAGCGACTTCAAATCTTACACTAAAAATAATCATTTAATCGCTAAAATGTTGTTCCTATGAATTCTTTCTATTATATCGTCATGTCAGTTTTTGCTGTAGCTCCATCTGAGGCATAGGCTCCCAAACCAGCTTCCTCCAAACGTATCTGTTCCGTGACATTCTCTCTAACTGGGAAGCGGGGTCGAGAGGCTAGGTGCGCTTTAACTTGGCTTGGCTTGGCTACCTAGAATGGGGCTCGAGGTTCGACACCCGACTCGGGCAGAGTTGTGTTTACTGAGCGCCTAAAGGCAGCACGGAAAACCAACTCCTAGATACCCCTTCCCCCCCAATGAGATTGGACCAAAATCGCTCTGAACATGCTATAAGCGTGAAAGTAGCGCTATAAAAAGCTATAAAAGCTATAATAATTATACTATAATTATACTCACGTCTTGCTTATCTGCTTGGCATCTGTAACCAAATCTTGGTGCCATGTATTTATGGGCCTACTCATCTTCCTCTTTCCTTTTGGGTTCAAAGTGAGGGCTTGTCTTGTGATGTTGGGTGCTGGCTTATCTCTTTAATGGGCTTCTTCTTTGTTTTTTTTACTTAGTTCCTCTTTAGTGACCTTTTTGGACTATACTATACTATACACACTATAATTTTTGGATTAGAATACCTGGTGAACATTTTTTGCTCATTATTGAATGTACAAGTATTTAAGATTGAGAAAAAGAAACTTCAACAAACTCCTGACAAAAGAAGGGTCATGGGTCAGTCTCGTTTAATTTTTTAAAAAAAAAGATAAATGTATTATAAGAATCATAAAGGATTACTGTTGTGACACGGTTACCGTGTGGTCAACCGTGACACACGGTCAAGAGTTGGGTATCGAGAGTTAGGGGACTTAGGGGAAGTGACGTATGTAAGCAAGAGAGAGAGGAGGTCAGCGAGTGAAGTTGGGAGATCTGTATATAATGTTTGCTTTGTATATAAGTTATGTTGAAATGCTTCACAATTAAAAAAGGCACTTTAAACGTAAGGGGACTTGTTTCTTCACAATTACATTATTGTTTTTTAATCATAGGACCCTAGCGTACAGAACACAGATATCCACACAGGTCTGGTGACTTTTAGTGACTATGCGAGGACTCTTGTTGACATCAGCTCTCCTAATTCAGCGATACAGACCCAGAATTATGTGAATACCCTCCCCAACGGAATACAGCAGGTAAGTGGAAACAAAACAGCATTTGCTACTTGATTTTATAATTATTTTTATTTCTTGAATAGAAAGAACAAATCATTATAAATTCATTTCATTTGTATCTTACTTAATATTTCTGGGTATCGTCTCTGACAGAGTGGCGCCTCGCTGGTGGCGGCACTTAGACTCATCACCACCAGGGCCCGTGATCAGAACTATAAGAGCTATGTGGCTATTGTCGCCCCTGAAACCACCTACCAGAATGACCTTGCCAACATTCAGAATGAGTTCAATAGGTAACAAAACAAAAAAACAACATTAAAATCTTGTAAGAACATTTTATTTTACTTTAAACTATCCGTAGGTTTTGACTCGAATGATATAAGAAAGTAATGCCAACCTTCGATCCGAGGGCCAGATCCACCCCTTTACGTGATGCAATCTGGCTGTTGAAACCGGAAAAAAAAAAGAAAGCAGCAACTGAATTAAAAAGAAATACTAATTATGAATCAATCTGTAGCACGAGTGCCGGAAATGTATACGGAATATAAAGCAAAGGGAAACAACTATATATAAATGTATCGCTCTGTTATATACAATAATATGCATAGAACAGAGTTCTTTTCTCTTTACTCTTCAATTGACCATTAAGTTAAGAACAAAACCTGTTTTCAAGCCTTAGTGTCTTCTTTCTTCCAGGTTGAAGGCTTTGGGCTACACCATCGTCCCTTTCGTTGTCCTCAACAACAGAAATCTCAACTTGATGAACCTTCAGCAGCAGGCCAGCGGCTACAACTACCTCTACAGCATTACTGGCTACAATGAACTGGAAGCAGCTACCAAAAACTTCACCAGGGACCGTCTATGTTACGGCTATTTCCCCCCAACACGTAAGTCTATAGAGTATCTTCCTACTATGGTTTCGAAGGCTCAAATACTATCGGAAAAAATTCCTCTGTTCAAGTGTATGGGAATTAAATAAAATAAAAGTTCTGCTGTTGTTAAAATGACGCAATAAAGGTTATCTCGACTTATGACACTATGCATAATTTAGGCAGTTCATATAGCACTTGGATTAGTATTGTATGGAGATTACTTCATTATGTTTGGTAAACTGAAGTATCTTTAAGGGCGATAGCTTCTAAATGTTAATGAACTGTATGGTTTGTGTAGATGACCTCAGTTTGTCTCACACACAGATACATAATTGATCGCTTAATATTTTACATATTATTAATTGTCTACAACGGCATACGGTCGTGTGGTGTACTCTTCGGACTATTGTCGCGAGTTCTCTCCCTACCCGCTTACATCGAGACCATTCTTTATACAAGACCTGAGCACTGACCTGTGACGTCACAACCTGTGGGATGTTTAGACCAAAAGTTCGTTGCCACGTCATACAGACCTGTGACGTGGCAAAGAGCTATTGGTCTAAATTGCCGAAAGGTTGTGACGTTACAGGTCAGTGTTCAGGCCTCCTATAAAAAATGGTCTCGCTTACATCCCTTGCCATCCTCAGGATCTTCATTCCCGAAGGAACACCTAAACTTGTAAATCAATACAAAAGCAAATGATGGGTTTACTATCATCTTCAACTTCACCTATCTCTGAGTCTAATGAACCATTGGGGCACCACACATCATCTGTTGACAGACTTTCTGTTTTGTTTTTATATTATATCTTTCAGTGACATGCATATCCATTCTCTTATGTTGTCTTTCCATCGCGTTCACTGTCTGCCTCTTCTTCTTTTCCCTGGTACTGTTCGCTGGAGGAAAGTCTTTGCGAGTCCCGAGGACCTTGGAATATGGACATAGTTTGCGTTTTTCGACAGTGGTTAGCACGTCATAGTGTGGCTGATTTATTGTTGTTTTCCATTTTCTAATCTTTTTATTTGTGATGCGTTTTTTCTATGTGTAATCATTATTGTTATGTTCTTCTTATCCAGGCCTCTGTAAACACTGCCCAACAACACAACACATCTCAAACATCAACTTGACAACAAGAGCTTCAATAAACAAGGTGGCGGTTTATTTACAATTACATCAACAACACCCAATAAACACAATGGGCTACACTGACTTCAAATGCTTTGCTACACAACAGAACTGCCTAATAAACACTTCTCTGTCTACTTCTAGACTCGTACAGCTACATTTTCGAGGACTCACTTTCTAACACACAGTCCTTACTGCTTGCTGTCCTGGACTCAACTGTCTTCTTTCTAACACGCTCTGTCTCTGGTTCGTGAAGGCTCTCGTCACATGACCACAGCACGGGCCATATTTGATTGTATAGAGGTACTGTCCCTTGTTCAACAGCCTTTGACCTGTGTGATTCGCCTTTGTCTCGTGTGTCAGTAGGTCACACACACATTAACCCTTACAGTCCGTCATTAGGGTTATAACAATATTATCACCATAGGATCTCAATACATCTACTACATTTGCAAAAATATGAAGTAACAAATCGAACGCTTACGCATTAAACCAGACCAGTAGCTAAGTTAAAACAAGAAATCAAATAAAACCCTGATTTTTTTTTAAATTATTCAACTTGGGACAAGCGACTTAAATATTTATTGCTAAGAAAACTCATATAATTTATTACGATTATTTTTTTCTTATTCTAGCTTCACCATCTGGCGGACTCTGTGACAACAGCGGCCACAGACAGAATGGAATGGACGTGGTGCCACACCCCAGCGACTGCGACAAATACATCCAGTGCTACTACAACAACATGACCCTGCTGGACATTGGCGTGGTCAGAAACTGTCCCATGGGCCTCCACTGGAATCAACCAAGCAAGACATGCCTTAATACTACTCAAGTCAGGTGCACAAAAGGTACGCATGCATTATCTTCTCACTAATAACAAATAACATTTTGTATAGGTTCGTTCTAAATAGTACGTTTAACTATCTAAGCTTTTAGCTAAATGAATAAAAATGTAAGTAATTGTGTTCTTGAAGAAATAAACTTTTATCAAATAGATCGCTGCAGAGAGGACTGTGAACCATTTAAAATGGAAGGGGCTTGTGGTGCCTACTGGGATTGTGAAAACGGTGTCTCTGTTCCCAAGTGCTGTCCACCGTCATTCGCTTTTGTTTCCGGTGTCGGCTGCCAGCTAGACTTCAGATGTAAAGACATGTGCCAGGCGGAGAAATGGTGTGGTGAGTGTTGTTTGAGTGTCCAGAAAACCTGTTTCACTGTTCTTCAGTTCTATCTGTTTTTAGCAGGGTTGGGATTTACAAAGTAAGAAACTAAAAGCTACAAAAAAAAATTTGGTGCTCAGAGAGTAGATCGGAGACTGTTTTAAGAACTTGAAAGGCAGTATAAAGTAAATTTACAATTTAATGATAACAGATCACATGATTATGGCTGAAGAAGCGCAGGTTCAATATTATATCTACAAAACAATTTTATTTGATTGTCTTTTTGTTCAAGTATGTATACTATGTCTTTTATAGGTATGTTATCTGGTTCATAACTTTCATAAAAATGCACAATGAATGTCAATTATCGACACCATAAAATGGTTCTGGGATAAGGCTTGTTCTTTGAGTCCGAAGATCAATGAAGCTGATGACTCTGTAATAGTGATTACTTTGATAACTAATTAATAATTTAGAACAGGAGCTGGCGACCTTTAGGCAGTTTGCAGCACCAAGTGCTACACCCTGGCAGAATCTGCGACACCGCTGAACCCAAACTGTATCGGCAATTCCGTTCGTTTGGATACATCAGCTGCATGGGCGACATCGTTATGCCCTGGCATTCATCTCATTTCCATGAGATGATCCATAGACGCTTCGCGACTGTAATTAGTAGTAATTTTTTTACCCCACCCTAAACCCCTAAACCGATAATAAAAAAACTAGTCAAGTGCCTGTATAATTCTAGTCATAGTGTATAGAATTATAGTTTCGTAATAGAGATACCAACGTGGAAACATTAGCAGTCTAGACTAGACTGCTGTATCTAGATTTATCATAGAGAAGATTCTGGTCTGGTGATAGTCAAATAGACGTGCTCAAAATGTTATTGAACATCTATTGATTTATTTCACACGCGGGAATACCCACTGAGGTACGTGTGCTCAGGATAAAGATTGTCTAGAGTAGTCTAGACCTCCAGCTAAAATCTAAATATTTAGATTATTTTACTTCAAAGAATAAAGAACGGTGAATGAATTCCTATCTAAGGCAAAGGATAGAGAGGGACGAAGAAAGACGCTTGAAACATCTTGTATGGTGTCTTAACGGTCCAACATACTAAGAAATAAGTGAAGGTGTAGGTGAAACTCTAATTAGAGGTATTTGATGATCTGAAACATTTATTAAATGTATTCATTCTTAAGTCATGTTTAAGGTCCTTTTGTTACGTCTTGTTTAAGGTCTGTGTCAGAAAAAGCCCAACTTGTTGGTAGCCTCAGGGTACGATGTTCAACTCGCCAATGGAGTTTTGGGTTGGTTACCAAGACCTTGCTTCTATGAAGATTTTGATGTGGTCGACTGTGACTGTTCCGCTCCTAGAAACCAAGGTAAGATGTCTGAGAACAATATGACTATCTACTCTCTTTTTTTTTTATTTATGGTTTTTTCTGTGTGCAATATAATTTTAAAATGATAATGATAATAATACATTAGATGATAATATTGAAATGTAACCAAAGTTGAATGTTAGAATATATCTTATCAATAATTGTTATATATTTATTTTAAGGGAGACAATAATAGTGCTGACAGAGTACAACTATAGTTATCTCCTTTTATTTTCGATTCATCACAATTTTTTAGGAAACTTTGCAACTTTCCCAATTATGTATTAATTTCATTTATCTCCCTTTGTTTTTCTATACAAAAAATAAATCTCAAATCTAAAATAACTTTGAACTATTGCTAAAAATTGTGCGACTTCTAATGGTTGACACTTACTAAGGAATGACAAAATTTACGTTTTAAAGTTCCATTTTAATTGCTACAGCCTAACTATCCAAACTCTTGATAACACTTTGCCTCTCCTTGCAGTGTGTCCTGCTGATCGTGAGTACTTCTTCAATGACACTATGACCGCTATGTCAGTGATGGACAATTCTCGGGATGGCATCCGTGTCTCGTCTGTCTCTAACAACGGAATGGCCCTGGCTCTGAACGCCAAGAGTGTGATCCACGTGGATATGAACAGAATGGACTACCCTGGATCTTTTGTAATAGAGTTTGTGTAAGTCATGACAGATAGAAATCAAGTGACTCAGTGCTTACATGCTTAAACTATTGATTGATATCATCATAAACAATATCAATCCAGGTTAACGAGAAACACTTTGGCGAACCACAGTCGAACAAATTAACATTTAATGTCAAATACAATAACTCTTTTAATGTTTAGTTTAATAGAATACATACTGCGCTATTTTTAGCTTACTTGAACTGCCATAGACATGAACCGGCTACATGCTAACCATTCTGTATTGACTTCACGTTCACGATGGTCCAGGTCCCTGCACAGAGGCGCAACTAGTGTGGGGTGGGGTGGTGGGGGGAGGGAGGAGGAAATTTGAAAATCCCCGGACCCCCAATTGAGGGGGCCCCCAAATGAGTGTTTTTTTACAATAAATATTAAATATTATGCAAAATGCAGGGGCCCCAAAGAGGTCAAGCCCCCTCCCACGGGCCAACAAATGATGGCAAATTCCTAGCTACGCCACTCTCCCTGCACGCCGCCATTACTCATTTCTCCTCCATTACAGAATATTTTAGAATGTTGATGTTTTTCTGATTTTTCGTTCTCATGTCAAGTTCTATTTACTTTACTTACGTTGATACTATTGGTACAAATAGTCCCATGTATTTTATTGCACTATAATATAGATAATAAAGGAATGTTGTTTAATTTTTTAAATTATTTTGTTTATAAAAATTAATTTGACATATGCTCTGATTTTTTCAGTTACAAAGAAAATAGCGCCCTGAGCCCCTACAGCGAGACGCTGTTCAGTTCTGGTGTTTCCTGCAACCATGTCAACTCCCTTCTGGTCAGCGCCAATGATCAGTTTGTGTTCGCAGAGCTCAGGTCATCTGAAGGTCGTCAGGCAGAGGTCAAGGTCCCAACAACGGTGAGTGCATCTGTATAAGTGAAGACACTTGTTGCAGTGGAACTTAATTTTGGAGCGCGTGCATGAAAGTGGTGTATGTTTGCGAATATTTTGTGTTTATCTGAGAAAGCGGTTCATGTGTGTGCGTGTCTGTGTGTGTGTGTGTGTGTTAGCGTATGCATGAAAGCAGTGTATGCACCAGGAAAATTTACGCAGAGGGGTACAAGTGTAAAAAAAATTATTATTAACATATGTAATGTAAAAATAAAAATATCTTGTTTTTACCAATAGTGCATTATACATTAAATGTGGATGTACCATCAGAAAGTTACATTGCATTCGATTAATTTGATTACCAAGAAAACAATACATTACTGAAACGGAAACACAAATATTATGTGATATTTTTATTGGAGATTTTTAAACATGGCTGAAAAACTAGACATTACAAGCTTTTTGGTGTATCCGTTGTACACAGTAAAAGAAGTGCTAATAAAATATGTATTTAAAAAAGGCAAATGATAATACTTTTGGCACTTTAAATAACTGAAAAAATCATTTTGTTAGCTCTTTTGTTTGTTACTTTCTTTAGTTGGCAAATTGGAAGTTTACTTTAGCGTCCTTGACATTGTTTAGTTCATCGTAAAAACTCTCAAGTAAAGGTTAATTCATTGTGACTGGAGTCTTTGGTCATTATGATTCAACAAGGTAGCCAGGTACCCGTGGGCCACATTGGACAGGTTCAACAATATACCTAAAAGGTTGAATGTGACAAATATTGCCCCCCTGGGTCCTTATTAGTCAGCACAACGTTTTTGCCAGTAAAAACAGGGACAAATTATATATATATATATATAGGTGTTACGACGTATTTTGGAGAGCTGTGCATTGACTCCACAATCATCTGACATCCGCGAACTTGGATGTGCCTACAAATCTACCTATCAAAACATTAGTACACGCTGAATAATTATCATGAATTTAATATGTTCAAACTCAATTCAATCTAATTGGTTCCAAAATATAAAATACTTGTACATTTGTTATAGTTGAAATTAATCACAGGAAAGATACAAGCGAACTAATTGTAATCCACTTAAGAAGAAACACACTTGGAATAATGACTGATGATCAACGACGTGAACAACTAGCGACCAACTGATACCGTTAAATATTATTGTCACGGATGAATGTGTGTATGTATGTATAATCTATTTTTACAATCTGTGCGAATAACCGGAAGTGTGTTTTGTTGTCAGACAGAGACCAGCGTGTGTGAGATGCAGTAAAGCTGATTAAAGTGTATGTGTTTGATCTAGTGGCTTCATTGTTTTATTTCGTTAACTAGAACTGAACCAGGGACACCTAGACGTAGCGAGACCTAAGGGAGATTCTATCGAGTTATAATAAATAAAATAAGGAACCTGTGACAATTATCGTATTAACAATTGTATAGTACCCTTCTAGGTCACTGATTGTAGGGCGGGGAAGGAAAAGTAATATTAGAATTCACAGAATTCACATGAAGATGGAATACCAGAGAAAGTGGGAGCGGAGCGTTTACTTGCTTGCCATGGTAAAAAAAAAACAATAACAATAAAAAGATTGGGAACAAATCAACGGGCGTATCCGGTGGGTAATGTATGTATGTTATTTTTTAAGCTTTTCAAATCTTGACCAACTTCCTGTAGATCTTGTTCGAGATACTGACGTGGTCTTTCCCCTGATCTTATATTCTCATTGTTGTTTCACTTCTGCAACTGTCTAGTCTAGTAGTGAGCTAACACTGTTAGCAAGGTTCTCACGAAAACTAAAGTAGTAATAATTGCCTTTATTTTTTTATCTACCAAGTAAATTGATTTCAGGGGAATTGGGAGTGCTTGTCTGGAGGATTTAAAGTAGATGTGAGTGGGGCAAGCTCATTTAAGAATTAAATTCGGTAATCATCCTTTGAATATTCCTTTCTATTCATTTCCACCACTTTCTTTATATTAATCTTATTGGATTAGAGAGGCATCCTTCTTAGGAATACATTTTACACACAGTCTCACACCAAACTGCAAACGGTTTGATACCAAAACCTTCACTTTTCTTTTGAGCAGGCTTATTGGCAAGTAGAAAGTGTAACTATCAAGAGAGATACAGTGTAGTAAGATGGATACAATAACAAATTCATTGAAAAAACGTGTCTATTTTTTAATAGATCTCATTGATTTATACTACTTCCTTTTATAAGAATAAAATTATTTTATTACAATTCTTTTGCTGTAACTTGATATCAGGACCAGTCTTCATCGCTTTGTTTAAAAAATTCAAATGCTAAAACGATATAAAAAGTCGAACAGTTTATCATATTTGAACAGTGCAGGACAGGCCATTGTCCTGTTAGCTCATATTTCTCACGGCTATGGCCAAATTTCGATTCCGCCTCCCCGCTTCGGGGAGGAAGAGGAAACCGTGCCTCATATTCTATTTGACTGCCCCAGACTTGCTGATCTCCGTCTCGACAGGTCTGGGAAACCCAAAATTCTCGACCTGTATGGCGACATTTATGCACTACGCAAGATAGCAGGGTTTCTGTCCAGAGCTTTTGCAAGAGAGGATTTGAGCCTCTCACGCCCTCATTCAAATGAAGTTTGATGATGATGATCATATTTGAAAATAAATCGTTTTAGTAAATCTAACAAGTCACATTGGTATGAAAATGAAGCTCATAGTTTCTAGTGATTTGAAAAAAAAAATATGTTGAATAATATTTTTTTACTACTTTATAGTGATTTTTAATTTTAATGTTATCATCCTCGAGAGTCCTTAACATTTACAAATCTTTTTATTGAGATGGTAAAAAGTGACATTCGATACGGTAAAATTTATATTGAATAAAATCGACTACAGATCTAATGGTACATACAAATGGCTAAAATATTTTACATGTTTCGGATGTTCCTTCAGAGTGGAAGGTAATCTACTTTCTAGTCCAAACCTCCCGCAGGACGATGGGAGATGGCAGCGGGCATGGTATGAATCCGGGACCATCTAGACGATTGAACCAATTATCAACTATTTTAGCTATAAGATAATGTGCAGTATTTGTTAAAAACTAATTTTGTTTTGTTTTTTTGTTTTTTACTATTCCACTGTTACATGTTGCAGGGTCTGAGCGTCAATGAGTTTAAACTGTTGACCTTAGAGTATAATGATGGAGTTCTCTCTTTGTCTGTAAAAGGAAGCAAACAACAGTACATCGCACAGACATCAGGTAAGGGCTCGAGCTAGAAGCGTGTTCTACTTTTAGAATGCGAGTCTGTTTAAATCTCTCTTGACGTGAGAATTACGTTGTAGACGAAAATATGACTTCATCTTTAAAACTTTTATATTTCACTATTCTGAGGGGTAGAAAATGAAAAGCTAGTCGTTGTAATCGGAGTAGAACTTATACTTCGGAAAAAATGAAAACCAAAATTGAAATTATATAGAAGTTTCGTACCGTAGAGGAAAGGAACTTTGGGAATCAATCCTGAGGAACAGGAAGAAATTATGTATAACATAGGTATTAAGAGTTTAATCTGCATAAATAGTAATTTATTGCGTAACAATGTTCTAGATACAATTGTATACCATGGAAATGCGATATAGGTAGAAAAACTTCAAACAAATGTACTACATTCAAGTGTACTACATACAAGCAATAGATTTAATATTTATTAATTGAAAACATACCTCACCTTTGAATTCTCTTATTTATATCTCAATATTCTAGCTCCAGCATTGGCGTGTCTCTCCTGCGGCATTGACATTGGTGCAGGAGTTATAAAGAACAGCTTCCGGGGTGAGGTTCAAAAGGTTAGTAAGTTCAATAGCTCGATTTTCTATGAGGTTGTCTACAATAAAAATTGTCGGCTAACTTTTCTTCCACAAGGTACAAATATAGTTAGGGTAGTTTTTCTAGTCCACATATTCTGCATTTTTGTCACCTTTTTATTATTACAAAGCTTATATCAACTCACTCTGTCTGTCTGTCTGTCTGATAAAAAGTGTGTACACGTAATTTCTCCTACACCCATTCTTGGATCAAGCTGAAACTTCACACAATTACTCAATGGCATAGACAAGACATGAATCAATTGAATTTTTAAAAGTTATTAATTAGTTAATTCATTGGCTAATTAATTACAGGCAATTAATGTTTATAGAAACAAGGGAGACTAATCCTTCAGTATTCACATATATGGCTAAATTTGTTATGTTTAGTCCCCTTACATATTGGTAATGCTATGTCTTCTTCACGCATTCTCCGATCAAGTTGATACTTTAAACAGTTATTTATTGTACCTAAAAAAAACTTGATCAAGGAAAAAAACAACAATTAGTCAATTAATTATTGGTAATAATCTATTTTGTTAGATATCGAACAAGGGAAATAACTTTATTGACTGATATATTTTTAAGGGCAGAGTTTTTCCCCTTTAAAAAAAAATATTATTTTGTTGTTTTCATAAGAATTTTAAAATGCTTTGCCTGTTTTGTCCTCAGCTTGCAATCCGATCCTGCAGTTTGCCGAAGCTCTATTAAAACGTTGTGTTAGATTATTGGGTCATCGGGTGTAGCTATTCATAACATTGTACTAAAACTTTTTCTGCTAGTTTCAAGAACATGAACATTTGACCAATAGTTTGTCTGGTTCATGTTGTAGACATTCTCTGAAGTCTTGTGGTCTTTGTTATGGACATTCTCTGAGTTCTCCTACGTCTTTTAGCCTAGTCTGTTCCTTAACTCGTTTACATTTTAACGTAGCTATCTTTGTAGATGAAATAACATACATGTCAAAATAAGAAACAAATCAAAACAAATTTTATTAGAAATTATTTCTAAAATGTAAGAGCCGGAGTAACACAGAGAATTAATATCATTTTTGTTTATTATATTTCATAATGTGTTTTAATTCAACTGTATGTTAGTCTACATAATTGTTAAACAATGTTTGATTAAATTAGAGTATTTATGTTGAATTATTTATAATTTTTTTTTTTGCCCTCATGTATATCATTTATTTATATATAGCTCACTGGCCTATGTCAGTTCATTTGAGATGTTATTACACATTTCCTATACTGTTCATCGATTGTCCTGATTAGAGGGTTGGATATTTATATAAAAAAAACAAATTTTTAAAAATTATGTATTTGTATATGAAAAAGAAGAGTTAATGCATAAGTAAAATATTGTACTACTTTTCATTCTTGTTTCATTAGTTGTGTTTGTTTGTTTCTTGTTGTTTTCTATAATCTTTCAATCTCTCTCTGAAAATATGGAGAGATATTGCTGGGTCATTGCTTTCTATCATTATGTCCCAATGCTGTGCTATTTTCTTTAAAACAACAAGAGCAGTTTAGTAAGATATGTTCTTAATGCAGGAAGCTGCAACTTGTTTAGGCCGTAACATTGTTACTTGGTTTATCATTTACTTGCTTAATATCGAAGGGTGGGAAAGGGGGCAGCCATGATTCTTCAAAGCTCTTTGTCTGACACAACCCAGTGTCATCATGGTCAAAGTCAGCTGCTTTTTTTTATTTCCTACACGCTGTGGTCTTCCAAGTGATCGTATAGTATATAGTCATCCTGAGGGCTTTGCACTGGGGGTCTTGTGCCTCCTCATGCGGGTGTAAGATATGTAAGCCCGGAATGTTGGGTTGCAGACTGGGCAGGTTATTCCAGCTGAAGCTAGTGTCGATGGCCTTGTATTTTTTTTTCTCTGACCCTTTTTCCTGCCAGCGCTCTTCTCATGTCCAATTGATAAACTGCCTTTTAACCTCTGTCTCCTGTAATTAAGATATACTTTGGCTGTCCACCTTCTACTTTCTGCTGGTCAATCACTAAACGAAAATTGTTTCATAAAATATGTTTAAGGTTAATTTTGTATTTATTAATTTAGATAGAAAATTGAAATCCGAAAACGAATAATTATTTTAAATCTTTGATACTAAGAATTAGAACTATTTAAGTGACAACAACAACAAAAAAATAGAAGACAGAACCCATGGGAAAGTAGATTATGTGAACTAGAAGAGTATCTCTAGATGACTGACAAGGCCATACGTTTGACAAATCACAATTAACTAAAGAATGAGTGTATCGAATGTCAGCTGTAGGTGAGTTCGAGATTTTAAAGATCTACAGTTAATTTATTTATTGTACACCCAGAACACACAACATCAAAGTCGATTGTATCTGGCAACTTAGATGTGGCTATATGGGTTTTCGGGAAAATACCTGGTGGGCCGGTACCCCATTGAGCCGGTGGGGCCACTGAAAGTGCCGCATGAATCCCAGTAAAATGTTTTAAGAACTTATAATATTCTCTTTAAATACAACATTTTGAGCGTCGTGATTTAAAAAAAAAATCTTTTACACTTTAAAGTCTAAAAACTAATCTAAAGCATTGTCTTAATCACCCTACATCGTATATAGTGCTTTTAGTAGACGTCAATTCCTTAATAAACACACTTAGCGATAAACAAGAAACTTAAGGCCTTTATTTCTTATAGAGATCGACGTTAGTGTGAATATAATCGGAAAATCTATCAAGAGACCAACAATGTCTTAAGTCCTAGAGAGGACATGTCCAGTCACAGACGAATTCTTATTGGTTTGGTGGAGTTGTCGCATGATCTCTAGTAGCCGCTACGAAGTGCTTCGTAATTCCTAATTATTATCTTGAACAGTGAAGAAATATTGGATTGGAATCAAAATGCAAAAGAATCGAAACAGAAGGAGCAGAAACTAAGTCAGATAAATAGAGACAATTGTTAAGAGTCCTGTACTAAGAAAATAAAAACCTTTAAAGGTAGTTGACTGTTGGTAACTATGTCATATATTTTAAATTTATTTAAGTATTACTAAATTTAAAATTTGTAAGGTGAAATATAAAGTCTGCATTAATCGTGTTCTTTCTTTTTACTATTTTATCTTATCTTATATAATACAGACGTTACTTCAAAAAAGATGATTACGTCCTAAGCGTCAAGCATTTAGTCATGCATATTAACCAATGACTTAAATTATGCCAAGTCACTGGTTTTCCTGGCTAGCTCAGGCAACCCATTCCAAGCTCTAATAGCACTAGGGAAGAAGGAGCATTTGTACAAATTTATCCTAGCATATGGGATGAGGAACGTGCCTTTATCTTTGTGTCTTTCAAAGTATTTTATTTTTGTATTTGAAGATTATGGTTCAGTGTTTTATGTATAATTGCTACCTTACTTTTGAGTCTTCTGTCTTGAAGACTTTCTAAATTTTGTGGTTTTACTAAAGGTGTTACTCTAGTCAAATGTGAATATTCGTTTGTTATGAATACTAATAATGTTGAAAATGAATAAAATGTTTTAATTCATATAATGTTTACATTTTAAAGCAATATTTACAAAATACTAAATAAAACAAATGTACATTTATCTTTCAGATATAGATTTAATTTGAAGTACATATAAATAACATCGAGGCTCTGTTACGGAATTTTCTTACATGAAGTTTTTTTATACTTATTTTTAATTAATAATTAACTAAAAATTGCAATATATCGTGGTTAAATTTTTTAATTATTTTTTTTACGATTCTCATCATCATCTGTTTTTAAAAGTTAGCGTAACAGAATTTCTTTACTCTTCCCAATTAGCAGCTTTTTTAAGCACAAGCCAAGATAAATGCAGGTCAATGGTTTGACTTCAATCATAACGCTTTTCTTTGCAGAATTTCTTTGAAATTCTACTACTTTTGTACCTTTATTATAGCATTCTAGACCCCAATCTAAATCAATTTGCATCATTAGATTTCCTGTTCTGTTGGTGTTTGCTGGGCTGTTTCCAACAGATTGCAGTTTGACTATTTTTTTGACCATTTAGCACCCATTATATGTCGTAAGGAATATTTGGTGAATGCCTGAAGCTTGTCTGTATTGCTATTTGGTACTCTCCATGTCTCTGTGCGAGACCCCACAAACCGCGTGGCCATGGTTGGTTTCTCACGTAACTATGCGTTGCGCCGAAACTGCGCTTGCGTAATATTTCTACAAGTCACAGATTTCTAGACTAGGATTTAATTCAAAATTTGTATGTGTGATATGCTCGCAAAATGTCAGGATAGGCGCTTCTACTATTTAATAGGGCGAGGTTAATTTAAAAAATCTCCAACTGCCTTGTTCGTAAGCTGTCTGCATCTATTTTTCTCTCATGTATGTAAATTCAAGCGGATTCGCGCCTAAGCTGGTCTTAAAACGTTTTTGGGAGTCACGTCTATCAACTTTCAGATTGCCAAAGTATATACCCTTGCGGAAGGTCGTTCCTATTGCAGGATATATGCTCTGCCTAGCGTTACAGTCAAACTATAAGCATCTTTCTATGCCACTGATTACAAAAGAATGCATTTTTGCAACATTTCTATGGATATCTTCAGTAACTCTATCTTAAAAAAGGTTTAACTTAGATGAAGCTAATTGTTGGCAAGTGTACATAGTTTAACTTCGAATCGCCTTTCAATTTGTCGTTTTTTTAATATACCTTTTATAGATTTCAGTGTTTGTTTTGTAATCAATTATTTATTCCCTGTCCACGTGTACTAAATGTTGAAGAATAAAGGTACATTCTAAATGTATCACATTGATCGAAAGTAAGAGTTTCAATTTCCTCAAAATTATATAAAGAAGTTATACATTTTAAAATTGGTTTTTATTCAAAACGTACAAGCTTAAACATTGAATTATTATGTTTTAAATAGATAAATAATATACATAATCTGCATACTACTAATTTTAACTTTTTCACTGTTTAGGATGATCTATCCAACTCAAAAAAAAAATCATGGACAGGCTTATTTCTTCACTCTTGCAAGTTTAACTGAGTTAAAAACTTAGGCCCAAATTTTAGGACCAAACAAGCATCTACACTTTCAGTTGCACACACACACACACACACACACCATACGTACACGTCAAAAGTAAGAGTGAAACTAAAACAAAAAAAAAAGGAGCAGATTGGAAGATTTAATTTGGCGAGGTACTGACCTAGCAGACGACTTGGCGGTGCTTGCGTGTTGTGTTGTGTTTGTGTTGTGCTCACTCTCTGTATGCCGCGGGCTCCCTTCTGGCATGTCTTTATCTCATGACTCAACTCTAAACAGTTTAGACAGACAAGGGGCCTCGGAATTGTGTTGCCCGGCATCCTTTTCGACTAGAAGAGAACAATCAAAGCTGGAAATGCGCGTGAAATTAAGACACGTGATATTGAAGAGGATATTTGAAAAGGGAAGGGGGAGGGAGAGAACAATAATGAGATTTAAACTTGTAAAAAAATACTTTTTATCCCCTCAAAAAAAAATTCTAAACTTAAATTGTAGCAGCATAGAAAAAAAAAAGTTTGTGTTACACGTGAACTCATTGGCGGCCCCTAAGGGCCATGAGAACTTACTGTTTTGTTATATATAAAAGTCGTGTATAAAACATAGTCGACGTAGGTTATAAAGAATTTCTTATTAAATGTTTTTTAAACATAAAACATAGTCGACGTAGGTTATAAAGAATTTCTTATTAAATGTTTTTTTACACATTGCTTTTATATACATATTTATTTTAAGCATACTTAAGTTTTAAAAACAAAACACACTCTCGGAAAACAATATATAACTGTTTCTATTATTATTACATTCTTTGCAAATATCAAGACATAATGCTTATATATTCAGTGATGTTCACTATACAACAGCCTAACTATATAAGAATAATCTTTCTTTAATAAAAGTTTTATTTTTAAAACAGGAGACAAAATGTAGCAGATGCTATAATTTTTTTGAACAATAAGCCGATAGTAAAATCATATACGAGATAAAAAGAGACAGACATAATGACAGACGAACAGCACAAAATTATGGAGACTTTTCGCTACGGGGCATGTTACGTATAGGATATAAATGATCAAGAGAGGATTATATAACTCTTTTAGTTCTCAATTTAGGATTTTTTATAATTATTCTTTATAATAACAATTTCTACTTTCATAACTTATGCTGCTTGAATAATGAACAGTAATCATTCTGAGTGTCCTATAAATACACCTGAATCAGGTAGCTTGTACAAGATTGTGGGCCTACATTTCAATTTATATTACATGTATGGCCCAAAGCCAACTGTAAATTTTCTAGATTTTAACTTCAGTGGAACAAAGCCTGCTAGGTAACGCTTTTGCATTGTTTGTACAAGTCAACTCTAATTATAGACGCTCAGCATTTAGTCTACTTTTTTTTTTACATCAGCTGTTAGCCATCTATCTCTGTGAAAGTTTTGTCTTAACTCAATGGCCTCGTTAAACAAGTAACCTTATTAGTCATCAAAGGGCGGTTAGAAACATTACGATTTTAACATTCATCATCATCTGTCCCTGGACATGCTTTTTATGGGTGCTGTGATAATCTGTCCCTGGACTTGCTTTTTGTGGGTGCTTTGATAATCTGTCCCTGGATTTGCTTTTTGTGGGTGCTGTGATAATCTGTCCCTGGAATTGCTTTTTGTTGGTGCTGTGACTGTTCGTGTTACAAAATCCATCATCTCTTCCAGGTGAGCAGGTCTTTGAGGATATTTTGACTTCCCCCCCCCTGTTCCTTTGTTTTTTCCTCTCCTTTGTAGCGTTGTCCCATCAAATAGTCAAATACATTACTTTGAAAGCAAAGTATAACCATATAACTATTCTTCTACTATAATAATATAGACTCAATATTTATATAACTGTATCCAACTAATAAAAGCCAACACGTATGATTAGTCACAAAATAGAGCAGTGAGATTCATAACAAACAAATATTCACATTGGACTAGAGTAACACCTTTGGTAAAATCACTAAATTTAGAAAGCCTTCAGGGCAGAAGATTCAAAAGTAAAGTAACAATAATACATAAAACACTGAACCATAATCTTCAAATACAAAAACAAAATTTAATAAAATACTCAGAAAGACACAAAAATAAAGGCACATTCCTCGCCCCATATGCTAGGACAAATGTGTACAAATGCTCCTTCTTCCCTAGCGCTATAAGAACATGGAATGGGTTGCCTGAACCAGCCAGGAAAACCAGTGTTTTAGCAGTCATTGGTTAACATGCATGAATAGAAGCATGACGCGTAGGACGTAATCATATTCTTTTTTTAAATAACGTCTGTATTATATAAAATAAGAAGGTAAGATCAGTCAATTCACTAAAGCGCAATGCGTGGCCTCGTGTTACAGTTTAAATTGCTACTCTATGTGTTTCAGAGTGTTGAATAAAATATACGTATTTAGAAATAGCGTATTGAGACCTAGGCCACGCATTTAATACACGAAATCTAGTGGAAAGTACTCAGCGGTGAAATAACCGGATTGAACATCCGGTAGCCACATGTGCACCAACTTGTTCCTCGTCTGTTTACCTTCTTTTTTTTTGTCTTCCTAAAGACATTGGCAGCAAGTAATTGAAGACAACCATGGAAGGAAGAAATGAATAAAGGTTAACATCAACGGCAGTGGAACCCGTTCAAGTGCAAAGTTGTCGCTGAGCTGTGCTTGTGCAATTAACCGGACTATGAGGGGAAAAAAAGGTCTGCTTGAAACGTTTGTGTTTTTCTTCAAATGTTATGCGATTAAGCGAATTATGAAGTTATGAGATTTGGAATTAAGCGGGTTCCAGTGTATCACTATCAAGCTAGACAACGTTATTGTGTCAGCAGAGTCAAGTGATAGATCTTGGTGGCGGGAGTGAGGGTTTTTAAGGCGGCCGTCGTCACAGAAAAACGTGTCTCGAGGTCAGTATCCACACCCCTCCTTCGCTCCCTCTGACTCCATCTTTCCCTCTCTCTTCCTCTCTCCCTCCTACTTTCAGTGCCTCCCTCATCACTCCCTCGCTATCTTTTTAATCAGACATTAATTAAAAAAAAAAGATGATTAAGTCCTTCGTGTTCCTAGGTCACTCTAGTCATGAATGTTAACCAATGACTTACTTTTTTTTAATCTCTTCCTTTCTCTTTCTCTCTCTCTTTCTCTTTCTCTCTCTCTCTCTCTCTTTCTCTCTCTCTCTCTCTCTCTTTCTCTTTCTCTCTCTCTCTCTCTTTCTCTCTCTCTCTCTCTCTTCTCTTTCTCTCTCTCTCTCTCTCTCTCTCTCTTTCTCTTTCTCTCTCTCTCTCTCTCTCTCTCTTCTCTCTCTCTCTCTCTCTTTCTCTTCTCTCTCTCTCTCTCTCTCTCTCTCTCTTTCTCTTTCTCTCTCTCTCTCTCTCTCTCTCTTTCTCTCTCTCTCTCTCTCTTTCTCTCTCTCTCTCTCTCTCTCTCTCTCAACGGGAAACAAGTATGTAAGCAAGATCCTAATTACAACCCTCGTTTTGTACTTTCTTGATCCTTCCAAATTTACTGAGAAATGTCGCGAGAAAAAACAAAATATGCTCTAAATTTTTTTGTAAAATGTTTGACATGTTTCGGATGTTCCTTCAGAGTTGAAGATAATTACTTCCTAGTCCAAACCTCCCGCAGGACGACGGGGGATGGGAGCGGGCTGGGTTTGAACCCTGGAACATCGATAAATCTGAACGTCAGGTCAGCTCGCAAACCGCACGACCAGGCAGCCAGGGCCCAGCACTTAAAAATTACAACACGATAGGATCCTCGAAACAATTTGGTTGACCTGCAAATGAATGTAAAATGTCATTGATTATTAATAAAATTTACATCGAAATCAAAAACAAAAGCATGTTCTTTCAATTAATTTACAATAAGAATAAGTTGATTTTTTTTTAAATAAGCTTCTTGAACAAAATGAAGACCATAGGTCTGTAACCTAAAAAGATTTACATTAATTATGTTGATCACTACACAATCTTTTGCAATTAACAAAATGTATTTATACTATTGCACTGTTATCTCGTGTGGATTTTTCATTATCCAATCGAACTCTTCCCCAGGTGGTGGATAGGGGAAGGCCCTCCAGATATAGTGGGTACCGGGGAAAAAATAAAAAACCCGGGGTGGCCCAAAATCAAATTTGCTGCCTTGCGAAAAATGGAGGGATCCACAAATCAGTCATATAAAAACTAGTGTTAAAACAAGAAAACCCGTACAAATCACAACGGAAAACGATCGATTCCTGGAACTGGACACTGCTTTTATTTTGCGACTTAGGACGAGCTAAGTCGTTTTAGCGCTGGCTCAACTCATTGAAGTACTGAAGAAATAAAAAAGGCAGACCTCCAAAGGCAGGCCTCCAAAGGCAGGCCTCCAAAGGCAGACCACGAGTTGGCTTGACGACGTAGAGACAGATCTACAACAGCTAACAGTCCGGGGCATGGAGATGTAAAGTCCAGGATAGATCCAAATGTAGAAACGTACTATAATAGCCCAGAGCCCTCCGTGGGCTGCCCTGCCATTGGGATGGATGGATGGCAGTGTTATGATATGCTTTATTAACTTGATAAATCATCTATTTATTTTCTACACTTGTATGTTTATTATTTTATTTTTTAAGAAAAGTCTGGCAAACACGCTATTTTCATAGATCTAGAATACTTCTCTTTTCGCCCGACGCCATACACAAATCAGATATATGTCCAAGTAACTATCAGTCACAAATTATGCACTATCCACATATGACTTTGCACAACAAAATAGATCGACTAGCAATTAAATGTTGTCAAATTGTTTGTTTTGATAATTAAATCAACAATTTTTATTTCCTTCTCAGGCAATTATTGTATGTGCTTATCTTATGTAATACAGACGTTACTTCAAAAAAGAAGATGATTACGAAGACACTTTTGAAGAACTGATGTTAAAATCTTTTAACGTTGTGCCAGCAGAATGGTCTAAACTACATCTTCCAAACGTCAAGTCGCATGGACACCTGAGCCCCATGGAAGTTCGGATCTAAACCTGTCCGCCCCAGATCATACACTATCGACTAGCTATGAAATGTTCTTTTAGAGTTGTTAATTTGTTTAAAACCATTAAGTCAACATATTTTGTTTCGTTACCAAGAAATTATTTTTATGTGCTCCAATCCAAGAAAAGATTGTTTTAATATAGCACAAAAATATTATACAAAATATATAGGAAATTCTATGTTGAAAAAGCATGGCCGCTTTCTCGCATGTATTTTTGTAATTATTAATAGTTGTAAATAGTTGTGAAAATAGTGTATTTTTTTTAGTAAACAGTTGTCGGCATACATGATTAAAATATTAAATGTATTCCTTTAAGAACAGAAAAAAAAAAGTTGCACCAAAGCTTTGAAAGATGTAAGATATTTTGATATCGGATTTTCAAAATCAATCCAAGTTTTTGAGATCTTAATGAACGGACAGGCAGGCCACGCAAAACTAATTGTGGCTTCTCCCCTTTCCGGGTCAGTTAAAAATCATATAAGAAGAAAGGAACAAGGAAATACACATAAAAAATATAACGGAGAGATATTATGCCAAATTAAAAAAAACAAGAAAAACAAACAGTTTGAAACCTGGTACTTGTAGATTAAGAAATAACAAATTATTTGCTCTTTTCATTACTCCAATGTGTCAACGTTGATATGAGACAGATGACACTTTATTGTGAACACATTGTTACTGCGGTTGGTGCGTGATTAGAGATTTCATTCCTCTACATGTGTTTGTAATGATCTTTAGGAAAATTGTCGGGAATACATTTTATTCATTTCTTGAACCAAAGTCACAATGATACAATGAGACATCAATATCCATGGCTATCTTAGTTCAATTCTCCGTAACACGCCACCATCGGTCTTTCGACTGAGATGCGCATCGGCTTGAGAAACCTTGAGCCCTCAAGTTTGAATTCAAGTTGTTCAGCCTGATAACAAATATGTTTTAATGTAAGCGTTTTTTTTTTAAAAGAATTTTTATATCTACATTATATGAAGATCAACAGTGGTGCAGTATATAGGAAAGTAAGTTTGGTTGTTTCTTTTTGGTTTCTTGTGATAGACATCTGTCAAGCTAAATATATTTCCTTTTTTTTTATTTGAGGAGAGAGATGTCCTATCTATCTATCTATCTATCTATCTATCTATCTATCTATCTATCTATCTATCTATCTATCTTTTTATCTATCTATCTATCTATATGTCTGTCTGTCTGCCTGTCTGTCTCTCCGTCTTTTTCTTTATCTTAATTGTGACTCTGTACCATTCATAAAAACTTCAAAGGCTGGGCGATGAGCTGGCCTTCGTTGAACTATTGAAGTTTGTAAACTACCTACGTAATAATATTTCATATATAGTTGTTTTGGGTATCTATATAGTAAACGTTCTTCTACATTAGGCGTGTTTATTAGGCGTGTTTGTATCTCATATGTTAAAAATGTGAAACGTAATTAATTATTGTTCACTAAGTACTATGCTCTAAAGCAATTATAATTAAGTTTATTCCAACTGTAGTAACTCCTTATTCGGTTCCGTTGTCATGGATATAAGCACCCAACTGCCTATAAAATGCTCTCCATTGCATGCTCCTAAAATAACCTTTGACTACCAGTCCATCTCATGGCCTTCACGTGTAGCTTAGTTATTGAGTCAATCAGAACTGTTATCACCGACAGGAGAAAGAGCAAAGGCGAGTAACCATTAAGTTTCGTGCAGGATCGGCTTGTTAGCCTTCGAACCTCCGCGGCCTTAAAGCTAAACCCAAATATGGGAAAGACTTCCGGAGACAACCCTGAGGAAAAGTTAGAAGCCGGCGACCCTTAGGCAGCTTGCGGCACACAGTTGGACACCCTGGCAGAGCCTGCGAATCCACTGATCCCAAACTGTATCAGCATTTGCCGTTCATGCGGACAAATGAGCCTCGTGTTTTCATCTCGTATCTGTTGTTAGGCACTTCCGCAGTGTGTCTCATGCTGATAAATCAAACGAAGGTAACACTCAAATAACGAGATCCAGTAACACAGGCGAAAGACCAACAAGATAAGTTAGTCGATGCTGACAGCGAATGTCGAACAAGAAGTTTAATAATAACGAAGGGGACAGTCGAATGTCGTCAAGCTAAATCTCTACATTTTTAAAACCTGCCTCTCTCTAAAGCCTTCAGAAATAGTCTGTTTACATTTCCCTATTTTTCCTAAACTGCAATTCTTGTTTTTACTAGTCGCGTCATTCCTTCCCTATGAAACAAAAAAAACTCGTGCCACAACACTATGAAATTAAGTTAGTTGCTTGAACTGCTTCGATACTTAAGGTGCAATAGAATTCCTTATTTATTATAATTTGATGTGTACTCACCGTTATCTTTGAATAATTGTTTGTTTCTGTTGTTCGCCTGTATCGAAAAGTCTTCCAAGTACTGCTCAATTGATATGTTGAAGAGTCCGTGTGTCACTCATAGTTCAGTTTTAGAAACGCTGATTAAAATGATACATTGTTAATCATACCAACATTTCTTTGAAAGATATATATATATATTGTAAGAGTAGGCATATGTTACTGGACACACCTCACTACGTAATATAGGCTTTCTTCTGAGTAAAGTGAAAAACAAAAAGTGTTAATGATAACAAACAAGTTTAACAGTCATCCTTCTAGTGGGCCTGTGGCTCTTTTGGTTTATTATTATTTTTATTACCCAAGTTATCTTTGTTACGAAAAGGTCATTTAGTGAGGGGCTTGTTAAAAGCGAAAAAAAAAGTGTTTTTTTCTTTGAATACTTTTAGAAGGAAGTAAAATAGAGCCAAAGTTGATTTATATTGGCTACTACGCAGTCTGTGGTAGATCGATCATTGAATAAATTAAATACAAAATTAACTATCAAATTTAGATTAACTGTACTAGATCTCTCTGAAGATTTTAAATATAAGCTTGTCATTGTCCATTAGGTTATAAGTGCTTATCATCGTCCATTAGGTTATAAGTGCTTATCATCACCCATTATGTTGTAGGTCAATAAGTACTTCTCATTCAACTGGGACATACAAAGATGCAACAATTCACAAGGCTGATAAGGGCGCGTGACGTTGGCGTTGCAAGTATTTCGAAGCTGTCCAAAGTGCAGTTTATTGACTTATCTTGCAAAGGGCTGACCAGGGCGCCACATCGTGTTACTGTGACACGCACAAGAAATCTACTCACTATTCGTTATGCGTGGGACAGCAACCAACGTGAGCTAACCCATCCACTCAACCGTGGCAACTCCAGTCTTGACATTCTTTATGACATGAACATTATCCAAAGTAGGGGATTCAATCTGCTGATTCAATGTGAACTACTCTGTAAGTAGGGGATCCAACCTGCTGATTCAATGTTAACTACTCTGTAAGTAGGGGATCCAACCTGCTGATTCAATGATAACTACTCTGTAATTGAAAAGGGTCGTTCTGAAATAATGCAAAAGCTTCATTACAAAAGTCAATGACAGTTACAGTGGCACTATGTCTTGAGAAACAAAAGGAAAACATCCAAACTATTGTAGTTTACTAGGCATTGTAATTGTAAACTATGTTTTCAATGTTTTAATATGAACCAACACATTTTCTATAATGGTTTTTATTGTTTCTTATAAGCATTACTTTGCTTTACAAACATTTGTGAAATGTCAACATTTAAGGTTTTCAAAAGGGAATGGCGTTTACAAAAAAAAATTATAAAGCTGAAAAAAAGAGACCAGATTGTCGTCCTTTTTTCTTGGATATCACAAGAGTAGTTTAAGTTTCTGTTGTGAATGTAGGGGACAACACACCACTCGCAGGTAAACCTTTTCACTTGGGCTCATGGGATTCAATTAGAATTAAACTATAGCAAATAATGCCACTAAGAATAATTTTCTATCTCTTAGAAACCACTAATATAAACAAACAAATTCAGTTAATATTTAGAATATAATCACGGGTCTACAAATATAGACACACACACTCTCAAAATATTAAAATGCATCAGATAATAGACACGAGTGTTGAACTAAATGCTGCGATTAAATTAAATTTCATTCTAATATATATAAAAAAAAGGCTTGTTTAAAAAAAATAAAAACTATCTTTTCATAAAGATAAAATATGGATTTAATTTAATATAACCTAGTATACTTATCTCAGTTTAACTGCAAACAAAAAGCTGTATCAAATTATTAAGCTCTTGCTTTGCTCTATAAGTCCTGTAGGAATACAGTTTTTAATATGAAGTTCCTCATTTTCAATGCTGCTTCGTCACATCTGCACGTCTTACCCTCTAAACCATCGCACGTGAAGTGAGTTTTGACTTTGATAACAAGAAACATAATTGTGGAGAAGAGAGTATGTTTGTTAAAAAATGTAGACAGGAAAAAAAACACAACAGCAGTTGACCTTTTACGGGAATACAGCGTACATTGTCAAACGATAAGCCAATAGAAAGGAGAAAAATGATGACCCAAGTCAAATGTGAGCATTCATAGCAAGCATGACTTCAGGGTGAGCACGCCTTTCAGAGACTTCACTGGTAAGCTAGAGATGTGGTAATTAAATGTACTTATGAAGTCGTATCTTAACCAGCAGCACATGCTACAGTAATTACTTTGTGAAGCAGAACTAGTATGGTGACTAGTGTGAATTAATAGTTTTAACTACCGTTTTATACAAAGAGATATTAATTTTAAAAAATTAATTTTTTTTTATATCTTATATAAATAACTAGCTTTAAAAGTTGACGAATAGATCTATTAATTTATAGAAATATTTATATAAATATTGACATTTATTGGAATTGTTAATAATATGTATAAAAACATATTTGCACTAATATTTGGAAGTTGTTAAAGGTTTTTAAGTTGGCGCGGTGGATGAGTGGTTAAGCACTTTGCCTCCGAACATGGAGTCCAGGGTTCGAATCTTGTAGAAGACTGACATTTTTTTTTTTTCTTAGGACGCCCCTGAGTCAAGCCAACTCTAATGGGTACTTGATTTTCGTTGGGGAAAGTAAAGTCGTTGTGCTAGCCGCATGACACCTTGCTCATTAACCGTTGGCTAAAGAAACAGATGACCTTAACATCGTCTGCCCCTTAAATGACAAGTTCTGAACTTTTTACTTTTACTACAACTTGAAGAAACTTTTTTTTTCTCCAAATATATTTGTATTATTAAATATTATTATTATCATAAAAATGAACTTAGTTTCATTCTCTGGCAGTATTGATCCTCGTTATAGGGAAACAAAACTCTTTAAATAGCGTGTCTTCCAGGCTTCTATTTCATGCTTGGTGGGGAGAGGGGGAATGAAGGAGAAGAGTCATGTGCAAACACAACTCAGCTCGAGTTCGATTCCTAGTCTACATTCAAGATTGGGACGCGTGGCGGCTGAGCGGTAAAGCGCTTGGCTTATGAGCTGGGGGTCAGTGGTTTAAATCCTGGTGAAAACTGGGATTTTTTATTTCGAGATCTTTGGGCGTCTCTGAGTCCATCCAGCTCTAATGGGTACCTGAAATAAGTTGGAGAAAAGTAAAGGCGGTTGGTCGTTGTGCTGGCCACATGACACCCTCGTTAACCGTGGGTCACATAAACAGAAGACCTTTGCATCATCTGTCCTATAGACCTCAAGGTCTGAAAGCGAACTTTACTTACATTTAAACTCAAGCCCTATCAGTTAGATAGCCCAATGGTTCATGCCGCTCAGCTAAAATATGTTAATTTTTATGTACTATATTCCCCAAAAATTGCATTATTGTTTAAAAAAATAATCAATTTTAGACTTTAAAAACAAATAATTTCACTTATCAATCTCTCAAAAGGAACGTCTTCCGTGTTTAGAGTATATTCTAATATGTTATAAATATAAAGTAAAGGTTTCTATTCAATATAGAAGTGATATATAGCCTACTTACTTAAGAAGCTTTGTTTCGCTCTGTCAATAATGCAACGAATGGTAGAATCAAATAAAAATCTCAACTCAGCCAGATAACACTGTTAGTCATTGTGATAGCCAAAATGGGCACAATTCAATTAAAGGTCCATATAGTATCAGGAACATTTGTTACGTCTGTAGTTGTTATTTAGTTTTTATCTGATTAAGATTTAAGAGTACTCCTTATCCGCGTGGGATAAAAAAGGCCAGATTTCTTAAAACTGAAGGCATGAAAAATAATTAAAAAATGTTTCTTTTATTGTACAATCAAATTTCGTTCTATTTTATCTCTGCATTTAAAACCGTATAATGATATCGTTCTATGTGTTTTATATTTGAGGTGGTAATTTATAAGACGTCCTTACCTCTGGTATCTCCGTTATCTTTTGATTATCTGACGAGCAGTTCTGGGGTTTGATTTTTCGAGCTGAATTACGTCTATGGTTTTTAAAAAACTTTCAAAAACAAAGCTAAGAAACAATTATAACTTTATCTCAAGTGAATGATTATTTAAAATTCCAGGATACTTTGAAATGTTATGAATGGTTAGCTTATTCTGAGGATTCACAAATAGCCGGTATTTTTTTTTTTTACTTTAAAGTTCTTTTATTAAAACTATACTGACAGAATTTCTTGATGCTTTTAGTATTTCGGGCTAACCGTTTGCCTTTTATAGAGAAAAATGGACGAGATATTATCACGTGATTTATGGCACGCCCCGATTCATTAGTTTTGTGTTTCAACTGGTACGAACCACAACGTTGTTTTAAATAAAGCTGATCTGGCATCACGAGACAATGACGTAATCAAAGAATAGTCCACGGCTGGGTACTGAAACAAAATCTCGGCTTTTTCCTTACTTCGACTTACAATCCGCAAAGAATAATATTAGCGAACACCTATAACTGGGACATACTATTTTTTGTTTGTAAATGAAGGGTTAGGGTTAGGGTCATGGTGAATTCAGTATATTTTAAGGATTTGTGACGAATTGTTATTTCCCCTCAAACAAATGGCTATTTAGGCATTGGACCTAGCCGAAACGTCATAGAAGGCCTGAACACTGACCTGCAACGTCACAACCAGTGGCCAGTTTACACCAATAGCTCGTTGCCACGTCACAGGTCTTTACGCCATGGCAACCACATGATTTTTGTTCGCCCACGTGACAATGAGCACGTGAAAGCACACTCTGATCATCAACCAATAATATTTCAACTAAAATCGAGAGCCAACATATAAGAACTATTTGAGATGTCAGCCATTTCACCGGAAATTATTGCTAATAGTTTATTAATTTGTATATACTTATCGAAAATTTGAGCACTATATATTTATGTTATCAATGAATATCAATTTAAATTCTTAGAACTGAAAAGCATCATCTATTTTAGATTGGTCATTAATGTGAGCCGTGAAATCGAGATGCTACAGAAGGATTCTAGCTATCACCTACAAGGACCGCATCACAAACGAAAAAATCCAAACCTGTATAATTATGGCGTTATGGCCCCACGCTGACATTCTAATCATTGTGAAATAACCTAAGCATTTAAGACCATATCACAAGATCCAAACGAATCTAAAAGACTTTCCTGCAAATAACAGTACCAGTGAAAGGAAAGCGAGGCAGATTTTTAATAAAATGTTGAAATGACAATAACAAAGAAAGGATATGCCTAACATTGAAAGAGACACTAATTCTAGCGAAAGACAAACAGAAAAGAAAGAAAAAGTTAACAGTTCATGTTCGGTGCTCCAATAGTTCAAATACACAAGAAAAACATTAAAAAATACTTTTTGAAAAAAAAAGACATGACATCTTGTATACATCTCATATAGCAATTTATTGTTCTAAATAAACAATGAATTTCAGAACTTAAAAAAAAAGGAGCATTTTTAACCAATCCCCATTCCCCTATCCCCAGAGAAAAAAATCCAAGTTAATGGAATTTATCTATCTAATCATATCTCTAACCAAATTTAAATTTAGCTCTTGCTATACTTTGAAAAACTTATAATGATTGAACTAGAACTTTTTTAGTGTGGTCAAGGAGTTAGTATTTCTTTTCCCAACGATGTACAACAACTGTCTAATTTCTAGGAAAATTGTTACAGCCGATTTCGAGATCCATTTCCACCTAGGTTTTTGAGTCCACTGAAAGTTTTTAATTTTTATGAAAGTAGGAATTGAATACATGTATTGTAAAAAGGTAATGAAAAACTGTAACTGACCACTGTACACCACTGAACCTATGTAGGCGTATTAAAGTCTTAATGCAATATATGTTGTTTTAAATTATGTCCAACTTATTTGCATAGTAAATAGATTTTTTCTCTTTTAAAAGTTAACAATTTGTTTTTGTAAATATAGTATTTATTATGTCAGAACTTATATAACTTAGCAACACAATTGTAAAAAAAAAATATTTTTTTATAACAAATCTAAAACCATTTGCATACATGTGTTAAAAATATGGTAAATAATCATCTCCTGTACTCAAAAGCCTCCCGTGTTTGTTACTATTAATAGTGAATAGTTGTAAAAATGGTGTATTTTTATGAAAAAGCTGCTTGCATAATTGATTGAAAAAATAAGATTTTTCGATTTCAGAAAAGAAAAAAGTAGCCGTTGCATCAGAACTTTGAATGATCTAAAATATCATGATGTCCGATTTTCATTTTCTCTTCTAGTTTCTGAGATCTAAACGGGACCGATGGACAGACAGCAGCTTTCGGGGGCCGCTAAAAACTTCTGCATAGAGTATTGACTAGGTAACAAGTTAGTTTACTGCTAGTTGCATAACACACAATATTAAATTCGCATAATGTACAAAGCAAACAATATTTGACATTTTTTTTTAGGAAAAAAAAATCTGTTAAAAGAAATAGGCGTCTTAATAATTCAAATAATTGTTTCGTGTGATGAATATATTACTCTATAGTCACACAGCCCTTATCAAAATATAAGATGTCTTAAACACGTGTATTAGATACTGGGTTATCTCCCTAAGGGTTACTTAAGAGTATGGGCGCAAGCAGTATGTGTGTGTGTGTGTGTGCGTTAAAGTTAGGTCTTAGGTACAGACATGAAGTTTAGATAGATAGATAGATAGATAGATAGATAGATAGATAGATAGATAGATAGATAGATAGATAGATAGATAGATAGATAGATAGATAGACAGACACACAGACAGACAGACAGACAGACAGACAGATAGATAGATAGATAGATAGATAGATAGATAGATAGATAGATAGATAGATAGATAGATAGATAGATAGATAGATAGATAGATAGATGGATATCGCAAGTGAGTCCTAGGCCACGAGTCTACGAGTTCCACACGATTTAGATTACTTTTTCACCTTCAGTCCATCATACAAAAAGCCCATACCATTTATTCTAATGTACAGTAACAATCGGTTGAAGACACTGCGAGCTGGTTATTTTCGCAGACTGTTGCCCTTATACCAAGACTTTTACTTAATATTTTAGTATCACTTTGTGACTCTAAACCGGTTACTATAATAAATTTCAGCATGATATTGTTCAGTTTCAAAGGAAACACTTATAATTATGTAATTATTTACACTAGTGAATCCGCAAACAAAGTTAGAGCTAGGATTTGGATTAGCCTACACTTACGAATGCCACTTACGACTCTACTTTGGACGACCCTGCAAAAAACTTACACATGCGTCCATTGCATCAATACTGTCAGAATAATATAAATAACATCCTTTAAGGCATAACAGAGCGATTCATGTTGGTCTAGAACAGAGTTTCTTCCCTTTAAGCGCTATAAAGATCAGCACAAGCGCCATTTGCCCTCACTGGCATAGAGAACAGTAACTGGCAGCAGATGGCCTTTGAAAAAGACAGTTGGAGAGCTCTCTTAAAAGCAGCGGAACACACAAATGAGACCCTCCAAAAAAAAAGCCTTTGAAGAGGGTAGGCACAGAAAACTAAAAAAAACAAAAAACTTCAATAGACCACTGGACAAATGCTTTGTCCACATCAACTAGGAAAAATATGCAGGTCGCAAGTTGTCGCAACTGGGGTTGCATAGTCACGTCAAACACTGCCCTCATTCTTAATCTTCGGAAGACATTGCCATTATTATTATAACTAACATCATTACCAAGGCAAACTCTAGGCCGAAAGGATAGCTGATATAGCTTAATATCAAGGTATGCTTAAAACTACATTGCTGATTTGGTTATTTCTTTGCTAATTATTTCTTAAGCTCTAAATGTCAACAAGAAAACGTCGTAAACGTTAACACAAGAACTGCTTTCTGTACAAGAACTGCTTTCTATACAAGAACTGCTTTCTGTACAAGAACTGCTTTCTGTACAAGAACTGCTTTCTGTACAAGAACTGCTTTCTGTGCAAGAACTGCTTTCTGTGCAAAAACTGCTTTCTGTGCAAGAACTGCTTTCTGTACAAAAACTGCTTTCTGTACAAAAACTTCTTTCTGTACAAAAACTGCTTTCTGTACAAGAACGGCTTTCTATATTCTCTAATTGAATGTCTACCATTTGCTAGAACTATGACACTGAAGCCTTATGCTCATGTAAAATAAGTCACAGAAATATTTTTTTAATTACAGAGCTTATATCAACGGACTCTGTCTGTCTGGTACAAATCTTGTACATAATTTCTTCCACTTCCCATACTTGGATCGAATTTAAACTTGACACATTGATATATTGTACCAATAGTAGCTTACGGAAAAATGAATTAATTAAGGATTAAGATTTTCCAATTAGTTCATAATTAGAAGTACTAAATTATTTTGGTTTAATATTTAGGAAGAGAAATTAATAGTACTGAATTTATTTATGTGGCTGTAAATGTGGAATCTTCCCCTATATATATATATATATATATATATATATATAAGTGTGTGTGCGTGTGTGTGTGATACCTGGAGATTTTTTTTTTAACTGACTATGACAGGGCGTAAAGGGCTGAATATAAACTAGATATTTACGGGTGGGTTACGCCCTGCCATAGTCAGTTCTAAAAAAAAAAAAAAGGTATTTTTATCACCTTGAGAAGTAGTCTCTTGATGAGGATGAAGGGGGATAACAAATGTGTGGCCGCGATAAAGGGGGACGGTGAATGGTGGATCTGGATACTAAACAGAAAGATCGTAAAGGGACCCGAGTTGCACTGAAATCTAGTATCCTGGTACATTGAAATAAAACAAAAGGAGCATGTTTTTTTTCTTCCCAACTGATTTGTACAAAGTTTGTAACAACTCACTCTGTTTGTCTGCTTTTTGTCTGCTGTTTGTCTGCTGCACATTTTGATCACGTTATTTCGCCCACTTCCCATTCTTGAATCAAGATGACAATTAGCACACTTATTCATAATTGTTTGTAAATGTTAAAATGTTTTACATGTTTAGGATGTTTATTCTGATTCGAAGATCACGACTTCCTAATTCAAAACCTCCCGCAGGATGACGGTGGTCGTCAGCGGGGAGGATATGAGTTAAGATCATCAACACGACCGAATGGCAGTCCAGCCGTGACCAGGCAGCCATGATAATTCATGAATCAATTAAAAAAAAACTAACCTATTAATTAATTAAATAGTGATCTTTTATTACTTTGTTCGATATCGAAAATGGGAAATAAATATTACAGTATTGAGATAAAATGTGGAGTTCTTCTCTTTAGATAATTTGACTTTTTAATTTGTATTGTGTTTGAATTTTTTTATTATAAGTTGCTACTTTTAGTTGCTGTTTTTTTTTATTACCGGCTTGTTCTATTTTCGCTTCCGTAGACTTATTATGGTCAAGATCATGACGCGTCCTTTAAGTCATGGGTACTTCCTAATCTTTTAGTTTACAGTTCAGGTCAAAGTGTCTGCAATCTAGTCCCCCCCCCCCCCATGTGCATAACCACATACATTGTACCTACGTAAGTATCCCTGTATTTGGTCTATTAAGATAATGGATGCTATAAATGGACAATAAGCATCTTTACACTTTAAGTGGTAAGTCACGCTGTGTCAAGAACATTTGCTTTAGTTGACGTAGGCCTTATCATTTCATGTTTCTAAAGGTAGATTTTAAAAAAAATAACTTATCTTAGTCTTGGTAAATAAATACAAATAAATATGTGCTATGTAATAAATGAAATTTAGTCACCCTGGTATCCTCATATTGACGAAATAATATAAACATCAAACAAAGCATTAGGGTTTATTAGAGATTATTATTAGTGGCTGAAAAAGTATAAATAGCTTGCCATTTTGGTGTATCCGTTGTACAAAATAAAAGGTGTGTTAATACTGTTTTTTTTTTCAAGATATAAGATTCTTTCTGTGCACTTTTAACACAGCAGAATCAAAATCAATTTATTTCTTTTATTAAGTTGGTTTCAAAATCGAAGTTAAAGTTAGGATCCTTGACATTGTTGAGTTTATCGAGAAAATCTCCAGTAAAAAAGAAAACCGTACACATTAAAATGATTAAAACAAGAAAATAAAACATATAATGTTTTTTTAACCTCAGTTAGATGCTGGTTGAGTGGAAAAAATGGTTAGCTTCATAAACGAATGAAGACTGGGATTTTTATTTACGGGATTTTAAGGACACCCCAATTAAAAAGGTACCTGACATTAGTTTGGGGAACGTAAAGGCGGTTGGTCGTTGGGCTGAACCTAACCTTAACCATTAGCCATAGAAACTGGTGACTTTAACATCATCTGCCCCATAGATCGCAAGGTCTAAAAGGGGAGCTTTACTTTTTTTTTAGATCAGTTTTCCTCTCTCAACTCAAATTATAAGAAATTGAAACAAATACAAAAATAGAGCCGTGAGATTTTTAAGAAATAACTATTAGCATTCAACTAAAGAAAAAACATTAGTCAAATCATTAAATTTAGAGACACTTCAAAACATAAGACTAAATAGTACAGTAGTAACAAATAATAGAATACTGGACCATAACTTACAAATACACAGAAAGACACAAGGATTAATGCACATTTCTTATTTGATATGCTAGGACAAATTCTAACAAGTGCTCCTTCTTTCTTACTGCTATTAGAGCATGGAACTGGTTGCAAGAATCAGCCTGGAAATAAAACAATGGCGTTCTACATTGAAGGTCTATAACAAACATTAACATTAAACGCGTAAGACGCAATGTACTTCTTTTTTTTTTTTTATCAAATGGTTGTAATTTGCAAGATAAGAAAATAAAGATTGTAACATTACAAAGCAGACTTAAGGTAAAGTTAAGTTTTTGTTGTTGTTTTTTGCGAATTCGATTCACTTTTAGTAAGTAATATCTAGCACTATCAGTGTAAAACGCATAATAAATACGCACACGAAGAGAAGGACGCACATACTTGCAGACATATCTGGTAGTCACTAGCTATTTAACTCATTCTCTGCGAAACTATTTCTGCGCATATCTATATAATATATATATATATATTAGTGTGTGTGTATATGTAATTAATCTTCATTACATTCTGATCTTTCATTCTTTCAAACATTTTTTTTACCCTAGAATACTCTCTTCCTATAATTAGTGGAAAGGCAGTACACACGGCCAAAGGGCAGCTAGGGAGTCCGGGGGAGCGCTGTGAGCTTCCCCCAGTGGGGTCCGGGGCGAAGCCCCTGAACCAAGCATTATTTCCGTTATTTTAAGCTTTAAAAAAACATATTCTGAGGTATCTACAGTCCCTGGTACGCTATTCTGCCTCATCGTGGCACCCGGGTGGAAACGGTTACTTGAGGAGGTAACTAGGCTAAATGAATGGCGAAACAAAACTTCCGTGGGGATGCCTACGGGTAGACGAGAGCCCACCTCTTGCACGGGCGGAGTTGCAAAAAGGTCCCCATAAACCTGTCACACATCCATGCGCTGTTCCTCAAGGGACCGTTACATAAGTGACGAGTTCCCCACGGTTAGCTTGGTATAACGAAGGAAAATGGCGGAGGCTCCCGGTGTCCTAGGCCTTCGACCATGTTCAGCCAAGCATGCGTCCGGGGCCAAAGGCATTGGAAACAGCAATGCTTTCCATATGCATTGACTCGGGTCTCTCTCAAATAGAACTGTGTTCACACATGTTTGTTGTTTATTTTTTACTGTTTGGCGTCCAAACAGGTTTTTTTTCAAACTTAGAACTCGAAGAGCCTTCGGCTCAGCTCTTAAGACGATCAAACGGTATCTACAGTGCAATTAGCCTGCTTAAAAAATTCAAAAACCACATCTGCTATTCAATGGATTCCAGCGACTGGTAGAAAAATGATAAAATGCTTTAGTTTTTGTATTGGAGGGGGAAGGGAAACCACAAAATCCCTTTTGGCTACACTCATGAAATTTGGAAACTGTAGTTTGCTTACGTTGGCTGCACTGGGGCAGTAAGTAAAGTTTCACTTTCAGACAATGAGGTCTGAGTCAAGTGATGGTTTGAAGACCCTTCCCTCTCGGCTACGCCCATGTGTTATATTATAGGTGTAAGCCTAATTCTTTACAAAATATATAAAGTTTGATAACGCATCGAAAACTGGATGTAAGCATTCGTACGATTACATAATGTATTCTATTTATACATGTATGTAGTCTGAAAACTATGAACAATACAATAGCAGCCTAATGAGTTTGAAGCTTTTTGGTATTACTTATAGATAACAGACGTTTCTTCAAAAAATAAGATTGTTACGTCTTACGCATTTCATGTTTCAATCTAGTCATGCATGTTGATCTGTGACTTAAAATATGCTAAATCCTTGGTTTTCCTGGCTGACTCAGGCAACCCATTCCATTAAAAAATACGAGAAAGCAGAACGGTTAGAGAAGCACTTACTTAATGTGAAAAACTCTTGCTTCCTCCATGTACATTCTCAAAAACGCGATTTGTATATGAATATACCATGACCCATTATTTAAAATATAAATCTCCTTTCATTAAATATCGGATGTGACAGCGCTATATAAATTATTGTAATTATTTTCATCATTAATGACTTCATACTAAGCATAAGTATGCCATTTTTTATAATAGTATAAAAATTGATTTAGATCTTGATTTATTTTTTAATTAAATAACATTTTTGTAAGCCTTAAGTGTAGTATTTTTAGATTTATGTTATTAAAAATAAACAAAAAGAAACTTAATTTTTCTTTTCAAATCACAGAAAGTAGAGCTTTATACCCATATTGAGCTGGGAATAAGTTGGGTGGTTTGTAATTTCCCGGCTGTGTGTATGAGTTAAAGTTAATTTCTAATAAGTATTGTTAAAGAGTTAATTGTCGCGCCTATCTTTTTTTTTTCTGCGTTATATCAATGTTTTCTAACTTCACCTCTCTCATCCCTCTTTTTGGTTAAATTTCATTTTAACCATTAAAAGAGGGGGGGAAGGAAGGAGCAAAAAAAAAAATGGTTGTGCCATCTAAGGCCCATGCCGACCAGCAAAATGATTAGGCCAAACACAACCTCGAAGACATCAAAGCAGTCCCTGCCGCTCGAGCATAGTAGAAAGTACGGTCTAACGTATTGCTAATGATAATACGTATAGTGCATATTGCATTGTTTTGTTGTTGATATTCTTGTTGAATTTCAATCAAAATTAATTTTAATATGAATAAAGTGTTCGGGCCTTTGTGTCTTGCTGCTATCACTTTTTTTTTTTGCATTGAAATTTTTTTTTCTTTGGTCGCGACCAGACCGGCCCATTTGGTACCGGCCCACCGGGCATTGCCCGTTTGCCCATATAGCCTGTCCGCCCCTGGATGTTGTTTTTTTTTTGATGTTGTTGTTGTTTTCTACAGTTTCCTAAAATATTTTTCTTTTGTGCTGTTTAAAAAAGTGATTTAATTCATAATCTATATATATATTTAGGCATATATATAATTCTCTTCATGCGGTACACCACGATGAAAAAGTTATGGAAGGAGAAACAGAATTCTTATGATGTATTGTATGACTTTACTACACGCAAGGCTCCTGTAGTAGTTCTGTGCCTAGTAAAGAATGAGTAAAATGCAAAGACGAATTTATTTTCTAATTACTATCGACATTAAGTTGAATTAATACCGCACACCTTGTTCTACTTCTCCATCCCCATTTGATGATCTACGACAGCGATGGGCTAACTACGGCCCGCGGGCCAAGTCCGGCCTGCTTGAGGTTTAATCCGGCCCGCCGCATGATTTGTAATAATAATAAAAAATTAGCAACTTTACTCACAATGTAAATATTGAACTTTTTAATACTAGTAATTAGTCTGTAATTGTATAATATTGCGAAGTTTTACTTTTATGATTAACTAATTGTTACGTCTGCTGATTGAAATACGGTGTAGACACAATTTTCAACACTAAAAATGGAATCGTTGAGCTAATGCAGAATGTCATGGAAATACCCGTCTATAACTTTTAACGTTAATGTGCCTGGTTTGCAATGCTATTTTCCTACACTGCATCATCCTTCTTGACATCTCTTGTAACTTTGCTTTTAAATATAAAAACTATAGCTCCCATTGTAATAAGAAAAAAGTTTATATATTCGCTTTCGTGAGCTTACTTACAATGAGAGCTTGAATACCATCTCAGTGATGTAGAACAATAAACTGAAAATGTTCCCATAAAATATTGAGTAAAACCAGAGAGAAAGAGAGAGAATAAGAGAGAGAAGAGAGAGAGAGAATAAGAGAGAGAAAGAGAGAGAGAGAGAATAAGAGAGAGAAAGAGAGAGAGAGAAAGAGAGAGAGAGAAAGAGAGAGAGAGAGAGAAAGAGAGAGAATATGGAGATATTAAAGTGAGATAAGATAATTTTATTGATCCAAGCAAATTAAAGTTCAGTTTAACTACCATTGTCCACCTCAGCATTACTTCTATAACAATAACAAATTAGATGCAAATACGAACATCATTAACAGACATAGAACATTCAGACTCAAGCACACAAACAGCGCTTTATGACTTAAGCTTCTATGTACTTCCCCTTGACGACAGATGTACGTATTTCTAATACCATAATTATTTTTTTTGGGGGGGGGGGGGGGGGGGGATGGGGCATTTTATTAGCTCTATAAAATCACATTAAATTTCACAGTGTAAAGAAAGAGAAAATTTTTTGTGAAAAACTTTTAGGCATGAAAATCTACAATTTAAAAAAGATTACATTATCTGCACACACACAAAAATATTAATATTACTACCTATTTTATGTGGTAACTTTGTCACACTATCCATTATCCTTGGCTCCAAAGTCCTTTTTTATTGTATGAATTGTTTTCTTTCATCTATATATAGTGGATCGGAACTCACTAAATCATTAATTATTTTTTAAAAAGAGCTCATCACACTACAAATAGGGCATTAGTTTCTATATTTATAAACAAAAATCACATGTAAACACTAATAGAGGTTTAAACTGCATTATTGGCAAACTTGTTAAAAAAACACACACAAATAACTTGAGGTCAAATAATATATATATATAAAGGGAACACACTGAAGAAAAAGAAAAAGTTTTTTAGATGCAAATGCAAGTGTTTTGTACCGAAGACCATCGAGGAGAAGGGGATCTAAAGATTCGTTTACACGTGGTTCTATGGGTAGGCAGGGGTGAACAGGGTGGAGGATACATAGGGGGTTTAAAAGGGGGGGGGGGGGGTAAACACGTGGCAGGTATAGGCAGTACCCACCCCCCAAAACAAAATGTGTGTCAAGACATGACCTCAAAATACATGCTTTTCCTCACGTTCAGCGCCCTCCCTTGAGTGACGTCATTTTTATTGTGCGTGTTGGGGTGAGTGAAATAACGGTCTAGCACTTGAGGTTAGTGGCTAATAATGTAGATCTTAGATCTGATGTTAGTCACAAGCACACAGAAACACACACACAGGCACACACACAGACACACACACATATCACACACACAGGCACACACACACGCATATACACACAGGCACACACACACACACACAAAGGCACACTCAAAGACGGTGATCCCAACCCCTGTCCCCAAACACTTTTTTTTAGAGTCTTTTTCGGTAATAATTAGGCTAATGATAGAAACTATAATTAAATAAAAAAAACACATATAAAAAAATCTAGAAAATATTTTTATAATTTTTTTAGATGAAGTCTAATAATAGATTGGCAATTTATTAATGCAATAATTTACTCCAATGGTTTGTGTTTTGATTCTGTTTGCTGATTCTATCAGGGGCACCTCTGTTTTGTATACCAACGTTCTTCATAATAGAGTACTAAAACTTAAGAAGACACCAATGGAACAGATGGCATGTGTATGGCTTTAGAACTTTGCAAAATACTGTGTGAAATAAAATTTGATTAGTAGGCTTAAATCTGTATTATACTGGAACTTGTTAAAAGAAAAAAAAATTTTGTTTTTTTTAAAACTTTTTAATCACTTTAATGTTAATACAATGTTTGTTAGACATATAAATATAAGTTTACACCTTTTTCAAACATCATGTTTCTGTGTATAATATAAACTTGTAAACACTATTTAATGTTTACACACTGCCCAGTTTATAGTAATTAAAAAAAAAAGTAATTTGAGATTTATCAACAATGCTAGAAGTATGTAAAAAAAAAGTAAAAGTAAAGTTCCCCTTTCAGACCTTGTGCTCTATAGGGCAGATGATGTACGGTTAACGAGGGTGTCATGTGGCCAGCACAACGACCAACAGCCTTTACTTTTCCCCAACTCATGTCATTATAGCTGGGTGGACTCAGAGGCGCCCAAAAGAACCAAATTAAATCCCAGTCTTCAACAGGGACCCAAGAACCCAGGACCCCCGGTTCAAAAGCAAAGCGCTTTACCGCCTTACCGCTCAGCCACCGCGCCAACTAGTATGTTGATTTTTTTTTTTTGGACAAAACTAAATTAAAATTATTACTTACAGATACCACTTTCTGTCTTTTTCAATTTGTGTTGATTCTTAAAGATCTCCAGGACCTCTCGGTGTCGGCTGGTGGAGATTGGTTGTCCCGTGGTTTCACTGGGAGAAAAATTATCGCCAAACCAGATTTGGATGGCTGCATGGTCGTGCGGTATACAAGCTGGACTGTCGTTCGATCTTGAATGGATTTTTAAATAATATCTTATAAATAACAGAGACGTTCCTTCAAAATAAAAAGATAATGACGTCTTACGTCTTATTCATGTGTTAATCTAGTCGTCAATGTTTATTAGAAGTTTCAATTCTGGAAGTTAGTTTCCTGATGTATTAAAACCTATTCATGCTCTAAAGGAGCATTTTAAAAATAGATTATGAAATATGGAATAATAAGTGTAGCTTTTTTTGTGTTTTTCTGACAAACTTTATCAGAAGTTTTATTGTATTTGTAAATTATAGACAGTGTTTTGTGTGTTATTACTTTTTAGTCTTTTGTCCTGGTGTGTCTGGGATTTAACCAATGGTGTCCCTCTAGTTAAATGTGAATATTCATTGGTTCTATAATTCTCACTGTTCTTCTTGTGATTGTTTTAGTTGCTTTATGTTTTCTTGAGTTCACGGGTCCTGTACAGAGGATACATATACTAATATCTGTTGAACCAACGCATTTTGGCTTTATGCTCTTGTATGATTTTCACGAGATTAAATATATAAAAGTTTTACTGACCTGACTGGAGATGAATGACATCGATTCAAAACAATGAAAAATTACTATTCGGGCATGTGTACACTATCATGGTAGGAAAAAAAAGGCTTGTCTGTTATTAATTTAAAAAAAAACAGCTCAATAAAGGAGACAATCGTGTGTATGTGATTGTTACCCTTGTGTAATGGAAATGCCCTCCCCCTTGAGTACTCAACAATATCCATCTAGAATATATTAATTACTGCCTCGATTATTCTGTTTGTTTTATTAACCAAAAGTGTCAAAAAACATTCATACTCTGATTATAATGGGTCATGATGTTATGGGGGCCACAAACTACGATTTTCTTTAGTATTAATTTTCAAAAAAGAAAAATGTAATGTGGCTCAGACCATTATATTCTGTGAAATAACGCCTATGTAGTTCCACACACTCAAATGTATTCACTGTCCACATCGGAGATAAAGGTCATACATTTATTTAAACTATAAATAAGGGTCTAATATATACGTAATAACTTTTATTGTGTATCTGTGTATAAATAGCTAGTCATTTAAAGAAACAAAACTAAAGAAATTGTTAATGAATTATTATTGTCGCACTGTAGTTCGTCTCTGAAAATACAGCAACAGAAAAATGGAAACACCTCAAGTCCACCATACAAAAGACTTCCCTGGAAATCTTTGGAAGAGAAATATATTACAAAACAAAATGATTGGTTCGACTCTAAAGCAGTTATTTTAGCACCTGTCATCAGAGCAAAGAGAGATGCACTCGCTACTTACAAGGCAAAACCTACCCAACGTAACCTGCTAAACCTGAAAGAAGCTAGAGTCAATGCACAGCGGACAGCAAGGATCTGTGCCAATGAATACTGGGTAGAGCTCAGTGAGAGTATTCAGCTCGCAGCCCAAGTGGGCAACATAAGAGGGATGTACGAAGGAATCAAAAAGGCTCTCGGACCCTCCCAAAACAAGACAGCACCTCTGAAATCAACCACTGGGGAAATTATCACAGACAAGTGCCAACAAATGCACAGATGGGTTGAACATTACTCTGAGCTCTACGCCACAACAAGCTCAGTCTCTGACTTAACCCTTAAGGCCATCATACAATTACCCACAATAAACGAGCTAGATGAAACACCCACCCTTTCAGAGCTCAATAAAGCTATAGACAACATTGCTGCCCGCAAAGCACCAGGATGTGTCCTGGCCCCAACCCTCTTTGGAATACTATTTTCACTGCTAATCCACAACGCGTTTGACAAATCCACTGAAGGCATCTATCTCCATTCCAGATTTGGCAAACTCCTAAATATTGCCAGACTGAGGGCCAAAACTAAAATCAGAGCCACCCTCGTAAGAGATATGCTAATCGCGGATGACGCAGCGGTAGTGGCACACACGCAAGAGGAACTTCAGTCACTAATGTCCCGCTTCTCTCAGGCCTGTAAAGAATATGGCTTGACTATTAGCACGAAGAAAACAAATGTTATGGGGCCACCTGCTACAGCACCACCCTCCATCCTCATAGACGATAACAAGCTGGACGCCGTAAACGAATTCTGCTATCTGGGATCCACAATTCAAGATGACCTGTCTCTAGAAGAGGAAATGAAAAAACGCATAGGGAAGGCTGCCTCGACATTCGCTAGACTCAAACCAAGAGTTTGGGTATTCCCAGCATCTTTACAGGCCTCAGACAACGCCGTTTGCGCTATTTTTAAGGGGGATGCACAATGAAATTTCCATTATTTTAATTTACAGTTAAAAAAAAAAGCTTTATGCATGACGTAATAGAACATATAGAGACATGAGTAATCATACACATTTTATGAGTGTAGCCTTTTGGGTTGCTATGGAAATGGTGGCCATCTTGAAAATAAACAATATTTACAAAAATCTTAAAATATTCTAAAGTACTCAAATTTTTTTTAAATTTCTTGATTGCACCTGATAGATATTTGAATCCTATAAGTAACTGGCTAATTTTTTTTGGAAATTATTGCTGGTTTAATTTTTATGAATTTTTAAAATTTATATTTTTTTTCGACCCCATTTTACCTGAGGTCACATCATTATTTTTCTTTTTTTGTAAAATTATTATACATATGGAAAATTTTTGCAGCCTATTACCTACGATATACTATCAATGAACTACATGTGAAAAATTATTATTCTAACTTATACAGAACTAAAGATTTTGAGATTCTTGTGAACAACATGCACCTAAAAATACATTTTGAGAAAAACGCATTTAAAGTTTTTAAAATGATATAAAATATTTATTGTAACCATAAAAATGAAAAAAAAGGGAATATTTACATAATATAACATAATAGATAATATAAAAAAAAAATATTCATTAAAATGGCCTGATTGATAGGTTGGACCTTCTAGAACCTCTGCCCGGTGTTCATGCTCAATTTTTCGTTTTTTCTCCTGGACACTAATGCGATTGATCTTTTTTTTTAACAAGCTGTAGTTTGACATTTCGCTTTTTCTCACTAGAAGAAATGTTCTTTAGTGTCCAGAGAACGCCTAATATGTCAAAAACTGATTTGATGCCAACAGGTCCATTATTGAAGGCTAAAACAGCAAGGTATGTCGCAGCCCTTACAGTTTTTAATGTTGCGAATTCTGTTTTGGGGCATCTTTGCCAAATGAGGGAATGAAAAGAATCATTGGCGTTTTGTGTTACCATTCTTGAACATCTTTTGAACAGATCTGTGTCTGTTAGTCTTTTCATTATAGCAAATAACAGTTTTCCTATTTCTGATGTGATGGTCTGATTATGTTTTTTGTATGGCTGTTTTAGTGCCTCTGATCTCTTAAAGTGACACCAAGATGTAGTGCCATCAGGACACAACCTGTGGTTATGATCTAGGTCTGAGCTCATCATATGAAAAAATGAGCCCATAAAAGCCAGCTTCATTTTTTGAATGTCAGGAGCATTTTGGCGCAGAGCTTTGGAATAGTAATTTGTAATTTTTGGCTTTGTAAGCCTATAATTTAGTTATTTTTTGTCAGACATTTTTAAATTGTCCAAAGCATTAAACATTCTTTTTGATCTGTTTAATGCAGTCCTCTTTTAAGATTTCTACATCATATCCTGAGTTGGTAATGGAGATGAATGTGATTTACTATCGCCATCACACAGCATCGTGCCATAAACAAGTTTTCTGAATGCCACAGAGCGTGAAAAAATTTTGGATTCTGCTGCGGCCTCCATTGCATTTGCTGAGCCACTGAAGTTTTTTTGACACATATGCTTAGAGGCATCAAAATTTAGTTCTGCAAAGTTTGTATCACAAACACAGCAATAATTTGATAGGACTTTGGTGTCGATGACAAGTCCAGTATCAAAAAATAACTGTGCCAATTCCTGAATGAGATGAGTGGCCCCTTTTATGCCAAGTCCCATCGAAAGAAACTGTCATAACAGGACAGCCTGTTGAACTTATTCTATTATCTGTAGTTAGAGGTTGTGAAATGTTTCTTCCATGCACAACAGCAGATGCCCTAATCATACATTCTTCACCAGCTTCAATTATAGCAGTGTTGACTATGTTAGCTAGATTGTTATAGGTATTTCTGTGCATGCAGGGCATACTTATAAGTCCACAAAACCTATCAAATTTAGAATGTGAGATTCCAGATTCTTTAAATGCAGCGACAGAGCGGACATTAATATCCAGATGAACATTATTACTTTTTTTTTTTGAGGTCCAGTCGGACCACAAATATGTTTCACAATTTAGGCATTTGATTTTAATCAAATGAGCCGTGCCTTTTGATTGTGTGATGCACATGGTTAATTTTTTGTCGAAGCAATGTGGACAGCACAACAAGGAGACCATTGTGGTCAATTCCATTGAATTCATTATGAGGTATATGAAATCTTCAGGCAGCCTCTTATTGGTGTTATCAGCGTTAGTAACTGCAGTAAGGGATATTTTTCGTTCAGCTGCACTTGCAGGTTGCGTTGTTGCTTCTTCAGATCCAGCTGTATCTAAAACAGAGCTGCAAACAAATAAAAAAAAATTAGAGGTTCTTAAAAAAAAAATTCAATAGTATGAAAGTACACGTCACATCTATTTATGTACAACATGAAGATTATTTTAAATTTTATAATGCATTTTAGGAATCATATATTGTATTACTCATCAAAAGTAAAAAATGTAACGAGACATGTTACATGTAGATCTATATATGTACTAGATCTTAAAAAAAAAAAGACCAAGTTGAAGTCCTACAACTACATGATAATCTAGATTTAGATCTAGTCAATCTAGAATATCTAGTTCTAATGTGATCTATGCCCCTAATCTACACTAGATCTAAAAAAGGATAGATCTCTATGCAATCACTTTCATGATATTTACTTAATGTCTATAGATCTAGATGTGATTCATTGATATGATAAACACGTTGTCGTTGTCGAATTCAAAGATTGATGAAGCAAAGGTTTCATTATCATTATTTTACGAAGTGCCTATTCCCAACCAGCTGGGAATAGGCTTTAGCCCTATTCCCAATCGTTTGTTCAGGTCAAATGAGGTCAAAACCTTATTCCCAGTCAACCGGAAGTGGTTCTTATGTTAAAGGTCAAACAAGATGGCAGGAATCAATCATACATGCTTTGTCCACAGTCTTTGATTTGATTTACAGTTTTAACATAGATCTAGTAAAACTAGATATAGTATTGTTCACTTTATCTAGATTGACTAGATCTAGAATCTAAAGTTGTTTCATTACATTAAAAAAAAACTGCATGAAAAGAATTTAGCAATGACAATTAAATGTAATGTTGTAATAGTATTTCTTCTATTATTTGCTTTAATAAATGTATGTCATACATAAGACAAAAAAAAAAACAACACCAAAGTCTCTGTTAATTGTGTTGTGCTATTTATGTAGGAGATTTAAAACTGCATGGCAAGGACACATTGATTTCTAGCATTGTTAATGATATAAGGTTAAAATACAAGAAAAATAATAATTTTTCCCCACATTTAAAAAGGTGCCAGTATCGTATGCCGTATCGGATCGCACAGTCACAAAAAAAAAAGTCCCATTGCCCTGTATATGAATTATTTTTAAAATGTTTATAAATTATAATTAGTCTATAGGTCATTCATAAATAATAAATTAAAATTCTAAACATTAACTAAAAATGCTAACAAAGAAAGACTTAATAAGTAAAGATTTTTTTCTCAGTAAATCTCCTCTTCTACTATACATAAAGGTGCATAACAAACCAAAAATGTATGACATATCAAACTAGCAGTAATAGTTGAACATAACATTTCTTCTCTATTATTATTGCTTTAATAAATGTATGTCATACATATGACCAAAAAAAAAAACCAACAAAAACAAAGTCTCTGTTGATCGACAAACTTTTTTTTTGGTGGGTGGAGGGGCATTATATTTTATTGATATAAAAAAACATAAATGACATAGAAAAATGGAAATTAACAAAGTAATGTGTATGTTTTCAATTTTATAAAATCTCAAACCTAGAAATCATACAAGTTTATTACTGACATCAAATAAGAGAAATATTTATTTATTGAAATGGTGCTAAGATTGGTTGGATAATGATCATATGTATAGAAAATGATCCATTGATTCTTATTGCGATACAATCTCTCAAAGATATCCACTACTTCCACCACAACTTGGCCTTAGATTATAAAATCCTGTGCAGGATATATCCTACCCACCTGCCTCCCCTATTTCATCTATTTGAGAACAACAAACTTTGATATCCCCTATCCTATATTGAATAGAACCAACATAAATGAAAAAACTCTCAGCTTCACAATATACTTAGCATTTTGCTATGTGTCTACAAATGCTATTGCTTTGCAACAAACTTTAAACCCCATTCTCCCCAATTACATTTTTATCTCTGCCTAGTTTTGATAATTCCTCTGTTTTATTATAGCCATCCTCAATGCACTAAGTTTTATAATGAAGATGGGAGAGGGAACATTGTAAACACATGTCAAAAAATATCAACAAGCAGTATATAGGCCTCAAAAAAAAAAAAAAAGTTGAATTGAGTGCTTAAGTCAAAGTCAAGTAAAAAAAAAAATTTAATTGGAGATAATGTGACCAGGAATGAAATGAAAACAAAAACTGTGAATAAATATATTTTATTTATCTAATAGCTATTTCAAATATTCAGCTCAAAGATTTAACAAAAATATGACTTAACAATTCTATAATAAAATAACCTATAAAGTATACATTGTTCCTTTAATTACATTAGGGAAAAAATAATAGAAGTTTAATAAATTGTAAAGATTTATCAATATCAAACAAATTTTATTTTATAGCTATTTTCTATTATCTTCTTTCAAATCAATCACTTTAAAAAAAAATTAACATTTAACTGAATAGGATTTGACCTAAACACAGTGGACTGGGAATAAGGTTTTGACCTAATTTGACCCTGTTGACTGTGAATAGGGTTTTGACCTTATTTGACCCAACTATCCGGTTTGGAATAGGGTTGAAGCATATTCACAACTGGTTGGGAATAGGGTGCGCCTTATTTTATGTGTAAGCACACGCTGGTCTAGTAAATAAAAAAACCTCTAGATCTAGACTTACCTTTGTAATTGTGCATTTGTCTTTGAAGCATGTCTTCCTCTGGGCTTACAGTAACGTTTTTTCTTTCCAAACATATAACCTTTTGTTGGCATTCTGAGTTTCAATAATGAATCGAGTGTTGATGTGATGGATGCTTCCATATGTTTACAGAATGACCGGTTCACGTCATGTGCGCATGCGTGCAAATTTTGTTGTCAACGAAACCTTTTCAGTGCGCCTAATGTAGCTTTGATAGTGCGCATGCGTAAATATGGCTTTGTGGGTGTGTATATGAGGATATAGGGAAAAAAAGAGGTAGTGACGTATTTTGAAAGTTTATTGATAGTACTATTTATTTATAGAATGAGAAACCATGCACATAATCGAAACTAGAAAAGTAGACCTTTGTATCGATACCATCTGTTAAGGATAAGAGCATACATTAGCTTATCAACTTTAGCTTACAAAATGTTGATTTTTCACCAAAACATCATAATTTTGCTCATACATCTACTTTTAAAATACAAAATTGATGTATAAAGCGCATTTTTTTTTTTTAGTATTCTGATTGGGAATTCGTATTCTAGACATTTTAAACTATTAAAATCAATTAATTTTAAAATATCGATATTTTTTACCTAGATCAATGTTTTTTCACTGTGTATCCCCCTTAATAATGATTTGAGATCTATATTTAGACACTATAATCAAAATAAATATAATTTAGATAAATAATGATTTATAATAGCCAGTGCTTTTTTTTTTTTTGTCCAAAAAAATATGTGCGGTTTTCAGAGATCGATTGCCTAACTTTTAACTACTAATAAATTAATAATAAACGTTAAATTACAGGAAAAATAATATTTTTTACCCACATTGAAAAAAGGTACCGGTAAGCCGTACCGGTGCGTACCGTCACTTAATTTTGTACATTAATATTTATTAAATTGCGAAAGGACATTTATACTTCTTATTGATATATCAGTGCAAGTACACGGTAATTGCCATAATGCACAAGTAAAGAGTGAATTGATAAAATTAATCAAATTAATGTCTTATCTATGAAATAGAATTAGAATCTTGATAATCTAATTTCAAGCGAGTAAAATTTTATTGATCTCCATAAATTTTCTTTATTTAAAATTTTTGATGTTTGTTAACTTTCCTAAACTAAGTAGATCTATAATATTAAATATAAATTTAATTTGACCGAATGCTCAAATTTGGCCGCAAGTGTCTACAACGTGAAATCGAAAGTAAAAATAAAGAGTCATTTTTAGAGTTCTTTTTATTTAGATTAGAGATAGACCGAAACCAGATCTATCCTGATCTAGATTTTGATCCGTTACACGTCCAGATCTACTAAAAAAGAGAGTTTCTTTTGTAGGGGGAATAGATATACGTAGTATATAAGGTAACACGTTAAATCCAGATCTATATAATTCTCAGCTAGTTACGTATTATCGATAATCAGGAGACAGTATTCATGAGTATAGAGTATATTATGTATAGATCTAATAGATTATATGTATAGATACTATAACAAAAAAATTTAAATTATTTAAAATGAGTAAATAGATTTCATTTAGATCTACTGAACTAGATCTAAATTCTAGATTGGATTTAGAAATCTAGATCTAGTATTCTAAATTAAACACTTTTAAATAGCAAATGAAATCTAGGTCTAGTTTTCTGTAATCTATTGATCTGGCCCAATCTGGGATTATACATTTTATCTAGATATAGAATCCAGTTATTGGGGGGTGCGGTCGCACCGGGTGACACCCAAGTAAAAAATGCACTTTGTGAATAACTGACTATTGAAAAAATCAACGACAGAGGTTAAATATTGGAACATGTTATTCACAATTAATAAATATATTAAATAGATCTATATACTTTTTTTTCGTTTCGACTTAACATATTTTAATTGTTCAATGAAATTCTATCAAAAGGTTTAAAATGCTATATATAATACTTAATAGGAAAACGTGAAACCTTACTTTCATGTGTATACCAGCCGCATGTATGTATATGCACACTGCTTTGATAAAAAAAAAATGTTTTAATCGAATCTATTCAATTTGTAATTAGTACTGTATTATCAGGATGACAATCAATAGTCACTGTTTAACTTCTTCTTCTTCTTCTTCGTTCTCATTGATTATGTTGGAGTGTTCAGATGAGTAGACCAATACATGAGATGAAATGCGCAGTGGTTTCCAGATCAGGGAGCTCTCCATATAGTTTCTTTTCTATTGGGGTGATTTGGGGCCAATGTCTTATACGAGCCTCTTGGTATAGAGAGCAGTTTTGGAGGACGTGGTCTGTATTCTCTGGTGATTCTCCACATGGGCAGATTTCACTGGTTCCAATTTTGAGTTTCCGGTACATGTGTTGTCGCATTCTGTTGTGTCCGGTCCTGAGTCGAAAGATTAGACGTTGGTCTTGTCGGGATAGCTTATAGTAAGCGTCATCTTTCTTGTGATTTGGATGAGAGCTCGTCCATTTCTCATTTATTTTATTTACTATTAATTCCTTCAATTCTTCTGGATAGAGTGCAGAGTTTAATAGTGTGTTAATTCTCCCACTCTTGGCGAGTGAGTCAGCCTTCTCATTTCCTTCTAGTTCTATATGAGCTGGGATCCATTGAATTACAGTTTTTTTGCTATTGTTGTTGAGCTTTGTAAGTGCTGTTTTGAGGTTATTAATATATGAGGAATCAGAGATTTGCAGGCTTTGGAGGGTTGTTTTTGCATCGGTTAGTAAGACAATCTGACTGTGTGGGGAACTTGGATAATTTGCTAGGATGGTAGCAGCTAGTGCTAGTGCTTCCCTTTCTGCTCTGTGACTGTCAGAGAGCTCTCCAGTTGCAATGGATTTTTCTAGTTTTCCTCCATCTGGCCATTCGATAAGTATTCCAGCTCCTCCATTTGTGGTGGCTTTGTGGGTTGAGCCATCCGTGTAAACTCTGATCCACTGATTGCTAGGATAATTATTATGTAGAAAACAGTTCACTATTTTTTTGAGCTCTGTTGGTCTGTAATCAGATTTTCTTTTGATGCTTTCAATATGGTCCCTTATAGTAGGAAGAGGGCTTTCGTCCCAGGGTGGGGATTCATTGTAGTGTATCGAGGAGTCCAGGGTAATATTTTCAAGTTGGTGTTTCTTTTTTAGGTTTAGAGATTCCTGTATGAAATTAGTCCTTTTGAGACGTTTTTTGGTGCCAGTTTTGAGGATTTTTGTTCTGAGTGGGTGCCTCTCCATGGTTTCCAATTTAGTGAATTGGGAAAGGATTTTTATTTCTCTTCTTTCATCCAGAGAGATCAGGGCAGCGGTTTCCTCCATAGCTCTTATGGGTGTTGTTTTGATTGCTCCTGTCATTATCCTTAGACCAATATTTTGAACCTTGTCTATTTTTCTTAGGTTGGTTTGGGCTGCTGAGCCCCATGCTGTGGCACCATATTCTAGTACAGGTCTCACGTAACTGGTATAGGTCTTTTTCAGGATGTTGTGATTTGCTCCCCAATCTGTGCCAGCTAATTTTTTCAAGAGGGATAGTCTCTGGATGCCTTTACTCTGTGTTTTATCTATTTGGCTTTTCCAGGTTAGTCTCGGGTCATAGGTGACTCCAAGGTATGTAGGGCTGTCATTTTTTACTAAAGCTTCCTTATCTAATTTTAATTTTATTGTTTGCTGTTTTGTTGACAGTGAGAATATGGTATAGGTGGTCTTTTTTGTGTTAATGGACATGCCCCAGTCTTTGGACCAATTATTTAGTATATCGAGAGCATCTTGTAATCGGAATTTCGATGTTCCTACATATTCTTCTGTGCTAATTAAGGCAAGGTCATCTGCATACATGCTGCTTTTAACTTTTCTGGGTAGGTTTTGATTTAGATCGTTTATGAATATTAAGAAAAGTGTTGGGGATAGGACTCCTCCTTGGGGAACACCATTTTTAATACCCACTGTGTGGCTTCTTTGTCCTTGCATGCAAACAAAGGCTTTTCTATTATTTAGATATTCCTTTATCCAGTTGTACATTCTGTGGGATATGTGATGCTGGATTAGTTTGAGCAAGAGACCTTGTTCCCAGACTTTGTCAAATGCTTTTTCTAAGTCAACCCACACAATTGTTGTTGGTTTCTTTTCTTGAAAGCCATCTTCTATTTCTTGTGTGATAAAGGCGATTTGATCTTCTGTTGATCTGCCTTTTCTAAAGCCAGCCTGGGCTTCAGTGAGTAGGTTATTTGACTCAAGGATCCATGTCAGCCTTCTATTTATCACTCTTTCCATCAATTTGCAGGAACAGCTAGTGAGGCTGATGGGGCGGTAGCTATCCAGTTTGTTTCTTGGTTTGCCGTGCTTTAGTATAGGGATCAAAATGGCTTTTTTCCAGATGTTTGGAATTCTGCCAGATTTCCAGCTAGCATTGAATATTTGTAGCAGTTTTCTTTTGGCTTGAGGACCCAAATGAAGAAGCATGTCATTAGATATTTTGTCTGGGCCCGGGGCTTGTTTTGGTTTGAGGACTTTTAGGGATTCATCAAGCTCCTTCATTTTAAGATTAGTGGTCATTCCCAAGGAGTAAGCTGGATTGTTTTCTTTAATTCTATCTTGGATTTCTGAGTTTACATCTTTATTTCTACTTTCACTGATTTGTATTTTTCCTACGCTTTGGAAAAACTTAATGAATTCATTTGCTGCTTCTTGGCCTTTCAGGGGTTTGTTGTCCTTTTCTATTACTATAGGAGTTGTTCTGTTTTCTTCCTGGTTGAGACATTTGGCTATACGCCAGAGTTTGTGGCCGTCTCTATCTACGTTTAGCCGTTCTGTTTTTTCATGCCAACTTTTCCTCATGGCGGAAAGGTAATTTTTCCTGAAAACTGCGTTAGCTGCTTTTAGATTTATGTTATTTTCTGTACAAGGGTTATTTTCTACTGTGTTTCTGGCTTCAATGGTGGCATTGTGGAGTTGTTGAAGGTGATCAGACCAGTTGGGAATATAATCTTTTCTTGCTCCTCTAGGAATTGATTCCTTAGCTGCTAGGAGGATTGCTTTGGAGAAAGCTGAGTATGACTTATTAACCTGATTTGATTTGCAGTTTATTGAAGTTGTGTATAGGTCTGTGAGCTTTGAGAATAGGTGCCAGTTGGCTTTTTTGTAGTTCCATCTGGGGATGGTGGAGTTTTCTGATATTTTGAAGGAGCTATCCATACTGATCAATATGGGTCTGTGGTCACTGGTGGCTAGCTGGTCTGCAACTTCTCTGGTGCACTTTTTGGATAAGTTGTCAGTTGCAAAGGCTAGATCTGGAGTGGTTGATGTTAGCCAGGCTCTTGAGAAAAATGTTGGTTTATCCTCAGGTTTGTTAAGTAGGATAAGTCTGTTCTCTGCTTGCCATTCTTCAATTTCTTCTCCCCTGGCATTTAGGTCTGGGTATCCCCAGCTCTGAGAGTGACTGTTCATATCTCCTAAGATAAGACAGTCTTCTTGGTCAGGTATTTGTATGTGATCAATCTCTATTTCCTTGTCTGGTGGGAAGTAGCAGTTAAAAAGATTAATATTTCCATCCGGAAGAATTAGCTTAGTTCCCATTATTTCTGATTCTGAGGAGCTGGGCATAGTTATGTCTGTGGTAGGGATGTCATTTTTAATGAGGGTGAGGATTCCTCCTTTGGGTCTGATTTCTCTATCTTGTCTGATGCAGGTGTAGCCTCTAATGGAGAAACGAAGATTACTGTTCAAATGAGTTTCTTGGATGCAAGCTACATCTATTTCTTTCTCATGCAGAAATATTTTTAGAGCTTCTTTTTTCTTTTGGATGCCCTCTGCGTTCCATTGTAGGATTTTTAAACTTTTGGTCTTGGAGTGTTGGCCAGTAGTATTTACTTTCTTGTCCCTGCTCCTGGCTCCACAGGCAGAGATAGAAGAACCACCAGCTCGCTTGTGTGGGCTCCTTCGAGGCGGAGAGCCCGGCCCCCTACCTGCGCGGCGGGATTCCACAGGCAGGACGCCACATCTATTAGAATCGTTACTGAACTCCGACATAGAATGAGGTTGCGTGTCAATATGTTTTGCGCCAGGAGGCCCATTGACTCCGACTTCAGCCTGCTTTTCTTTCTGGGTGTGCTCCCATAGCCTTTGATCATCCAAGATCATCTGCAAGGCAGCAGGTGTTTATTTTCGGAGTTTTCTCTCCTAGATGAACTGCTATCCCTAGCTAACGAGTTTCATCTACCCGGGTTAAGGGTTAGAGCGCCCTATACTCGCTTTTTGCAATCATTTCCCTGGATTTCTGAGATGTTTTTAGTAAATATTCTAACCACTGGAATACTTCACCTCATCCTCCATGACTGCAAACCAGTTGGTCCGCGGCTGTTTATTTGCTATTCACAGCTAGCCCTTATATCTAAGGGTCTTTCCCCTATCCGCCACCTGGGGACGCGCTTGGTAGAAGGTGGTAGCTCCCCCAAGACTGTTTAACAAATGAAGACATTCTTCAGGCATAAATATTATTGAAATCTCACATGTAATAAATGTAAATTTTGTAGAATTGGAGATTTCTGAAGAAAAGATGTTATTTCATTTTCTGTAAAAGAAAATCTAAACTAGGTGAAGGGATTTTCCTAACGTGTCAGTCGAATGATATACTTGAATATTCTAGAGTATTTTTCTTTTTGGCTAGTACCAAGAATGGTTCTGATGCTTCCTAACGGGGAAGATTGAGTCACTTAGTAGCAAAAAATACTGTACTGCTCTGTACTCTTTTGTTGTTGACTATTTTCAACTAATTGTATTGAAATGAAATAGAAATTTGTAACTTAATTAATGTGTGGTTGAAATTATGTCCAATATTGGAATATTAAATGACCTATGAAGAATTCATCAGGATTGGAAAATTGGAAAACAAGGGCGTCAGGCTACAAATACAATTGACAAGGAAGTCGTTGCTATGATTGATGTAAAGAAGAAAAACAATGGAAGGATATATTGCATGTACTGTTTCTATAAAACCAGAATATTTGACATTTTGTGAATATAATATATTAACAACAGGTCTTTATTGAATAAAGAATTTCTATGAGATGATGGAAATGTTATGTAGATAAAACCCATAGCTGAAAGTACATTTGTAATGTTAAAAAGTTTTTAAATGTTTTAGCAAACGACGTAAAAGATACTGAGTCAGAATGACTGTAAGCACCTTTGTATTTTGTTTGACAACACACCTGACTTAGTACACTTAATCTTATATAATACAGATGTTACTTCAAAAAAGAAGATGATTACGTCCTACGCATCATGCTAACATAGCACACACTGATCAGATTCAGAAGTTATATTATTTTAAAGGATACCAACTTAATGATCTTATAATGTTTAGAAAAAGTTAAGCTTAAATTTATATGTGGAGCTCAAAGAATGAAAATTCATTCTCCAGAACCATGGAGGATTACAGGAAATTTTTTAAGAACCAACAGAATAGCTATTTAGATGTGTATAAAATTTAATCAATCTATGTGGTCAACAGAAATTAGCTTTTTGCCTAGCATTTTTTGATAGGATTGAAACACTTTTTTCATTCTGAAATTTTTGCCAATAGAGGCGCAGCTTAAGATCTTTTATTTTACCTATCTTTATTTTCTTTTTGGGAGGGGGATTGTACTACAAGGTCAAAGATACACAAAAGTAGGCCTTACATCTTAAAACTGTTGACAATGTGGTGATTAATTAAACCTTTTCTCAAAAATTGTTTGCAAAGTGTTATAAAAAAAACCATTGTGATTCAGAATAAAATAAAATATTGAAAACCAGAAGAAAATGTTAGGCGAGCGATCACAAGATACCGGATTCACTATTTAAGAAGAGAAAAGAAGTTCATTCTTAAGTGCATTGATTGTTTTTTAACTCTGAGCTTCAACTTCTACTGGAAGCAATCATTGATGTTGCAAATAAATTTGGAGCAATGCAACCGAAAAATTCTTTAGTTCTATTACCAACAAAGTATTGTAGATGTCAGTTTCAGAATATTGGCTCATGATTATTTTTCAAAAGGAGACATTCCAACAGAAATACCATGACTGAGAAGGGATCTAAAGGCAACAAAAGTTATTCTTGAAGAAAATAAAAGTTGACAGTGCATGTTTCATATCCCACTAAGACCTTAAATAATATCTCTAAATCATTTAACAAAGCCCTAAACCATTTCTTACCATCTGCTTATCTAGGGCTTCTAATGTGAAAAAAAAAGAACTTTTTGAGGAACAAACGACATTTTCACAAAGGGGAATTTTATTTTAAAATGCGATTGTTACAGACATTAACTTCATTTAATGTTGATAAAATTAATGATACGTTTTCAAGTTTGAAATGCAGAAAAAAAACTGTGTAATTTAGCCTACTTATGGTTGCATTGTTGCAAAATTGAACTATAAATTTATGGCAATATCTTCAATTCCAAAGATTAAGGTTGAGTACAGTGTTTCACATGACTACGAAAACCCAGTGGACTGTAGATAAATTGTAATAAACAAGTGAATTTTTAAAATTTAATAGACACTCATATTTAGTTGTTGAACATTCAAATAATGATGTTATTATAAACTATATGCATTACAGCGCAACAAAAAAAAGGGATTTTTAAATGGGTGGTGGGGTTGACACCCTGAACTGACTGCACCTGGTAACACCCACCATACTGGCTCTACCACACATCTCTAGTCATTATTGTAACTTGCATTTATCAAGAAAAAGACAATAAAAAGAAAGCTTAAATAGACCCAACCCCTGACAGAGAAAATATGCATGACTTAACTGGTTTTCCATGGTTATGTGATTACTCTCATCCTTAATCTTCAGAATAAAAAACATTACCATAGTAGGGCAACCTAAATAACCTAATACATTTTGGGTTGATATTTCGTGTTGTTAAATGAATAATTGACCAGAAGTCGCTAACATTTGTTTTTCTGTTTTATGTCTTTGCAGTAGGTTCTTATCAGGCTTAAGCTTTTCACGATGATCATTCCCATTCGTTGCTTCACTTGTGGTAAAGTTATTGGTAATAAATGGGAAGCTTACATTGGCCTTCTTCAAGTGGAATACACAGAAGGGTAAATAATGTTAAGCGTTTCCCTTTAAGAATGTTGACTTCTAATAAGAAAATAATAATTCTTTATGCTTATTTTTCTGATAGGCTCATTACTATTTTGGCGCACAATATTAAAAAAAATGTTTTGTTTGATGATTTTTTAAAAATGTAATAAATCAAAATGTAAAGAAGTAACTTGTTTTCGATGTCAAGGATGAAACACATCTATTCTAACTATAGACATTAATGGCAGATTTTTATTGATATGATTAGCTGCCTCTATATTTATTCATATTGTTTTATAGTTTTGTTTGGAAAATTTATAACAAATTTTCTTTCTTGAATTTGCCTTGTAAGCATGTTTGACTATTAATTTTTTTTTAAATGTTTTTTTTTAGATTTATTATGTTGTATCTTTTCCTTTAACAGTGATGCTCTTGATGCCTTGGGCTTAAAGCGATACTGTTGCCGACGTATGCTATTAGCTCATGTTGATTTGATTGAGAAACTACTCAACTATGCCCCTCTTGAGAAGAGTGATGCTAAATGATACAGATTTATTATTTTTGTTGGCATTATGTAAATAGTTTGTTTTTTGTACATAACTTTCATGTCATCTTTATTATAGGCATATCTACTGGCCTGGACATTTATTGGTTTATTTTTGTTTCATTAACTCCGGAGATATAGATCTAGTTGTAAATGTAATTGTATGCTACACATTTCCATGTTGAGTCCTTGCAAAGAAAATAATTTGTCAGAAATCAAGTGAATACATTTTTAAACATTCCTGATGTGTTTTTATACCTCTGTGCAATTTTTTTTTTCTTTTTGTTTCTTATAGAGTTAATTTCATTTCTTGAGCCTAACCCAAAAGAACAAATTTAAGAAAAAAAATACTTGGCGTCAAAAAAAAAAAAAGACTTTTTGACACATCTAAAAATTTCAACATTCTCGGCTGGATGTGTATGTTAATAAGTAAACATCCAACAATGTTTGAGGCATTCACAACTGAATCATAAACGAAAGCGCTTTAAATAACTGGAAGCTAACTTTGGCAATTTTCAGTGAAGGCTTTAGACCTAACATGTTTGATAGAAATGATAATGCAATGCTCCGCCATCTTGCAGGAGGTTTGGCCTATGATGTGATAATCTTCCATTTGGAAGCGCACCTGAAAGATGTAAAAGAAAGTTTTTTTGGGGCCTACTCTGGTGCGAACCTGAGCCTTTGTTCCATATTCCTCAGAACTAGTGCTCACACACACAAAATTCCAGCAAATAAATGTCATTAGAAAAATGGGAATATTGCCACAGTTAGTGAAAAGCATTTGGAAATTGGGGATACTGGTACATTAAGTAAATAGCATTAGGAACATGGGAATACTGGTAAATCCTGAAAATATTTATGAAGAAATAAAAAATAGACTTGCTGTAATTTTAATGTTTACAAATATAATGTCATAGTTAAATTAAGTGGGGGAAAAAAAAGATCAACATCAGAAGAAAACAATTTTCTAAAACATTGTATTCAGTGGAAAAATTCATGCATTAGATATTTCAAGGGGGACAATTGAGTTATCGGAAAGGTAATCAATATTTGTGTCCCTTGAAAATTTATTATCACGTATTTCATTAAATAAATCTTTTCTTTCATCCAAAGATGGTTATTTCATTTTTTGTGTAATATTTTCACTAATGAAAAAGTTGCATTAAGATTGTGTATAACATCGTAGTCATAGAACATTACCCTACAATAACATAACTCGTTGGAAGTGACGACCAATAGCTCATTCTTACGTCGAACAACTTCACTTTCCACAGGTTACAAGGTTGCAGGTCAGTGTTCAGGCCTTTGATAACGATTAGTCTCGATGACATCCATTAAATGAGACTAATTTGTACTACTACCACGATATGACGTAGTCCATAAATAATACTAAGACATTTTTTATTGATCCTGATTGGAAATCCTTTATTACAAGATCTCTTTTATCAATTAAAAAAATAACAAGATTTCACAACAGAGAACACACAACATTCAGAATAGTTCACTCAACACTCAGACGTCCTTCTGTCTGGTAAAAAGTTTGTACACGCTATTTCTCCGACACCCAATCTAAGATCATTCTGAAATCTTGAGTACCGGTAATTATTTTATTTACCTGACAACACCAGGATCAATTTCAAAAAATAATTAGTTAATTAACTATTGGTAACTGTTTGGTATCTTGAACAAGGGAAAGAAATTGTACTTAACTGAAGTCGTGCTATAAGCTGAATTAGACCCCTTTGTAGGTCTGAGTCTTAGTAAACTCGAACATGAAATCGGACAAGAGTATAGAAACAATGGATAAATATACACTCTTCCATGTTCATAAGCTCTTCACTAGAAAAGTGGTTACCATATCGGCCTGAGAAGGTTTTAGCCCACGATTTCGAATTCAGGTCGTTCACCTTTTTTTTTTAAATAAATACATTTAAAATCAATTAGCCAGATTCCCCGTTCTTTCTCGAGCCCCACCCCTTTCCAGACAAGTGTCAGGATCATAGCGTATTGACAAAGCTAAAAGAATGAAATTGTGTTTAAAAAAAAACAAAACAATCTCTCTCTATATATAACTTTCTTCTTTGCTCAACAGTTTGGACGAGCAAAAAGTAAAGGAAAGATCCCTCTCTTATATCTGCGGATAGTCACCCCACGAAAAAACAAGAGGGGGGGGGGGGGAGAAAAAGTATTCACAAAATAGCAGGGCCGGACCGTTGTAACAAAAGAAAGATCATTATTTTTATATATTTCTACCTCACGTAAAAAAAGAGGGGGGGGGGGGTGAGAGAACAAGTATTTTCACCCTTCGCTACGGATGGCTGCCTGGTCGTGCGGTTTGCGCGCTGGACTGTCCCATCCTCCTTCGTCCTACGGGAGGTTTGGACTAGGAAGTAAACTATTGTCACCTCTGAAGGGACATCCGAAACGTAAAACATTTCACAAGCAAACATTTTACAAACACTAAATAGCAGGGCCGGACTTAACCATTGTGATCAAGAAGTCATGGAAAGAGAACAAGTCATCAACTATGTATATTTACAGGTCACTAAATAGCAGGGCCGTATTTAACAATTGAGGGGGCCTTATGCGAAACGGATTTCGCTGGGCCAAGTTTGGGCAGGGAAGCGGACAATAAGTGAAATTTGTATTAGAAAATAAATTCGTCTATGCATTTTATTAATTCTTTACTACGTACAGAATTACTTTGCGAGCCTTGCGTGTAGCAAAGTCATAGAGTATATCATAATAATTCTATTTCCTACATAGATTACGCTCAATAGCAAGAATTACCAAATGTTTTCAATCTATCTTTGTTCGACCTCAAGTAATTATTCATTAGTTTGAAATCTGTTTAAAATTACAAGATGGTTTAATTTAATTTATACACCTAGAATTTGCGCGGGCCCTATGAGAGTGCGGGGCCCAATGCGGTCGCATAGGTTGCAGTGGCCTAAGGCCGGCCCTAGTTGAAAAAAAAATTTCTAACAGCACAAATTTATTATTGTTAGCCTATAGATGTATTACAAACATGACTAATACAAATCAATCTGATAAAACTAAAACCTATTATATCTATACGGTAAAGAAAAAGATTTTATTTTAAAATGTACACGTCACGTTCTCTAGTCCACAAGTACAGGTGGTAGAGTCTGACCAAATGAGTTTTTGTACCTTTCGGTTCTTGGCTTATTGTTCAGAAGTCGCTCACGCCGCGTGATGACGTAATTATAATGGAGTGGGTGGCGGTGGCCTTCCAAATTTTTTCTGACATCTATGTTCCAATGCTCAGCTAATGATGGTAGTGTTGTGCATGTTTTTTTTTTGGCAATCTTTTTCTTAGCCTGTCCAAGCGGCGCAACTGTTTGGATGACGCATTTAAATTACACCGCAATTTAATAAATAAACTTTTTAATTTAATATTTTTGTTATATTGAGATCTACGAAAACTTAGAAATACAGTGGAAGGCAAGAGAGATTTGTTCTATTGAAAACAGGGAATTGTTTACACATACAGAGAATCAACATTTAAAAGACAGTTACATTGGCCAAACCTGCAGGACGGCGGTGGATGGTAGCGGGTAGGGCTCAAGCCTGAGACTATCAAGAGGACAGTCTAGAGCAAGGAAGGCAACAGCCACCTGCTCCATCATAACTACGTCAAGTCGTCGCAAAGTGGGCGACTTTTGTCAATCTCGTTTGTTCCTTACTCAGACTATAGTTACTATATCAACGACACTCGTTGATCAGGAAACATGAATAGAGTTTGTATTTCCACTTGTGGTTGTCAAATGAACATTATATGTTCTATTTATGTGAATGTTTCTGCTGTGTTGTCTTTATATGCGAAAAGAGTCCTTATAATAAAAACACATTTCCTTAAGGGTCAATAAAGCAGTCTTATTCCTTGTATAGCAACTTTCTAAGGACTCAATTCCTTTAGCGTTTTGTTCTAACTGTACTAATAATAAGGTACATTTGATACGATTGTGAAACCGCATGTGTTGCCTCATATTATCTCCCTTTATGAAGTTCCCTTTATTATCTTTTTTTTATTAAGGGGAGTTTACTTATATACAGGTGTTATGCTCAGATTTGAGGGGGGGGGGGGATTTCCAAACAGGGTAAACACGTCATCAAAGCTTTACTTTTGGAAAGAAAAAAAAAGGAGTTTAATATTTCCAATCTTGCTCGGGCAGTTGTTGAAGACAATAACAAAATATTTGTTTTCGATAAACAAAAAAATAAAATGCAACTAACAACAGCATACTGTTGCGTAGCAACCATGGCGTTAAATGAAACCGGGCCCAAGAGCATTAGCAGACCACAGCCAGTGATGTCACATCCATTGTTTGGGGGGGGGGGGGGGGTTCATTGCGTTTGGGCGTATGGTTTGTGCCAAATGTGGTTCCACTTCAGCCTTTTGGGATGACACTTAGTTCTTTTGTATTGAAATTTCTTTTTTTCAATATTTTAATTTACAAATTACTCGATTTTTTAATTTCACACTAATTTTTTTTAATTGGGAGGTAGAGGCCATCTAATTATATTTTTAAACCCGTGACCACTGGTACGTTGCTACGCCTTGACAGAATTTATGAATATTCAACGGACTGAAAGTCGTATGGTCTTTACAGCGATGTAACTCTTCAGCTTGAAATAGAAAGAAAAAACAACATTCAAGTAGTTATTTATTTTTAGCAGGTCATTAAAAACATCGCGTGATTTTTTACAACCATCCATATTTTCAACACATTTTTACAAATGTTGGTTGAAATTTTGGCATCGACACTGGCTCAGTGGTGAAGTGTGAGTCAATTTTAAGTTCTTTTAATGCATACATCGTGACGACAAAGTGAGAGGGGGCGGGGCTAATAAACAACAACAAAGTAGGTACTTAGAAGTTTATTAGTTCTTAATTATGTTTTTTAAAGAAGGTAGAGCAGCACAGTCTTAGAGAAGATTTAGAAATAGATTTTGATCTTTTTTGTTTAAAAGAAAGGTTTGCGTGCACCGCTTTTCAAAGATGTTTTTAGAACTTATTAGTCTCCAAAATGAGTCGTACTGAAGACTAACACCTTTAACTAATTAGCGAATAATAAGTATTTTGATCTATGGAAAGGTTCTCTGTTAGAACAGCCACAAAATAAGTTGATGATTATCCTTTATGTCGAAGTCTAGTCTATTTAAGCCATTGTTCTTCAGTACATATTGGGAGAGCCTTTTTTTTTTTGCTACCCGTGAAAAGACCTTCAAATTCCAATTAGCCTACGTACCGCACGTAGATTCGAAAAGGCTGCCATCATAGTCTGCGACATCAGTGAATGTATCAACGGGCATAGATCTAAGTAGTTACAAGGATTGAACCATGGACAATAATTTGTATTAAAGTAAAAAAGAAGATGCGTCATTGTACAATGAGGCAAGAAAACATATAACAAATATATATTTGTAACTAACCAAACGTCTTTCTGGTTTAAGTTTTTTTTTTTTTTTTTCACGGCCAAGTCCAAATCTCCCACAGAAGAAGAACATGTTTCGAACCCACGACCATCACGATGAAAGAATAGAACACCACAAAGTCTATCATCTTCTGGTAAGTATAAATAACGTAAGCGGTGTAATACAAGGATTTTTTAAAGAGGGGGGATGTGGAGGAGGAGCTGTTTAAACGAAGCCGAATCAATGTCACGTGATATCATATCTGATTGCTTAGTGGTTCGTTAGAAATGTCTCTCGAAAATGATAATATTTGACATCCAGTCATTAATTTTAAGGAGGATGCTTGGAGAGTCTTGTAAGTACAAGCCGCCATGATATTTGTCGAAAAGGTTATTAGAGCAAATACTTTTTTTTTTAATCCACTCATTCCGCTTGTACCTGAAAACTGTCCGAGGGACTTGTCATGATAACCTGCCGACGATCAAGAAGACTTAAGATACAGAATATAGGCACTCTTGCTCTTAAGACATTTAGAATCTTGAATCTTAACGTATTCTCAAGTGATTGGCTTATGGAAAGCTTTAAGGAAACACATCGAGATTTATGTTTCTTTGCACTAAATACTTTTTATTCTTCTGTTTATGTATTGAAATAAATGTCAATCACAGAATGTTTGTTCAGTTTGAGAACTAATTATGAACAGTGGAAAAGAAACTGATTTTAGAGAGACATTAAATATTCGAAACTGTCTGTCTGTCTGTTACAAATTTTGAACCACGCTATTTATCCCACTTCCCAACCTCGGTCCAATTTGAAACCTTGCACACTTATTCATTGTTCCTAAAACAACAATAGAAAACAACAAAAAACAACATGTAATAAAAAGAAATATTCATAAATCAGTTTATTAAATGGTGGTAGTTAATCATTTTTTTAATTTTAAAAAGGGAAATACAACTTACAATATAGAGATACATGTCTATAACTATGGGGTTCTTCCCCTTAGAAAATTCACACACACACACACACACACACACACATACATACATACATACATACATACATACATACATACATACATACATACATACATACATACATACATACATACATACATACATACATATATATATATATATATATGATAGTTGAACTGAAGATTACCAAGAGCCGTGAGACTCAAAGAAATTGTAGTTTTAGTGAGTTATATCTTGTTTTTATTAACATTTCACTTATTATTGCATACATCTAATTTCAAGATAAATCTACTTATATCTATAAATAAAAGTTATATTCAAATTTGTTCAAGTTTATTTTATTTAGAATTTAATATTGTTTAATCGGTTTAGTTATATCAACTGTCTGGGACGTACTATGGGTCACTAATAGTTAAGAGTTCATTTCACCGTAGCATCTATTGCTAGGTATCTTAATAAATGTTTTTATAGTTTATAATTAGGCTATATCCAGAGGTCAATTTGTTGTTGTTGCTGAAAACGGACAATTCTTCAATCTGAGAGTTCCCTACAATCCTGTTTATCTGCCTAAAATGCAAACCTCAATTTATACACGCTATTTATATACAATAATAATAATACTAAGACCTAGCTTTTAAAAACATAGTTTTATTTTTATCACATCAGATTTTTTTTTAAAATCCATGACATGATATACACCATGTGTTTAGAGTTATCTAAAAATAGAAAAAGTATATCTTTAGACAACAGGTGACCAGACTTGTAGACATTTTACGGTAATAACAGTTTCAGATTGACTCCATCTACGCATTCATGAAAAGATACAAGATTTACAGAACTAAAAGTCAATCAGAAGGATGGTATTGAAACAAAACACACACAAAAAACGACATATCAATAAACAAAACAAATTTAAATAGCATCATAAATTAATACCACACGACGAACCACAATCAAATATCGTGTACTATTCAAAAGTCTGACATTCTGTTATTTTTATAAATGTTTTTCTATTGTCTGTTTTTCGTATGACTTTTTTTTTGTTGTTATGTTTGTTTCTTTTTCTTACGTTTTTTGTTTACCTGTTTTCTCAATATCCAATTTTCTGATGGTTGTTTCTTTTTGTCTTTTTTTTAAATTTGTTTTCTTATTGTTTGTTTTTCTTGTGTCTGGTTCTCTGTTTATTTGTTTGTTTTTTTCTTCTAATCTCTGTCATAAGCTTAATCTTTTAAAAAGCCGCAAGAAATGTCTGTCCGTTTAATTCACCCTTGAGTAGAAATATTATTTTCCCTTAACATTAAAAGTGCAGTAAAAAGCAATCGATCAGAATGTGAGGGAGGTAGGTGGTTGAAACGCTAAACCAAATCTGGTTGATGAACCTAAACCATTCAGTGATCCATATAAGTCCGTTGCTGAAGCAGAAGATGATCGTTTGAACTGTAGAATTAAATGCTCACCTAAACCCCTCTTATAGGAAGTCTGGAGCTGAGAAAAAATTCAACCATTGAAGATTCCATACTTCATTGATGTTGCTATCTTATCTTATCTTATCGTATATGAATACATAGGTTACTTCAAATTCAAAAAAGAGGATAATTACCTCTCTACGCATGCTATGTGTCAATCAAATCAAAATCAAACAAAGCGTTAGGGTTTATTAAAAGAAATCTCCATAAATCATATAAGAACATAAAACAAAATTGTTATTTAACCTTGGTTAGGCTTATAATAGAATATGATCCTCTGTTTGGGACCCCTCAACTCAAGAAAGCATTAAGAAACTGGAACAGACACAAAGAGTAGTGAGGTTCATAACAAACGAATATTCACATTTGACTAGAGTAACATCTTTAGTAAAATCACTAAATTTAGAAAGCCTTCAGGACAGAATACTCAAAAGTAAAGTAGCAATTATACATAAAACGCTGAACCATAATCTTCAAATACAAAAACAAAATTTAATAAAATACTCAGAAAGACACAAGGATAAAGGCACATTCCTCATCCCATATGCTAGGACAAATTTGTACAAATACTCCTTCTTCCCTAGTGCTATTAGAGCATGGAATGGGTTGCTTGAGCTAGCCAGGAAAAACAGTGACTTGGCAGAATTTAAGTCATTAGTTAATTTGCATGACTGAATGAATGACGTGTGGGACGTAATCATCTTCTTTTGTGAAGTAACATCTGTATTATATAAGATAAGATAAGATTATGTTAAGCAATCACTTCAACTTTGCTAAGTCGTTTGGTTTTCCTAGCTGATTCAAGCAACTCATTCCGTTCTCTAATGGCACTAGGAAAGATGGAGCACTTGTACACATTTGTTCATTTGTTCTAGCGTATGGAATAAGAAATGTGCCTCTATCTTTGTGCCTTCCTGATTATTTCATTAGGTTTTGTTTTTCTATATGTAAATTATGGTTTAATTGTGTATGTATTATAGTTACTTTACTTTTTACTCTTCTGTCCTGAAGTGTCTCAAACTTTAGTGATTTTACCAATGGTGTTGGTCCAATGTGCAATGGTGTCTGATGTCACGAGCAGCTCAGTTTTGATTCCTTATATAACGATTCGTCTCGACTATGCAAGAATGTCCCCATCCACGTCTGGAACATATGGCTTCTTAGACCTGTCCAGGTCACGGGATAGAAATATCACTTTTTCATCTATATATGTTATACTAACCGGCATGTTTTAACACGAGGCCAGATCGTAAAACATTCATTTAATGGTTTAGAGTTAGACTATAACTTTAACGTACTTTGAACATAAATAGACCCAGGATTTAAAATAAAAAAACAGCAACATTGGAATAATGCTCTTCTCTTTATTTAAGTATAATTAGTTTAATGTTTTGTAGGTTTTTATTTTATTTTGATTAAACAGTTATTATTATTTTAAATGTTTGTGTAGATTAGAATGTGTACGTGTGTATGTAAGGGACCTGCCAGAGAGAGAGAGTTGGGGAAACCGGACTACTGCATACATTTTAATTTTGTTTTCAAAGTAATTCTAAGATTTAGTTCCCCTCTTTTATTTCAGTCTCTCGCAAGAAAAATATAAAATAATAATAATAAAAAAGAATAACTCAGTATGTTTGTAGTCACGAAGGCCCCGAGTTCAAACCCAACCCGCTGCCATCCTTCCCCACCCCTAGCTGTTCTGTACGATGTCTGGACTAAGCTATGACGCAATATATTTTTTACTTCTGGAGGAACGTCTCAAACTTATAAACAAAATATAAAACCAGAAAAAAAGGAAGGAAATTAAAATTCATTAACGGTAAGAAATGGATGAAGAGTAATGCTACTAGTCGACCCGCGGCGTAGCATACGCCGCTTCGTAATGGCCATGATCCAAAGGACCACTAAATAGCAGGGATATGGAGAGACGTTGACCCGGATTGTAAACTCGAGGAGGGTCATGCGTTCTCGGAAGTGAATAGTTATGGTAGCGGGAAGTATTTGAGACATCGACACAATTTCAGCCTCGCCACCATAAATGCCAGAAGCACTCATTAAGTCCATTTCGGTTTGTGAAACTATACGGGATATCATGTCTTGTCATCGTAAGGATCGTGGGGGCGCCGTGACGGATTCGGTCAGCAGCGGAAAATCAAGAGAGAGGTCGGTCCATTCTTTCTAGCAGTCCATCATTTTCTTTTTTGGACTACCTTTTCTTCATGCTTCCCCCACTGTGCCTAGAAAGATAACTTTGATAAGTGAGACATGCCTTACAACAGTGATGCCCAAAATACGGACCGCGGACCAGATACGACCCGCGACATGGTTCCATTTGACCCGCAGAAACGTCGACACAAAGTGTAGAAAATCCCACCTCTTTTTTTTTTAAAGTTGAAAAAGTATCTCGAAGTACGTTAAGGCCTCTCCTTGTCTCTGATGGATTGGTACAAGGGCCTTTAACATTTGTATATGTACATCATGAAATCGAAGACCCGAAGAAACTCTGAATTAAGAATATACCAGAAAAAGTGAAGGGATCTTTAATTTTTTTTGTGAAACGTGATAATAATCCAACATATTTAATTTATAAAGAAACGTGATAATAATCCAACATATTTGATTTATAAAGAAACGTGATAATAATCCAACATATTTGATTTATAAAGAAACGTGATAATAATCCAACATATTTGATTTATAAAGAAACGTGATAATAATCCAACATATTTGATTTATAAAGAAACGTGATAATAATCCAACATATTTGATTTATAAAGAAACGCGATAATAATCCAACATATTTGATTTAAAAAGAAACGTGATAATAATCCAACATATTTGATTTATAAAGAAACGCGATAATAATCCAACATATTTGATTTATAAAGAAACGTGATAATAATCCAACATATTTGATTTATAAAGAAACGCGATAATAAGCCAACATATTTGATTTATAAAGAAACGTGATAATAAGCCAACATATTTGATTTATAAAGAAACGTGATAATAAGCCAACATATTTGATTTATAAAGAAACGTGATAATAATCCAACATATTTGATTTATAAAGAAACGTGATAATAAGCCAACATATTTGATTTATAAAGAAACGTGATAATAAGCCAACATATTTGATTTATAAAGAAACGTGATAATAATCCAACATATTTGATTTATTAAGAAACGTGATAATAAGCCAACATATTTGATTTATAAAGAAACGTGATAATAATCCAACATATTTGATTTATAAAGAAACGTGATAATAAGCCAACATATTTGATTTATAAAGAAACGTGATAATAATCCAACATATTTGATTTATAAAGAAACGTGATAATAATCCAACATATTTGATTTATAAAGAAACGCGATAATAAGCCAACATATTTGATTTATAAAGAAACGTGATAATAAGCCAACATATTTAATTTATAAAGAAACGTGATAATAATCCAACATATTTGATTTATAAAGAAACGTGATAATAATCCAACATATTTGATTTATAAAGAAACGTGATAATAATCCAACATATTTGATTTATAAAGAAACGTGATAATAATCCAACATATTTGATTTATAAAGAAACGTGATAATAATCCAACATATTTGATTTATAAAGAAACGCGATAATAAGCCAACATATTTGATTTATAAAGAAACGTGATAATAAGCCAACATATTTGATTTATAAAGAAACGTGATAATAAGCCAACATATTTGATTTATAAAGAAACGTGATAATAAGCCAACATATTTGATTTATAAAGAAAAGTGATAAGCCAACATACTTGATTTATAAAGAAACGTGATAAGCCAACATATTTGATTTATAAAGAAACGTGATAATCCAACATATTTGATTTATAAAGAAACGTGATAATCCAACATATTTGATTTATAAAGAAAAGTGATAAGCCAACATATTTGATTTATAAAGAAAAGTGATAAGCCAACATATTTGATTTATAAAGAAACGTGATAATCCAACATATTTGATTTATAAAGAAACGTGATAATAATCCAACATATTTGATTTATAAAGAAACGTGATAATAATCCAACATATTTGATTTATAAAGAAACGTGATAATAATCCAACATATTTGATTTATAAAGAAACGTGATAATAATCCAACATATTTGATTTATAAAGAAACGCGATAATAAGCCAACATATTTGATTTATAAAGAAACGTGATAATAAGCCAACATATTTGATTTATAAAGAAACGTGATAATAAGCCAACATATTTGATTTATAAAGAAACGTGATAATAAGCCAACATATTTGATTTATAAAGAAAAGTGATAAGCCAACATACTTGATTTATAAAGAAACGTGATAAGCCAACATATTTGATTTATAAAGAAACGTGATAATCCAACATATTTGATTTATAAAGAAACGTGATAATCCAACATATTTGATTTATAAAGAAAAGTGATAAGCCAACATATTTGATTTATAAAGAAAAGTGATAAGCCAACATATTTGATTTATAAAGAAACGTGATAATCCAACATATTTGATTTATAAAGAAACGTGATAATAATCCAACATATTTGATTTATAAAGAAACGTGATAATAATCCAACATATTTGATTTATAAAGAAACGTGATAATAATCCAACATATTTGATTTATAAAGAAACGTGATAATAATCCAACATATTTGATTTATAAAGAAACGCGATAATAATCCAACATATTTGATTTAAAAAGAAACGTGATAATAATCCAACATATTTGATTTATAAAGAAACGCGATAATAATCCAACATATTTGATTTATAAAGAAACGTGATAATAATCCAACATATTTGATTTATAAAGAAACGCGATAATAAGCCAACATATTTGATTTATAAAGAAACGTGATAATAAGCCAACATATTTGATTTATAAAGAAACGTGATAATAAGCCAACATATTTGATTTATAAAGAAACGTGATAATAATCCAACATATTTGATTTATAAAGAAACGTGATAATAATCCAACATATTTGATTTATAAAGAAACGTGATAATAATCCAACATATTTGATTTATAAAGAAACGTGATAATAATCCAACATATTTGATTTATAAAGAAACGCGATAATAAGCCAACATATTTGATTTATAAAGAAACGTGATAATAAGCCAACATATTTGATTTATAAAGAAACGTGATAATAATCCAACATATTTGATTTATAAAGAAACGCGATAATAAGCCAACATATTTGATTTATAAAGAAACGTGATAATAAGCCAACATATTTGATTTATAAAGAAACGTGATAATAAGCCAACATATTTGATTTATAAAGAAACGTGATAATAATCCAACATATTTGATTTATAAAGAAACGTGATAATAATCCAACATATTTGATTATAAAGAAACGTGATAATAATCCAACATATTTGATTTATAAAGAAACGTGATAATAAGCCAACATATTTGATTTATAAAGAAACGTGATAATAATCCAACATATTTGATTTATAAAGAAACGTGATAATAATCCAACATATTTGATTATAAAGAAACGTGATAATAATCCAACATATTTGATTTATAAAGAAACGCGATAATAAGCCAACATATTTGATTTATAAAGAAACGTGATAATAAGCCAACATATTTGATTTATAAAGAAACGTGATAATAAGCCAACATATTTGATTTATAAAGAAAAGTGATAAGCCAACATACTTGATTTATAAAGAAACGTGATAAGCCAACATATTTGATTTATAAAGAAACGTGATAATCCAACATATTTGATTTATAAAGAAACGTGATAATCCAACATATTTGATTTATAAAGAAAAGTGATAAGCCAACATATTTGATTTATAAAGAAAAGTGATAAGCCAACATATTTGATTTATAAAGAAACGTGATAATCCAACATATTTGATTTATAAAGAAACGTGATAATAATCCAACATATTTGATTTATAAAGAAACGTGATAATAATCCAACATATTTGATTTATAAAGAAACGTGATAATAATCCAACATATTTGATTTATAAAGAAACGTGATAATAATCCAACATATTTGATTTATAAAGAAACGCGATAATAATCCAACATATTTGATTTATAAAGAAACGTGATAATAAGCCAACATATTTGATTTATAAAGAAACGTGATAATAAGCCAACATATTTGATTTATAAAGAAACGTGATAATAATCCAACATATTTGATTTATAAAGAAACGCGATAATAATCCAACATATTTGATTTATAAAGAAACGTGATAATAATCCAACATATTTGATTTATAAAGAAACGCGATAATAAGCCAACATATTTGATTTATAAAGAAACGTGATAATAAGCCAACATATTTGATTTATAAAGAAACGCGATAATAATCCAACATATTTGATTTATAAAGAAACGTGATAATAATCCAACATATTTGATTTATAAAGAAACGTGATAATAATCCAACATATTTGATTTATAAAGAAACGTGATAATAATCCAACATATTTGATTTATAAAGAAACGTGATAATAAGCCAACATATTTGATTTATAAAGAAACGTGATAATAAGCCAACATATTTGATTTATAAAGAAACGTGATAATAAGCCAACATATTTGATTTATAAAGAAACGTGATAATAAGCCAACATATTTGATTTATAAAGAAACGTGATAATAATCCAACATATTTGATTTATAAAGAAACGTGATAATAATCCAACATATTTGATTTAAAAAGAAACGTGATAATAATCCAACATATTTGATTTATAAAGAAACGCGATAATAAGCCAACATATTTGATTTATAAAGAAACGTGATAATAAGCCAACATATTTGATTTATAAAGAAACGTGATAATAAGCCAACATATTTGATTTATAAAGAAAAGTGATAAGCCAACATATTTGATTTATAAAGAAACGTGATAAGCCAACATATTTGATTTATAAAGAAACGTGATAATCCAACATATTTGATTTATAAAGAAACGTGATAATCCAACATATTTGATTTATAAAGAAAAGTGATAATCCAACATATTTGATTTATAAAGAAAGTTTGGCCTCTTTTCTTTGCCTGTTCTTGTTTCTTTATGGGCCTCTGTTTTGGGCTTTTTATTTATTTTTTTTATATAATTTTTATTTGTAAGTTCTCACATTAAGAGAAAATTAGAAAATTTATTGACCCACACTTAATTACTTTACAAAACTTTAATAAAAGTAATGAAAATATTTTCAGTCTTGGTACCGTATAAATTTCTTGTACGCTAGTTACAGACCGCATCAACTCCCCCCCCCCCCCCCCCCCCCCCCTCCAAAAAAAAAAATGAAGCTTTATTCAACTGAGCCTCAGTGGCATTGTAAGATGAAGTTTTGGATGTCAGGATAGCACCACTTCATGGGTCTGATTGTCCCGCTGGTCTTAGCTTGTGAATCATTGAGCTAAGCATTTCGACTTATAGTTATAAATACATCTTACTGTGTATGACGGCTACAAAGTTCAGGCAGGAGCAGCACATCCCAGAGACTCACGGTTTACTGAAGCCATACTTCTGTCAATCAACTTACTTGCTTCCGCTAGGTCAAGTCAACGTACGCAGAAACGAGGCTCTGAAACTTAATGCGAAACTCCTATCAATCGGCGTCTTCTTCCGGTTCGGAGACGAGCACACTGTGTTTATACAATTATTTTTTTTAGCTGAGAATTTAAATTGAGTTATGCAAGACCAAATAAAAATTGTTCAGTCCAGCAGATAAAGCATGAGGCTTTTGATTTAAGTAGCGTCTGGCACTACCGTAACAAAGTATTATGGAGTGTGTGTGTCTAGTGTCGGAAGTAACTTCTAGTATAATTGATGCAGGTTTGTGTGTTACAGGGAGATGAATGGAAGAGGAAAGTGAAGAAATAAGAACGAACCCTCTGTGAGTAATGTGTTTCGGGGATGAAATTAGAAGCTGTATCAATTTATGAAGCATAGTTGTTATGTTTATTCGTTTTGACAACAGTGTATCTGTCAAATAAAGCTAAGCTTATTTGGTATGAAAAAAAATCGAACTTTCTAGAAAATGGAATATTAAATTAAGTGATACGATTAGAATAATAATGCTAACTGGAGCTACTAACCAAATCCTGTTGATGATGGCCTTGCAGGAATTGACCTATCTATTTTCTAAATCTTCTAAAATACTTAATTAGTGTTTTGAAATAGGCTACTATTTATTAAGTTACCTCATTTTGAAAAAGAAGCATGAGCAGATCTGATGTAAAAAAAAAACAAAAAAAAAAGGAGATAGTATTTATGTTTGAAGTTTGGAGTATAACAGAAATGATAATTTAAAAAAAAATGAAGCATTGTTAACGTTATCTCTCTCTCTCTCCCTCCCTCTCTCTCTCTCTCTCCCTCTCTCTCTCTCCCTGTCTCTCTCCCTCCCTCCCTCTCTCTCTCCCTCTCCCTCTCTCCCTCTCCCTCTCCCCCTC